>CM053790.1:408702396-409302396 GCA_028749045.1 Cupressus sempervirens
GGATGATTGTGGAAAAAATATTGAAATGTTACAACAACTCAATCCATCAGTCCTCATATAATGAACTATCATTTTCTATTAATGAATATGCAAATACAAATTTGATAAATTACATACATTATAATGAAACTACCATCCTTTCCTTCAATACAAGAGTGCAACAATGAAACAGAATGTGAATGACAAGTGGAGAGATCTCCAATACAATGTGACCTAAATACACCATCAAGGGATCAATTTCAAAACTTCCTCCATTCTTTGAATCCATCAAAATATGCTAATACAAATGACAAAACTATGGAGATCTCACCTCCCAACCTAGGCCTCAAGAAGGTCACTCATCAAGCTAGGAGAAACAATAACCAACTAGGTCACATTAAAACTCAAACAACAACCATATGAACAATACATAAAACACCCAACCAAGGCTTTCACAATGGTTTTGCACCTACGAACCCATAACAAAGGGGTGAAGGTGGAAAATCCATGAAGAAGATGCCAATAAAAACATATAATAACATGCCTCTCTAAGGCTCAAATTTACACACATCTTCCATAATCAAACTCTCATTATCTCCCCCAAACAAGATCAAAATGTATTGGAAAACAAGGGCTCATACACCTTTCCTTTTTCCCTCTTCTCCATGAGAAGAAACTCTATACTTCCATATGCTTACAACTAACCCCTTCACCCACACATGGCCACTTATTCCCTATCCAATGATGATTAATTTCATCACTCTCATTTAAAAATCCCTCAAGAAAATGTCAAGAAGAGAAAACAATAACAAGATTGAAAATAATGTCACATTCTCTTCCCTCACAACACAATGCAACAATAAATGAAATACAATGATTCATGCACAATAAATTTAAAATACAAACACAATAAATTTAAAATACAAACTACTCTATTATAAGAATAAAATAACCATCCATGGCAACAAAGAACACCAACCTTCACAATGTGTTATGGAATAGGAAGTTTGAGAAGAGCCCTATCACTTTGTTGCTCCAATTCCAAAACCTAATGTCTCTAAAGATATAGAGTAGGTAAACACCCACTAATTTCTTCAAGGGCCTCTAAAAATGCATCCAAATCCCACCCACCTACAAGCAATAACTCCTAAGTTGACTCTAAGTCCTTTGGCTCATCCATTTTCCCTACCATTAATACAAATTGTGCACAAGAGTGCGGGTTTGGGAAATGCCATAAGGTCACTCCATTTTCGCAACTTATGAAAAATAAAAAGTTTAGAGGGTCCCTAAAGATACTTGGGGCTTCTAGTGGTGTTAAAAAGGTCCCCAACACATATCCCTACCACTTAGGCACTTAGATTCCACTAGATTTGGCTCATAGGACCACTTTTTGGCCTCTAAAAGTGACTCCAAAAATTTGAATTATAAAATCCTTATTGGTGGAACTTCACAAGTTGTCTCTAACCAAGGGGGATTAAATTAGGTTCCTAATTAAGTCAATTTTAGGCTAAGGGTTACATTGCCAACCCTAATTGACATGTCATTTAACACATACACATGACAAGTGTCAAGTGATACTATAAAACTGCATTACATAGACAATTGACATGTCACTAAATAAAGAATGAAATAACATAATACATACATTCAAATTTCAATTGCAAATTAAATTAATTGACAATGAGGTTTGAATCCCTTCAGTAGATTCAACCTTAGTCTTACAATTTGGACATAAGGTTGGTTATTGGATCTTTGATTAATTAAATTTCTTGCACATTCAATTTGAATATCAATACTTTGATAAAACCACACACACACATTTGAAAAAAACATTCTAAATCTCATTTCAATGATCTTTTTTATTTTTGAAACTAATTAAATATAACTAATTAATTGATATACCATAACCTATTCATTCATTCAAAAAAAAAAACAAAATAAATCGTCATAATGCATGCATCTATATAGAACATCATAAATTGTCATAAATAAGCATACTTAGTAATCATCATATGGCATGAATAATAGTTATCAATGTTTATTCCATCAAAAACATTTGGAGTCAGAGATTACTTTTATGATGAGCCCCTCAAATGATAATTTTGATGGGATGAACCTCACCAGACTCATTAGAAAGTATGTGCACTCTTGTAAATGCAGAAGAACATCACAGTGACTATTGCAAATAATTGATCAATTGTATATTGTCTTTGATGTTACACAAAATGTAAAACCTTTTCCAATCAATGTTTATTGAGTTCACTTGGGCAATGAAGATAGTTTCCAGTGTCTATTGAGAATTCTAGAGTAAACCAAGTTTAGAGATAGTATGTGTCAAGCTTCTCTCAGGCAGCCCAGACGAGTTGTTATGGAGCCAATGTTAACCAAGCTCACTCACTTATCAAAGGAATTCAGCTCAAGATGTAGTGTTAACCAAGCTCACCTGATTACAAAAGGATATCTGGAGAAATTCTTTTCTAAGTCAGTGGTGAAGGTGTATTCAAGCCAACTTGAAAAGGAAAAAGATATAAGTATAAGATCAAGTTGTGGATTGAATGTGGGAAGCATGAGATTGAAAAGATAAACCAAGGAAGTGAATTGGAAGGATAGTAGAGTATCTTGAGTTTATCGAGATATAGTGAACATTTTGATCAAGGAGGATCAAGTATTCAAGCTAGAATAGAGATATGAAATGAGAAATATAGTTGCATTAGCAATCAGGTCATATCATTTTTACTTTCTAATAATTATAGTAGTGTATCAAATCTCTTAACAGAGTGAGCTCAAAAACTATTTTCCAAATCCTCTAACGAGATGGTATTTCTAGATTAAAGTATACAAAGACCTCTAACAAGGCCACTCCTAATAGGGTGAACTAAATCATTTAATAGGGTCACACCTAATAGTGTGTTTTGTAACCTTTAATAGGGTTGGCTTGTAATAGGGCTTACTTAAGAAGAGTGAAAAAAAACTAGTTGCATTTGGTGTTTTTTCGCAAATTGGATTTCCATGTTGAATCCTGGTGTTATGTTTGTTCATTTTATTTTATTTATGTTTCTACATATAAGTTAATTTTGATTACTAATATTAAACATCTTAAGAAGAATTTATTTCAGTGATTGTCAAGTATTAGTAATTCTTAGTGTTTGCTGAGTAATTCAATGTTAACTAAGCTATAGCAATATTTTTAGTTTCAAAAAAGTTTGGTTTTGATTTATATTGACATCTAAGTGATTTGGGATTTATTTTTGTGCTAACTAATTCATCCCTCCCCTCTCAGTTACTCCTCTTATATTTCCAACAATTGGTATTAGAGCTTTTGGTGCTTGCAAAGAAGGTTTCAAGGACATAAGCTAAATGTCAAGATATCTTACAGAAGGGAGATCTCCAAGCTGAACAGAGATAACTTCAAGGCATGAAAAGAAATGATGAGACTACATTTGGAAACCATTGGAGACTCATGCCTAAAGTACCTAGACAATACGTATGTGGCACCTACTAGAACTATGACTATTGAAGAAATTATAGAAAAGAAAAATCATAATATCATGATTATTGGTATTGCATTAACTATTAACTCTGTTAAATTTGATGAAGCCAAAGACTATGGTACTACTTATGAGATGTGGAACAAGTTGAAATCCATATATGGAGGAGAAGATAATGTCAGGAGAGAAAAGGAAGAAAGTCTTAGAGAGCAATTTGATCAAATGAGGATGAGAGAAGATGAGAATATTGCAAAATATAGTGATAGAATCAAAGCCAGCATGTGTGCAATCAAAGCCTCAGAAGGAAAGATAGAAGATGTAAGAAATTTTCTCAAAATACTTCTTCCTATATATGCAATTAGAATTTTAGCAATTCAAGAGAGATGTAATCCCAATAATTACATAACATTGGATGTAGTAGTGGGAAGGTTGATAGCATTTGAATTAGATAACTATGATAACTATGTTCGTAACACTAGCAACATAGAGTTTCATTTCAAGCCAAGCTATCACTCAAGAAGAAAGCTACAAAATCTAAAAGGCAATTTGATAGTGAGGATGAAGATTGTTTTGATGAAGATATTGAAGTCATTGAAGCATTAATTGCAAGAAGATTTTCCAAGGGAAAAGGAAAGTACAACGGTAAAATTCCTTTGATTTTCTTTTCTTATGAAGAAGTTGGTCACATTGTTGCAAGGTGTTTACATAGAGAAAGAAAAGAAGAAAAGAAATATGACAAACACAAAGGAAAGAAGGATTTCAAAAGCTAAAAGGACTACAAGGACAAAGGTAAGAAATCTTGTTACATTGCTAAAGATTCTTATAGTAGTGAGGAAGATGAAATGGTCTATAATTCTATCAAAGATGAATCAGATGATGAGAATGATAAGATGGCACTTATCTCACATGTTAGTAAGAATGATACATGGATCATTGATAGTGGTTGTTCTCACCATATGACTAGTGACAAATCTAAATTTGAAAATTTGGTAAACTATGATGGTGGAAGTGTTAGATTTGGCAATGATGAACCATGTCATGTGAAAAGTAAAGGTTGTATTGCACTAACTAATGATCTTAGATGTGATAATGCTTATTGGATTGAAGGACTAAAGCATAATCTACTTAATGTGGCTCAATTGGATAACATTGGATTCAAGGTAGGATTCATGAATGGAAAGGCCAATCTATTGGATGGGAAAGGAAATTTGGTTGGGACTGGAAAGAAAACAAAAGGTAACCTATTCTACCTAGATCTAACTGAAAGTTCATGTTTCCTAGCTCAAGTAGAAGAAATTTGGTTATGGCATAAAAGATTATGTCATCTGAACTTTGATAATCTAGTCAACATAAGAAAGAACAAAAAGGTTATAGACATTCCAAACTCAAGAAACCTAACATGGGCATGTACAAGAATTATCAAATTGGAAAGATGGGGAAGACAAGTTTTAAAAGCAAGAACTATCATTCTGAAGAAGTGCTAGGGTTCGTTCATACAGACCTTTATGGACCTATTGGCATAGAAAGCTACTCAAGAGATAAGTACTTTATTTTGTTTTTTGATGATTATTCTAGAATGATGATTGTTATGTACCTAAATGATAAACCAAAAGCCTTTCAAAAGTTCAAATGGTATATGGCAAGAGTAGAGAAAGAAATAGGAAAGAAACTATAATTTTTAAGATTAGACAGAGGAGGAGAATTCATTTCTAATGAATTCAATGAATTTCTACAATGATAGAGGAATCAAAAGATAAGTGTCCACACCTAGTACACCTCAACAAAATGACATAGTTGAAAGGAGTAGATCAATCATGGATTGTCCAAGGACCCTAATGATAGAGAAGAATGTTGCTATCAAATACTGGAAGGAGGCAATCAACATTGCAATTCATACCTTAAATCGAGTTCAATTGAAGAAGATTTAGAGAAAACACCTTATGAATTATGGTATGGCTA
The DNA here is from genome assembly GCA_028749045.1 of Cupressus sempervirens. Classification (NCBI taxonomy): domain Eukaryota; kingdom Viridiplantae; phylum Streptophyta; class Pinopsida; order Cupressales; family Cupressaceae; genus Cupressus; species Cupressus sempervirens. The sequence continues at coordinate 408,707,823 of CM053790.1, forward strand.
TAAACCTAATGTGTGTTATTTCAAAGTGTTTGGAAGTAAATGTTCTATTTTGAAGGAGTCAAGAAAAGAAAATTTTGATGTGAAAAGTGATGAAGGCATATTTCTTGGATACTCAGATAAGAGCAAGGCATACAAATGTTTGAATCTATCTACTCATAAAGTTACAGAAAGCATACATGTGAAGATTGATGAGTTTACAAAAAAGAGTGAAGAATAAAGCAACAAGGAACCAAAAAACTACATAAAATTTGGTTACTATGAGCCTAAAACTTTGTCTAATGCAATTGGGAGTCAATAGTATTTACCATCTGAGTCCCCAAAATCTCTAGTTCAACCCGAGTTACAGCAAAAGCAACCTAAGTCATCAGAAGGACCCAAGTTTCAGCACATAGAAATTAAGTCACAATCTAAAGGACCCAAGTCATGGTCAGTGGAACCCAAGCATGATTCAAAAGATTATGGTGAACCTAGTGAATCCATAAAGGAGCCCAAACCTATTGGATATGTTAGAAGAGATCATGCACCTGAGCAAATACTTGGAGATTAGTTAGTTGGTACAATGAAAAGGAACAAACTGAAAAGTACATGTTTTCTTACTGAATTTGAACCTACAATGGTTAAAGATGCATTAGAAAATAAAAGTTGGATTGAAGTTATGAATGAATAAATTGATTAGATAGAAAGGAGTAAGACTTGGATTCTTGTTCCTAAACCCAAGGATAAAAATATAATTGGCACAAAATGGGTATTTAGAAATAAGTTGAATGAGAATGGAGAAGTTTCAAGGAACAAGGCAAGGCTAGTTTGCAAGGGTTATGCCCAAGAGGAAAGTATTGAAAATGAAGAAAATTTTGCTCCTGTTGCTAGACTAGAAGGTGCTAGAACACTCCTTGCATATACTACAGACAAAGGATTCAAAGTATATCAGATGGATGTGAAATCAACATTCCTGAATGGAATCTTAAAAGAGGAAGTCTACATTGAGCAACCAAAATGTTTTGTTGATCCTAGAAAAAGGGACATGGTTTGCAGATTACACTTTGTATGGTCTCAAATAAGCCCCTAGGGCCTAGTATGAGAGATTGCAGAAGTATCTCATAAATATTGGTTTTCAAAGAACTAATGATAATAGTGGCCTATACATCAAAGAAGGACCAGATAAGAAGATTGTGTTGGTAGAATTTTTTGTGGATGATACATTGTTTACTAGAAATGATGATTTATGCAAATACTTTTCAGAGGAAATGAGTAAGGAATTTGACATGTCAATGTTTGGAGAAATCAAATTATTTTTGGCTTGTAAATTCAACAAAAGAAGGAAGATATATATATTACTCAATCAAAGTACATCAAGGAGATACTGAAGAAGTTTGGAATGGAGGATTCTAAACTAGTTGGAACATCTATTTCTACTAGACATAAGATTTCCAAAGATGATTTAAAAGAGGTATGTTAGACTACATACAAATCAATGATTGGAAAACTCTAGTATGTGGTGCATACAAGACCTGATATAGCATAAGCAGTTGGAATGGTGGCAAGATTCTCTGCTAATCCAAAAGAAAATTACATGATGGCTATAAAAAGAATCATGAAGTATCTAAGGGGTACTAAATATTATGGTTTGTGGTATAAGAAAGGATGTAACTTTGAATTGAAATCATTCATTGATGTTGATTAGGCAGGAAGCATTGATGATAGAAAAAGCACTAAAAAAAATTAGATTTTATTGTCAACAAATGAATGAAATTTACTGAAAGAGGAAGAGTTTACTAAGAAATTTTATGTTTTTGATATGAGATTTTAAAGATTGTTGCCAAGTCAGATAAAGAAAAAGGTTTTGTTGATAGAGGAAAAAATTGTAATTAGAGAATCATTCTAGAGGGAGAGATTGATGTCAGAGAGTTCATACTAATAGAGGGAGTTCTCGTGGATGAGAATCAAAATAAAACTAAGGATATTTTCCTTACTTTTATTTTTCTCTAAATTTTTATTGTATTATGACATGTTGTGTTGCCATCAATGCCAAAGAGGGAGATTGTTGGACACAATTGATCAATTTTATATTGTCTTTGATGTTACACAAAATGTCAAGCCTTTACCAATCAGTGTCTATCAAGCTCACTCAAATGATGAAGATACTTTCTAGTGTTTATCAAGCATTCCAAAGTTAACCACATTCAGAGATCGTTTGTATCAAGCTTCACTCAGGTGCCAAAGAGAAGTTGGTATGGAAATAGTCTTAACTAAGTTCACTCGGTTACCAAAGAAATTTAGTTTAGGATGTAGTGTCAACCAAGCTCACTCAGTTACCAAAGGAAGTCTGAAGAAAGTCTTTTCTAAGTTAGTGTTGACCAAGCTGGGTCAACTAACAAAGGATTAACATATTTAGTTTGATTCAAAGCCTCCAAGAACATAGGAATAATGATTCTTGCCTTGAGTTTTATGAGGAATTAATCCTTCTTATTGGATATTATTGTAAAAGTAAGGCCATTAAACCCTCTCTAACTCTACCTTTGGAGAAAAAAAGGAAAGTGTCTAGTAATGAACCCTCAAAGAAAGATGTTAAAAGTGAGGAAGGTACCAATGATAGTAAGAGCACTAAAAAGGGTCATAAGTAGGAGATTAAAAGGAAGAATGTTGAGGAAGTGATGAATTTTGAGAATTTAGTCAAGGATAACAATAAGAATGAAATGGGAGACTTTAGTTTGAACCTAGAAGGCTAATCTGGAAGTAAGGGCATGTCTACTGGTAAGAACCAAGTGGAGGAAAGTAAAGATAGAAAAACTGAATCAAATGTTAGGTCTGAAGCTTTAAAGGATGGCGAGGGGAAAGATAAAGTTCTTTCTTCTCCTCCTAATATTAAACCCAATGAGCAGAAAATGGACATTGACACTAAAAAGAACAATGAGGGTAATGCCTTTGTTATGCAAGAGCAAAGCCCAAGTAAGGAGAAGGAAGAGGAGTTAAAGGAGAAGCAAGATGCTAACACTAACATCCAGGTCAATAATACTACCATTGACACTATGATTAGAACTTGAAGAGGATACTAGGGATGAGACCCACCATGCAAAACTCTCCTTTCTTCATACTACCAAACTCAAATTGGAGGCTTCTCTTCAAGTGGATTTGTGGCTATACAATGAAATCATGGTGCTCAAGAAAAAGGTTGGAGTCATTCAAAAAGAGCTAGACCATGAACATGTCATGAGAGCCCACCTAGAGAATATTGTCGGCAACATCTTGGACAAACTAAAGATTACAAGTTGGAACTCTATCAACTTATTGGGTCACTTCTAGTTTGTCCAGTGTACTGGCTAGTCTGGACAAGAAAAGTAATGAGGAGATCATATCTCTAGACACTTCTATAGTGAGGATTCCAAGAGGGCCTAACAAGAGAATGAGAAAAGATTGTTGATGCTCTTGACATTCCTATTTCTACCACGATTGATATTATCCAGGCTACTAATAAAGTTGGTAAGGAGGTAGAGAAGAGCATCAAGGAACTGGTGTAGGTGCTAGTTGTAGTTGTTAGCATGCTGGTTGTTGGTCTAGGTGGTGTTGTTGGTTCTATTTTTTTATTTTTCTAAGTTTCTATTTAAAATATTAAGGTTCTAGGTCCTTGTAAAACCTAGGTGTGTTTGGTTTAAACTTGTTGTTTCATGTCCTTGTAAAGCCTCATTCTTGTGTTTTTTGCTTTACTCTAGGTTTCAAGTCCTTGTAACACCTAGTTGGTTCTTAATGCTGGTCTTTTTCTTTTGTCAAATGGTTTCGGGTCCCTTCAAAACTTGCTTTTACCTTAATCTAAAACATATTTAGTTTGATGAATTAATTTTTTAAGTCTAGCTGACTTAAGGGATGAATATTGAATATTTGAAGGTGTATTCAAGCTAACTTGATAAGGCAAAATATATAAGTATAAAGTCAAGTTATGGGACTAAATGTGAGAAGTATGGGATTGAAAAGATAAACCAAGGAAGCAAATTGGAAGGATAGGAGAGTATCCTGAGTTTACTGAGATGCATTGAACATTCTAATCAAGGAGGATCAAGTATTCAAGCTAGAACAGAGATCTGAAATCAGCAATACAGTTGCATCAACAATCAGGTCATATCATTGTTATTCTCTAATAATTGTAGTAGTGCATCAGATCTCTTAACAAAGTTAGCTTAACAACTATTTTTCAAATCCTCTAACAAGGTGGCATTTCTAGATTGAAGTGTCCAAAGAGCTCTAATAAGGCCACTCCTAACAGGGTGAACTAAATCCTTTAACAAGATCACACCTAATAGTGTGTTTTTTAACCTTTAACAGTGTTGGCTCCTAATAGGGATCACTTTAGAAGAGTGAAAAAAAAGTAACTAGTTGCAATAGGTGGTTTTCTTCAAATTGGGTTGCCATGTTAAATCCTAGTGTTATATGTGTTCATGCTATTTGCTTTATGTTTTTGTAACTAATTTAATTTTGGTTTATAACGTTAAAAGTCTTAAGAAGAATTTATTTCAGTGATTGTCGAGTATTAATAATTCTTGGTGTTTTTCAAGTGATTCAATACTAATTGAGTTACAATAGTATTTTTAGTTTCATTAGAGTGTGGTTTTAATTTATATTGACATCTAAGCAATCTGAGATTTTATTTTGTGATAACTAATTCACCCCTCCCCTTTCAGTTACTCCTCTTATATTTCCAACAATGGAAAATGGTAGGTAACCAATGAAAAAGCTCCATTCTTGGAATAAAAAAGAAAGAAATTAGACCCAAACAGTAGAATCAAATGCATCCTTGAAAATTCAAACAAGGGAGCATGTGTTACAATCCAAATGTTGGGCATAATAGACTAGAGATTTTAAAATTACAAATGGTTTAGTTTGGAAAAATTTTCTTTAAAACTTGTGGACATAGCTATGATTGCACTTGTAAGCATGCCTCCACCATTGAAGGTTCCCATATGAGTCACCCATCACTTTAGTCTTCAAGATCAATCAACATATTTGACTATTCAATTAGAATTTGCAAAAACAGAATCTTGATAGTGTTATAAACATCAATACATTCTTCCACATCAAGTGACTTAGTGACAACACACCATTTAAAGAAGCATGCTCAACTGTTTAACCCTTCAAATCAATAAGGATGAGATTTTAAAGCAATCACTGACTAGGAGGTAGAGATACAGTCATTGGGTTATAATGACCTCACATAGAAAGTTGAATCTTACATGCTAACAAATGGAGAATAAATGAGCAATGGTGACAAATATTTAACATGTTTTGAGGGTGGTAAGAACAACTTGATGCATGAAATCTATTTGACAAATAAAAGAAACTTGATTACCACTAGGGTTGATCATGGGTTCACAAGGGACATCTCCAAATTTCTCAATAGAGTGTTGAATATGAAAGAAGATACAAAGAAGATCCCCATAGTGTCACATGTGTGAGCCCAATCATGTAGTTGAAAGCTGTTCTACTACATACTCATTAGCATGACCCTCTACATTGGTCAAAAAATAACCACTAGAATCAAATTTAAAACCATGGCAATGCTCCTTGAAGCATGAATCACAATTGCACATAGCAGGTATAGAAAACCCCTAATCTTATAAAAGGCACCTGAGGAATTTGGAAAGAACTAGGTAAGAAGCATCTACTGTTAGATTGTGGTGACTGATCAAGAAAGTACTGCACATACTTCATAAATAGTGGGAAAAAATTATTTTGGGCAGTAGCCGACATATTATGGCCAACATATGGCCGACATGTTATAACCCTAAAGTGGTTTAACACTTGTATAAAAGGGCTTATGGTTGGGTATTTTTCATAATGTTGTGATACGAAATTGGTTCTTGCAGCGGTATTGAGCTGTAAGGGATTACGGATTGTAATCAGGTTGTAATCACTGGATTGTAATAAGATTGGACTTGCTGTTTGGTGGACATAGCCCAGGGATTGGGTGAACCACGTTAAATCTTGATGCTTTGTGTTCATTTCTGTGTGTTCTATTATTTTCTGTTATTGGTTATATTTGCATGTAGTTTTTATTTCTGTTCGTGGTTTATCCTAACAAGTGGTATCAGAGCGAGGTTGTCTTTCAGTTATCCTCTGCAAGAAAGTCTCACAGTTAAGTGGGAGTCTCACGGTTGAGTGGGAGCGATGGCAGATGAGGGTAAGTTGAGGGTTGACAAGTTTAATGGGCAGAACTTCCAGTTATGGAAGATGCAAATGGAAGACTATCTATATCAGAAGGATTTATGGAAGCCGTTGGAAGGAAAAGCCAAGAATCAGGGAACTATGTCAGAGGCTAAATGGGATCTTTTGGATAGAAAGGCACTCAAAAGCATTCGGTTATGCTTGGCACCATCGGTGGAATTTAATATTACAAAAGCAAAGATGACAGAAGATTTGATGAAAACCCTAGCGACACTGTATGAAAAGCCCTCCGCTTCAAATAAGGTATTTCTCATGAAGCATTTATTTAATATGAAAATGGCAGAAGGTGGATCTGTTGCAGATCATTTAAATGAGTTTAATACTATTACTAGTCAATTATCTTATGTGGGTATCAATTTTGATGAAGAAATTAGGGCTCTCTTGATTTTGTGTTCTTTGCCTGAAAGCTGGAATGGCTTGGTAATGGCGGTGAGTAATTTTGTTCCTGGATCTAGTACCCTAAAATATGATGATGTGATCAGTGTTATTTTAAGTGAGGAAACTCGTAGAAAATCCTCAGGTGGATCTACATCAGGAACTTCTTTAAATGCACAAGCAGGGGCAAAACGACTGAAAGAGGAAGTAACTCTAGAAATCGTGGGAAATCAAGAGGAAAGTCAAAGGGGAGAAGGTCTCAATCGAGAGGACCAAATGATTGCTGGTACTGTGGGAAACCAGGGAACAAAAAGAAAGATTACTGGAATCGAAAGAAAAATGAAGGAGATAAATTAGATGGAGACAAGGAGGCAAATGTGGTAAGTAACAAATCCGAAGAGGATGCTTTGCTTCTATCTTTAGAGAGTGTTGATGATTCATGGGTTTTAGATTCTGGTGCTTCATTTCATCCTACACCTCATAGAGGTTATTTCATTGATTATGTCCAAGGGGATTTTGGGCTTGTTTATTTGGGGGATAATGAACCCTGTCAGATTGTTGGAAAGGGAAAAATTAAGATTAAGTTGCAAAATGGGAATCATTGGCTACTACATGAGGTAAGACATGTTCCAAAACTAAGTAGAAATTTAATTTCAGCAGGGCAACTCGGTGATGAGGGTTGTGTAGTTACTTTTAATGATAAAAATTGGAAGGTTTCAAAAGGTTCCCTTGTAGTAGCAAAAGGTGTGAAAGTAGGCACCTTATATCTTTGTACAGGTCATATTGTTCCTTCTACTTTGATTGTTTCAGAGAAAAATGAATATTCAGGAACAATTACTGCAGTTGAGCAGGGAGAACAAGTAGTTGCTGTAGATTCTGATACAGCGTTGTGGCACAATAGACTTGGGCACATGAGTGAGAAAGGTATGAAAGTACTTCATTCAAAGAAAGTTTTACCAAGTCTGAAATGTGTGAATATGGATTTCTGTGAAAGTTATGTGTATGGAAAACAATAGAGAGTGAGTTTTGTAAAGATTGGGAAGGAAAACAAAAAGGAGAAATTAGAGCTTGTGCATACAGATGTATGGGGATCGACTCAAGTATCTTCCCTTGGTGGCTCTCATTATTATGTTACATTTATTGATGATGCAACTAGAAAAGTATGGGTTTATTTCCTTAGACAGAAATCTGATGTATTTCAAACTTTTAAGAAATGGAAATGCTTGGTTGAAAATGAGACTGGTAAGAAATTAAAATGTCTCAGATCTGATAATGGTGGTGAGTATTGTAGTCATGAATTTGAAGATTATTGCTCCACTAATGCTATTCCTAGATAGAAAACTGTTCCAAGGACTCCACAAGAAAATGGAGTGGCTGAACACATGAACGGGACTATAATGGAGCACGCAAGAAGCATGAGGTTGCATGCTGGGTTGCCCTTACACATGTGGGCAGAGGCTGTCAATATTGTAGTATATTTGATTAATAGAGGTCCCTCTACTCCTTTGGGCTATGGTATTCCAGAGGAAGCATGGACTGGGAAGAAGGTGAGTTATTCTTTTCTCAAGACCTTCGGTTGTGAAGCTTTTGCTCATATAGACTCTGAAAATAGAACCAAGCTTGAAGCTAAATCAAAGAAATGTGTCTTTGTTGGATATGGCATTAATGAATTTGGTTATAGGCTTTGGGATTTTGAAAATTATAAAATTATAAGAAGCCAGGATGTCATATTCAATGAAAAAGTGTTGTACAAAGATCTGTTGCAGCAACATGAGAAGAAAGAAGATGATTATGTAGTGCTAGATGATACTCCAAAAGCTGATGTTCCAACCATTCCTCATGATGTGCAACAACCGCAAAAACAAATACCACACACACCAGTGAATGTTAGACGGTCAACAAGGCAAATTAGACCTCCACAAAGGTTTTTTCCCTCTTTGTATTCTAATTTACTTACTGATCCTGGTGAACCTGAAAGTTATGATGAAGCTGTGCAGGTGGATACTAAGATTCAGTAGGAGTCTGCAATGAAAGATGAAATGGACTCTTTGCTGAAAAATAAGACATGGGATTTGTGCAAGTTGCCTACAGGTAAAAAGGCTTTACAGAATGAATGGGTTTATAGGTTGAAAGAAGAGGAAGGAGGTAAGAAAAGATTTAAGGCCAGGTTAGTTGTAAAAGGATTTGCACAGAAAAAGGGAATTGATTTTGATGAGATATTTTCTCCTGTTGTTAAAATGACTTCTATTTGTACTGTTTTAAGTCTTGTGGCTACTGAAGATTTGCATTTAGAGTAGATGGATGTTAAAACAACCTTTCTTCATGGTGATTTGGATGAAGAAATATATATGGCTCAACCATAGGGTTTTGAGGTCAAAGGTAAGGCGAACTTAGTGTGCAAATTGAAGAAAAGTTTATATGGCTTGAAGCAAGCACCTCGGCAATGGTATCTAAAATTTGATAGTTTTATGCATGAGCATGGATATAATAGGTGTCATTCAGATTACTGTGTTTATTTTAAGAGGTTGGATGATGATAGCTACATTATTTTATGTTTATATGTTGATGATATGCTTGTAGATGGGTCTAACATGGATCATATTAAGGGGCTGAAACGCCAATTAGCACATGCATTTGCTATGAAGGATTTGGGGGTAGCAAAACAAATCCTTGGTATGAAGATTTGCAGAGATAGGAAGAACAGAACATTGACGCTATCTCAAGCTGATTATGTTGAGAAGGTGTTGCAACATTTCTCTATGGAGAATGCTAAATCTGTCAGCACACCTTTACCTGGTCATTTGAAATTGACTAAGGAGATGTGTCCCAAGACATAGGAAGAGGAGGATAAGATTTCCAAGGTACCCTATGCTTCAGCTATAGGAAGTTTGATGTATGTTATGGTATGCACTAGGCCAAATATGTCACATGCAGTGGGAGTCGTTAGCAGGTATATGAGTCATCCAGGATTTGAGCATTGGAATGCTGTCAAGTGGATTCTCAGATATTTGAGAGGAACATCCAATAAGTGTTTACACTTTGGGGCCTCTACTACTAATTTACAGGGCTATGTTGACTCAGATTTGGCAGGGGATATTGATACCAGGCGGAGTACTACAGGTTATGTATTTACTGTTGGTGGGGCAGCTGTGAGCTGGGTTTCTAGGTTACAGAAGATTAATGCTTTATCCACTACAGAGGCAGAGTATGTTGCTGCTACAGAGGCAACCAACGAGATGATATGGCTTCAGTTCTTCTTGGAAGAATTGGGACATCCTCAGAAGGATAATTATTTGTTCACAGATAGTCAGAGTGCCATTCATCTTGCTAAGAATTTAGCTCTGCATTCTAAGACCAAACACATACAGCTGCGGTACCATTTCATTTGGTCAATTTTGGAGGATGGAAAGTTAAAGCTGGAGAAGATACATATCAATGACAATCCAACAGATATGTTGACAAAGGTTGTAACAAGGGAGAAGCTAAACTCCTCTTCAGCTTCGGTTGGTCTTTTAGACTGAACATGAATAAAAGAACAGTAGAGTCCAAGATGGTTTGATCCAGTGGGAGCCCCATGTGGTAGTGGTATTGCTACAGGATCAGTCTCCAAGTGGGAGATTGTTGTTTAGTGTGGAGCTTGATCAGTCCCCAAGTGGGAGATTGTTAGATTGTGGTGACTGATCAGGAAAGTACTATACATACTTCATAAATAGTGGGCAGTAGCTGACATGGTAGCCGACATATTATGGCCGACATATGGCCAACATGTTATAACCCTAAAGCGGTTTAATACTTGTATAAAAGGGCTTAGGGTTGGGTATTTTTCATAATGTTGTGATACAAAATTGGTTCTTGCGGCGGTATTGAGCTGTAAGGGATTACGGATTGTAATCAGGTTGTAATCACTGGATTGTAATAAGATCGGACTTGCTGTTTGGTGGACGTAGCCTAGGGATTGGGTGAACCACGTTAAATCTTGGTGCCTTGTGTTCATTTCTGTGTGTTCTATTATTTTCTGTTATTGGTTATATTTGCATGTAGTTTTTATTTCTGTCCGTGGTTTATCCTAACATCTACCCTATATTACACTTAGGAGTATCGATTATATTCTCAAGGAGGCTAGTTGCGAAATATTTGATAGAATACCCCATTAATAGAAAGTGACATGTGAAAGATTAGAGTGAGAAATGATTAGAAACCGCTCACTTTTCTCCCCATGTAAAGAACCTCATGTCATTTGAATCAATGGATCCATTGAGCCCCCATGTTACATTCACAAGAAATTTAAGGAGGACCTTCATGATTGAGGTTGAGAATATATATATATATATATATATATATGATTCCTCCTCCTTGATTTGGTCTACCTTGGTGCCCAGTGTGTGACATATCAAAAGCCACTGATCAATGGGGGAAAAATGAGTTGACAGAGATAGTACACTAGTTGATTGCTCCTTCTTACTCAAAAGATATGTGTCTTCACAAGGAAGTGACAAGCATGAACACCTATAATCTAAGCAAGAAAGGGTGAATATAATCTTAATATTCATCAGACTAATTATATAATTTATGATAAGATGGTTAAGCCTTGGTAAAGCTTCAAAGAGTTATCTTTCCCTTCATATAATGGCTCGACAATGTCACCAATTATTAGTTGCATAACACAATAATACAGGGGTGTAGATAATATTCACCTATTATTGACACATGGCTTCACATAGAAGCACATTCCACATAGCCATGATGAACAAATCAGAGAGTAAGGACAAATAAAGAAGTGGAGGAGAAGGAAATAATAACTATCTTATATAGACACCTGTCAGTTATTTATACTCTAAAATGTTAAAATCATTATTCTTAATGTTTTCAAAATATTAAAAGAAAAAAAGGCCCTTCACAACTTTTGTAAAATCGAATATTAGAGCCTAGGAGACATTCTAGTTAAGGGAATTAGTTAAGAATTAGTTATAAAGATTGAAGAGGTTTACGAAAGGCAATAGGATAAATAAGTCAGAACAAGCAAAAGGAGGGGTTCCAATTTTAGCTTTTGAGGGAAGACCTTGGGCTGTCAAGAGAGCACCAAAAATAATAGAGAGACAAGGGAAGGGGAATTGTATTTTCTATAGACTTTGCTCAATAGGAGAGGAGATACTTTTCTAAATAGTAATTTGTGTGTGTCAAAAAAAAATCCTTTTTTTAAAATTTTTTTGTGTTTAGAGGAGGAAAGTTTTAGTATATCAAAACTTTGAGTTTGTGTACTACTTTCTGATCAATGTCAATCTTTGAATTTTCTTGGCTATCTTTGAATGTAGTTTAGGCACATATGATAATTGACACAATTATCATTTTGACTTTGGGCCTTTGTTATTCATGTATTTGGACAGAACAATTTGTCTTTCTTTCTTCATTTCTTCTATAATGTAATGATTGGTTAAATGAGCTTTGTATCATTTTTTATTATTTCCTTCCAGTTATTTAGTTTCTTCGCATCTACATCATGTTTATGAGTGGATGTTCATGTGCCTTTTGTACTTTTTGGCTAAAAACATTATTTTCTATAGCTATGTAAATTCATTGCAAATCTTGCATGGGGAGCTATACGTGAATAATTCAGAGGGCAATTATGCCTTTCAATTGCAAATAGACCCTACTATTAGTGTTGATTAACTTGTCTAGGCATTTTAGGGTAAATTTGTAAGTATTTTCTTGGAAGACAAGTCTGTTCACTAACACTATCATAATACATAGGTTTGATCAATCCTATTTTTGTATTAATCCTAAGTCAATGACAAAGTGTCAGTCATGTTAAGAATGATAAGTGATATTTTAAATGGAGGTTTGTATTTATATTAAAATCTTTATTTCTAGTTTCAAGTATATGGGGAAGCCAATTCTTAATACAAATGAATAGTTTTGATTACGATGATAGTGCCGACAAAGGAATATCAAAATTTTCCCTTATGAATTAACTAGGGGACATCATGCTTCTTATTTATTTAAGTGATAGAAGTGTCAGTGTTTGGAAAGATTATACCAAATGAGATAAAGAGAAACTTGAAACAACATGGAAAGAAGCACAAGGGTATGTTTCAACTTGGAAAGAAACTTTTTAGGTTGCTCTTATGGTTTGGACTCCATTTCCATGTTGGTATGTTAGACTCCCATAGCCTATTGTTTTTTCAAAGATCATATCTAGAAGGAAAGATAAGGTTGGATAATCATTAGAAAAATTAAGCCACTATTTAATGACAATGAGAAACATTGACTCGTGAAAGGATTTTTCCAAGCTACCAAATTTGTGTTGAGTAAACCATAGAAAATTATGATAATTAGGTTGGAATTGAGTGTTTTTTTCCTCAACTCTTATATATTCTCCTTTGTGAGTGAATTTTGTTTGGAATTTGAATCTTTGGTATTAGATTTTAATATGAGATATTTAGGGTTAGAAGGATTTTTTTGGTAAAGTCTATGGGTAAGAACATTGTATCTCTAGTGTTGACCCTATCGATGCTAGTTTGCAAATTGAATTCACCTAAGATCTAAAATTAACATATTAACCATTAGGTGTCCTAAGGTGAAGGGAATATATTTTTAGTGTTTTCAATTAGGATAATTTGATTCAAACTATTGTACTTAATAGTTTTATTTTTTGGAAATGTTTGGAGGTTGACACAATGTTGGACTCTCTAAATTTATTGTAGCTATTAATTTTGTTTAGATGTGATAATCACTGTGTCCTGTGTTGGGACATTTTGGAATATAGATATTGGTTTAAATATGAGCTAACTATAGGTCAAATTTCTATAGAGGTCTTCCCATTCTATACCATCTAGATGCATAGTTCAAGAGTTGATAGGAATCTATTGATTGGAGAGGAAGAATTCCACCATTAACCCTTATGCTTTGCTTGATGTCCATACCTTGTTCTTGAGCTCCCATTTTAGCATAGGTAAGAAGCATGCTAAAAAATTTGTGAAATGTTAAATGACAACTACTATCATCAATTCCATTTTTTTACAAGTTTAAAAGACTTATCTTTATTATATCCATTTACCACATATCCCACAATCATGGATTTCCATTAAATGACATCTCTTTAAAGTATTATGTGAAAGAATAATGTGCCTTGCCTATTCTTCTCTATTTCACATACATATCTTCTAGTACATTTCCAACTATAAAAATTATTTGACAATAATAGTCTTTCATTGAACTTTGATATATGTCCATGACCTACTCTAAAGCTCCCATTTTAGCATAGGTAGGGAGGGAACATACTATATGTTGTATAGGAACATATGATGAACATAAGTTCAATTTAGGAAATTGTTTAAAGAATGTTATTTTCTAACATATATATATATATATATATCTTACTAATTCAAAGAATAACTAAGACCTTTGAAAAAATTGATCCATTGGCTTTCTCAATTGACAAATAATCTATAAGAATGGAAAATAAATTTGAGGAAAAGGCTACGGAAATTAATTCTTAGGTGGAAAGATTTAAAATTATGGAATGAGTGTATTGTATATATGAGCTAGTGGGTTTCACTTGTGCTACAAATTAGTACTAATAGAAAGTCATCTCAAAAATAATGGTGCCACAAGTTGTGTTGCTAAAATGCAACAAGGGTTATAGTATTCTTAGGGCATAATTTTTTTCTCTTTTAACATTCCCATAATTTCCAAGCTTGGTGTGAAGTTTTTTAACATAGTTAAGAGAAGCTTTACATGCATTAGAAATTTTAACAAAGTGTCTTGATTCAAAATTTAAAACATAGAAGTTATCATCATAAATTATTTCATTATAAACATTGTGCATTATATTAGAGGGCCCTACATTGATCTCTTTATCTAGGTGGGTATGGGAGATATGTGCTTCTTGTATTGATCTCTTTATCTTCATAACCCATGTCATTGTAAACATTATACATTAGAGTAAAGGGACCTCTCTCTTTAAGGGGGACTTGCTAGAATGGATTCCACCTTACCTACAAGTGGTCTTGATTTGATATGTAGCATGTGATGAAGGGAATCATGAAGATATGAGGAAATAGTCCACCAAGATAACTGCGCGGGGGGGGGGGCGTGTGAATCAGTTATCTGACAATTAAAACATTCATCTTCTTTAAAAAAAACTTAACCATTCAACCAAACTAAACAACAACCATAATAATATGCACATAGACAATTACACTAGATATGTTAACTAAGGAAACCCTTGATCAAAGGGAAAACCCAGTGCGAATGATGCCCACGAGATGATGTACTAATATAAATATTCCTTGTTAGAGGATGGACCCTATTAGGAGTCTATTATAGCATTAGTACATAGATTCCATGTTAGGAGACTTTGAATCCCTATTAGGAGATTCAAACCCTGTTAGGAGTTGTGCCAACCCTAGGAGTTGTAGTACAATGTATGCAAGAAAAGCCCACTACTGAAATATGCAATTTCAACTACAAGAAGAGCACACTACTCAAACAAGTAATTTACTGTTATGTTCTTCTTTCCTTTGTTCTATCAATAGAACTAAGCACTATCAAACCTTGTAGACTAGGTCATGAACATTGGATCCAAATATCAAACCTCAGATCACTTAGCAAAACCTCAAAAATGAAGTTTCCTTTACTTTCGCACTGCTCTACTCAACTTCACATTCTGCTCTCTCTTTTCTTACAATCTCTTCTCATCAATAAAATTCATTTTGTTTCATGATAAAGGAAAATGTCCTTCCTTTATATTGAGTCCTCAAAATAATTTCCTAAGTCAGCTATTAGATCTTCTTAATTAATTATTATAAGACCACATTAAGAACACATTACACTTAGTGATAACATTAATCTTCCATCTTACAACTTAAATATCTTTCCATACACACAATATTATGATGAGTGAAATTAGCCACATCATCATCAACATGTCTTCTTCATGTCCTCAACCTCGATACTCAGAATATCAACTCTGCTAAGAGATATAAAAAGTTTACCAGAACATGCCTTTGTAAACTCTATCCCATAACAGACATCAACAAAACTTACATAACTTCTTCTAGACTTAATATTTCTTCTCTAGACATTAGCTGCATACACTAGATACTTAGATGTATCTCCCATAACCTCAGATAGTTATAATACTCAACTATCTGTCCATGCCAACTTGATCTTTCTATTTTTCTTCTATCAGATACCATAGAAAACTTTTACGTTGACATCAATGACAAACTCAGTCATGAATGTAACATATCATCATAGTAACACATCTACAATACTTCCCCATAGGAATATCATTAGCATTCGTGCTTGCAACAATCTCCCCCTTTGTCATTGATGGAAACATAGATGAAAAACATCTAGTTCCAAGAATACCAGCAAAAGATTGTTCATCTTCTCTTCATCAATCATTCTCCCCATTGATATACCTCAATGTACTTTTTGTCAAACTATCATTCCATGTTGTACTTATTCTGAACTTCTCCAACTATCATGCATATTATTTTTCCATGTTTTTCATGCCAAACTTCTCCCCCATTGACATCAATGTCAAAGGTTTCAACAACCAAATTTTTTGCATCAAACTCTACAACAATTGATTCTTACTTAGCTCAAGTGTCAAAAGACACTATTCAAAACAACATTCAATAAGAGTCCTAGATGACTCTATCCATCACAGATACTCCCCCATATATGAAGCATCAACATTCAATCCAGATAACAATTATGCTCAATTACACTAGACTGATGCACTCTTGCATCATCTACTCTAATGTAGGAAGGGGCATAACCCCAAGCATATCTCACAAATATCAAAAGTCTCTTTGGGAAGAGGCTTAGTGAAAATATTTGCAATATGCTCTTTATTGCTCACATACTCCAATCTAATTTCCTTTTTTTGCAACTTTTTCTCTCAACATATGATACTTAATAGAAATATGCTTAGTCTTAAAATGTAACACTAGATTCTTAGACATATTTACCATGCTTGTGTTGTCACAATGTATGACAATAGGTTCAGTGATTTCTATCCTTATATCCTTTAGCATATGCTTCATTCAAATGATTTGATTGCAATTATTTATTGTTGTAACATACTCTACTTCCATGGTACTTTGTGATGTACAATCCTACTTCTTGCTTAACCAAGAAATCAATCATCCTCCAAGAAAGAAGACTCCATCGCCAGTGCTCTTTCTACCATCCATAATGCCTACCTAATCTACATAAGTATAGGCACTTAGAGTAAAGTCATTAGATTTGTCATACCACAATCCAAACTCAGATGTTCCCTTTAGATATCTAAATATCCTTTTAATTTTTGCATAATGTGCTTCTCTGGGATCAGCTTGGAATCTTACCACAATTCCAACTACATTTGCTATATCCAGCCTTGTGTGAGTCAGATATTGCAATCCCTTGGTCATAGACCTATACTTTTTTTTCTCAACAGTAGGTCTCTCATCCTTCGTAGATAACTTGTGTCCAGTTACCATAGGTGTTCCAATGGGTTTGCATGTTTCCAAACTGAACTTTTTCAATAGACCTTCAAGTACTTAGTATGAGAAATAAAGATTCCTTCTTTATTCTGTATAATCTACAATCCTAAAAAA
This sequence comes from Cupressus sempervirens, assembly GCA_028749045.1. NCBI lineage: Eukaryota > Viridiplantae > Streptophyta > Pinopsida > Cupressales > Cupressaceae > Cupressus > Cupressus sempervirens. The sequence continues at coordinate 408,725,018 of CM053790.1, forward strand.
TATTTCATTTCTCCTATCATACTCATTTCAAATTCTTTCTTCATCTCCTCTACAAACTTCTCACTTTCTTCATCATTTTCTCCAAATATGATATCATCAACAAATATCACCAAAATCATCAAACCATCATCAGTTTCTTTCCAATACAGATTATTGTCTGCCATACCTTTGCTATATCCAAGCTTTGTCAACTGTTTGTCCAACCTTGCATACCAAGTTCTGGGTGCTTGCTTCAGGCCATTTAATGCTTTCCTCAATCTCCATACTATGTTTTTGTCATCTATCAAAGGACATCCTTCAAGCTGCTCAATGTACAATTCTTCTTCTAGTTCTCCATTTAGAAATGCTAACTTGACATCCATCTAAAATACTTTGAATTTCTTCTATGTTCCATAGGCTAAGAATAATCTTACTACTTCTATTCTAGCCACTAGAGCATAGGTCTCCTCATAATCTATCCCTTCTTGCTATGAGTAACTTTACATACCAATTTTGTTGTGTTCCTTACAACTTTGACTTGTTCATTCATTTTGTCTTTGAATACCCATTTAGTTCCTATCACATTCTTATCTGCTGGTCTAGGGACTAATTCCCATGTCTCATTCTTTACTATCTGATCTAATTCCTCTTTCATGGCTTGTTTCCAATAATCATCTTTACATGCTTCATATGCATTCTTAGGCTCAACTTGAGATATCAACCATAGTTCTTCATTTACTCTACTTCTTGAAATCACACCTTTGTCTTTGCTTTCGATGATCTACTCAGATGGGTGATTCTTTATCATATTCTTTCCTAAAGTAGGAGTTTTTATCTCAACTCTTGGCTCTGTTGAAGGTTCTAAGCTTTGTTCCTACCTTGGATCTCCTTTATTCTAAAAATCATTGTTAGTCTTAAGAAATACATCCTCATTCCTTGGCTTAGTAACAACATCATCATTTGAATTGTAGTAAACTATTCTCTCGTATATCATGAATTTCTCATCAATCCTCACATTTGCACTTTCCATAATAGTCTTAGTTCTCTGATTATAACATCTATAAGCCTTTCTTTTCAATGAATAACCAAGAAACATACCTTCATCACCTCTAGAATCAAACTTACCAATATCATCATCTCTTTTGATATAATACCTATTGCCAAATTTTTTGAAATACTTAACTGAAGGTGAGTGACCAAACCATAGTTTACAAGGGGTCTTGTTTGTGTCTTTCCTAACTTACACTTTTCATAGTGTAGATTGTTACATTCATATCTTCTCTCCAAAACATCTTGGATACATCATTTTCTACTAACATAGCTCTTTTAGCTTTTGTAACTAACTTGTTCCTTCTCTCATAGCTCTTGTAGCTTTTGTAACTGACTTGTTCCTTCTCTCTGCAATGCCATTCTGCTTAGGGGTTCTCATAGCTAGTAATTGTCTTTTAATTCCATTTTCTTCACAAAACATGTTAAACTCATTGGAAGTAAATTCTCCTCCTCTATCTAATCTTAAACATTTAATCTTCATACCAAATTCATTCTCAAATCTATTCTTGAATATCTTAAACTTATCAAATGCCTCAGATTTCTCTTTAAGAAATGCAACCCACATTATTCTAGAAAAGTCATTAACTAGAATCATAAAATACATTTCACCATAGAATCATTTAGTCTTTGTAGAACCGTTGAGATCTGTGTGTACAATCTTCAACTTTGTTATAGTGGTAAACCTCTTGCTAGGAAAAGAAGTTTTGTTATGCTTTGCCAAAACATACTCCTTGCAAATTGTGTTAGTAGTTTACAATCTTTGGAAAATCTCTAACTACAAATATTCTACTAGTCTTCACAATATTGTCAAAGTTTATATGAAAAAATCTCTTATGACATAACCAACTATCATCTACCTTTGCAACCAAACATGTTATTTTAGTAGGATTCAATTGAAATACATTACCTTTAGATCTGGTTCCTATTCCAATTGCCTTTCCATCTTTGTCTTTGATCATGCATGTCTTCTCTATGAACTGCAACTAATAACCTTTTTCTACTAGTTGTCCAACACTCAAAAGATTGTGCTTTAATCCATCAACAAAGTATACATACTCAATGTTAGTTTTACCATCAAGAGTTATAGATCCAATACATTTAACTTGGCATGTTGCATTGTTTCCAACTCTGACAATGCCTCCATCTTGACTTTTGAAATTAAAAAACTTGTTTATATCACTAGTAATATAATTTGAACAACCACTATCAATTATCCAATCAAATTTCTTCTCAACCTATGACACCAAAGCTTCTTTCTCTGGACTTTCTTCTTTAATTGCCACAAATCAAAATCATTGTCTTCATTTGCATACAAAAAATCTCTATCTTTTCTAGATTTATAATTTCCCTTATACTTTGTCTCTCTTTTAGGACACTTAAATGCATAATGACCATATTCATCACAAGTCCAACATTTAAAGATTTTCTTACCTACTTTTTCTCTTTTTACCAGAAGGGCTACTCCTTCTTTAATCTTACTATCCTCCTCAGATCTCTTGCTGCTAGCAAAATCTCCTCTAGCACTTGTGCTCCTTGATAGACTAGGTTGAATATTCAGGGCACTAAAAGTTGTTTCTGTTCTAGTCAATTCTTCAGACTGTCTGAGCTCATTCTCAACTACTTCAAGCCTTCCAAGCAATGACTCCTTTGTGAAATCTTTGGTACAAGATATCAACAATTGTATCATCTGAACTGTTGACTTAAATGGTGGTGTTAGAGTCTTTATATCTCCCATATAACCTCATCATCTTCTTTGGTTCCTCCTTGAGATTTGATACCTGTAGTAATTTCTGATATCCTACCTATATATGTTTTACAAATTCATCTTCCATTATTTTAGCATCTTGAAATGTATGAATCCAACTTTGTAGCCTCAACTTCTTAGAATGTGCATCACCTTCAAAACTATTTTCCAAAGCTTTCCAAATCAATTGTGAAGTAGCAAGTGATTTTACCTTATTGTACTCAATTTCAGGAAGTGCGATCAATAATGCTTCTCTTGCTCTCATGTCACACATAAAAAGATCTCTTTCTACCTCGATACAAATTTCCAAATCCTTCTCAAAAATGATTTTCTTTGCTAATTTTGTCAAGATCCAATATCCCAGACCCATACACAACAAATGTGTCTTCATCTTTTCCTTCCAGCTATAATAATCTATTCCATCAAACTTCAGACTATATTTCCTAAACATGTTTGCCATGGATCTCCCAAAGTTGTTAAACTTTATCTTCAAGGACCTGATGCTCTAATACCAATTGTTAGAAACAATAGTCCACCAAGATAACTGAAAGAGGGGGGGGGGGGTGTTAATCAGTTATCTAAAAATTAAAACATTCATCTTCTTTAAACAAACTTAACCATCCAATCATAATAAGATGCACATAGATAATTACACCAAATATGTTAACTAGGGAAAGCCTTGATCAGAGGGAAAATTGCAGTGGGGATGATGTACTAATATAAATATTCCTTGTTAGAGGATGGGCCCTATTAGGAGTCTATTACAACATTTAGTACATAGAGTCCCTATTAGGAGACTTTGAATCCTTGTTAGGAGTTTCCAACCCCATTAGGAGTTGTGCCAACCCTGTTGGGTTTTATAGTAAAATGTATGCAATAAGAGCCCACTGCCCAAACATGCAATTTCAACTACAAGAAGAGCTCACTGCTCAAACAAGTAATTTACTGTTATGTTCTTCTTTCCTTTGTTTTTTCAACCAATCTAATCACTTTCAGACCTTGTAAACTAGGTCACAAACCTCATATCCAAATATCAAACCTCAAATCACTCAACAAAACCTCGGCAATGAAGTTTCCTTCACTTCTACACTGCTCTGCTCAACTTCACATTCCACTCTTTCTCTTCTTACTATCTCTTTTCATCAATACAATTCATTCCATTTCATGATAAAGGAAAATGTCCTTCCTTTATATTGAGTCCTCAAAACAATTCCCTAAGTCAGCTATTAGACCTTCTCAATTAATTATTATAGGACCACAAATTAAGAACACGTTACACTTAGCAATAACATTAATCTTTCATCTTGCAACTTGAATATCTTTCTGTACATGCAATATTATGATGAGTGAACTTATCCACATCATCATCAACATGTCTTCTTCATGTCCTCAATCTCGATCCTCAAAATATCAAATCTGCTAAGATATATAGCAAGTTTACTAGAACATGCCTCTGTAAACTTTATCTTAGAATAGACATCACCAAAACTTACATAACTTCTTCCAGACTTAATATTTCTTCTTCTGACATTAACTGTATACACTAGATAATCAGAAGTGTCTACCATAACCTTGAATAGTTATAATACTCAACTAGTCATCCGTATCAACTTGATCTTTTTGTTGTTCTTCTGTCAAATACTACAGAAAACTATTATGTTGACATCAATGACAAACTCAGTCATGAATGTAACATATCATCATAGTAACATATCTACAATACTCCCCCATAGGAATATCATCAAGATTCATGCTTGCAACAAACCCATGTCATTGTAAACATTATACATTAGAGTAAAGGGACCTATCTCTTTAAGGGGGACTTGCTAGCATGGAGTCCACCTCACTTGCAAGTGGTCCTGATTTGATATGTAGCATGTGATGAAGGGAAACATGAAGATGTGAGGAAAATTGTACTACTCAAATATGAAAAGGGTCATAGTGTCCTTTCAAGCTTGGATAAGAATGAAGTGATTGCATGAGAGGGAGGAGTACTTTTAGGTATGAAGCGCAAAAATAAATTTCATATAAACTAAAAAAATCCAACATAAATTTATTACTAGTTAAGATGGAATTGAAAAATCTTACCAACTCAAAGTGATACGAGAAAATATTATTGGAATTAGAAAATCTTGGAGCCTTGAGTGCCTTACGCAGGAATTTGAGTAGAGATTTTTCATGTAGTTGACTATGAAAATAGTTTCAAAGTTTATCTTTTTTTAATTTTTACCAAGGACCCTCATAATTTTGATGGTCTAAAAAATGAAGTCATAATTTTGACTATGCTGGGGGAAATTACAAAAAAAAAAACCAATTTCACAAAGTGCACCCCTCTATCAGAAATTGTCATCAGAAAACATGGCCAAATGTATTAGTGTTTGTTCTTTTGTACTCATATTCCAATATGATTTCCTTCTCCACAACCTTCTCTCTCAAGAAATGATAATTTATTACAATGTGCTTAGTCTTAGAATGTAAAAAAGATCCTTAGAGATATTGATTGTACTTGTAGTATTACTATGTGTGATAGTAGGTTCATAAAATGTAATCCCAATATCCTTCAACACTTATTCTATCCACATTATTGGATTACAGTTATTTGTCATTGCAACATATGTTGGTTTTATTGTAGATTAAGAAATACAATCTTTCTTATTACTTAACCAAAATACTAACCTTCCTCTAAGGAAAAATGCTCCATCGTTTGTCCTTTTCTTGTCATCTATATTTCCTACCCAATCAACATCAATAAATGCATACAATGTGAAATCATTAGATATGTCATACTAGAAGCCAAACTTAAATGTTCCCTTTGAATACCCTTTTTTTTTAATGCTCCAAAGTGTGTTTCCTTAGGATTTTCTTGATATCTTGTTATAATTCCAATTGCATTAGCAATATATGATTCAAATACTATAAGCCACCAACCATTGATTTGTACAAAACAAAAAACACTAATACATTTGGGGAGGCTTTTTTATGGCAATTTCTGATAGAGGGGTACATTTTGTGAAATTGGTTTTTCTTTTGCAGTTGCTCCCAACATAATCAAAATTATGACTTCATTTTTTTAGACCATCAAAACTACGATGGTCCTACATAAACATCAAAAAAAGACAAACTTTGAAACCATTTTCATAGCTAACCACACAAAAGCTCTCAACTCAAATTCCTATTTGAGGCACTCAAGGTTGCAAGATCTCCAAAGTGTGTTTCCAAAAAATGAAGTCATAATTTTGACTACGTCAGGGGCAATTGCAAAAAAAAACAATTTCACAAAATGTACCCCTCTATCAGAAATTTCCATTGAAAAACATGGCCAAATCTATTAATGTTTGTTCTTTTGTACTCACATTATCCAATATGATTTTCTTCTTTACAACCTTCTCTCTCAAAAAATGATACTTTATTACAATGTGCTTAGTTTTAGAATGTAAAACAAGATCCTTAGATATAGTGATTTTGCTTGTAGTTTTACTATGTATGATATTAGGTTCATAAAATGTAATCTGACTATCCTTCAACATTAATTTTATCCACATTATCATATTACAATTGTTTTTTGTTGCAACATATTTTGGTTCTATCGTAGATTGAGAAATACAATCTTTCTTCTTACTTAACCAAAATACTAACCTTCCTCCAAGGAAAAATGCTCCACCGCTTGTCCTTTTCTTGTCATCTACATTTCCTACCCAATAAAAATTAGTATATGCATACAATGTGAAAACATTAGATCTGCTATACCATAAGCCAAATTTCAATGTTCCCTTTGAATACCTATTTTTTTAACTACTCCAAAGTGTGTTTCCTTAGGATTTGCTTGATATCTTGCTTTAATTTCAACTACATTAGCAATATCTAGTTTTATATGAGTCAAATAATGTAACCCACCAATAATTGATTTGTACCTTGTTTGCATAGCATTAGGTTAATCATCCTTAGATAATTTGCATCATGCAACCATAGGTGTTCCAATAGGTTTACAATTTTCCTTTACAACTCTTACCAACAACTCTTTAAGATACTTAGTATGAAATATGAGAATTCCATATTTAGTTTGTGTTATTTGTAATCCCAAAAAGTATTTCATCTCACTAATCATACACATCTCAAATTTGTATTTCATCTCACTAGAAAACTTATTAATTGTCTTATCATTACCTCCAAAAATGATATCATCAAAAAGTACTTCAATGACTAGTAAACCATCAGGATTAGTTCTCAAATTCATGTTATTGTCTACATTACCTTTCTTAAATCTCAAACTCAACAAGTATTTATCCAATCTCTCATATTAGGCTCTAGGTGTTTCCTTTAATCAATATAGTGCATTGTTTAGCTTGTATACCATATCTTTGTCACTGGAGACAATGAAAATCCACCAAATTGTTCAATGTAGATGTATTTTTCAAGTTTTTCATTCACAAAAGTTGACTTAACATCTATCTGATGCACTTAAATTTTTTTGTTAGATGCATAAACCAAAAACATTCTTATAGCCTCTAATCTTGCTATAAGGGGAATTTTTTTATTCAAAGTGTACACCTTCCTATTGTACATAACCTTTGCATACCATTCTTGCTTTGTTTCTTACAACTTCACCTTTCTCTTTTGTTCTTGCAAACCCATTTTGTATCTATAACATTTTTATCATTAGGTCTTGGCACCAAATCCCATTTATTATTCTTTTCAGTTTTCTCAAGCTCTTTTTTCATAACATTTACCCAAAATTCATCCTTACATGTTTCATTAGTAGTCTTAGGTTCAATCTATGAAGTCAAATAAATTTAAGATCTTATTATGCCTCTTGTCACGATTCCTCTTCTTGCATCATCAATGATTTGATTATTAGGATCCAATTTCTTACAACATATTTAGCTATTCTCTAATCTTCTTTAGGCTATCTAATTTATACCTATATTCTATCATCCATTCTAAAGAATAATTCCTTCTTTGTATTTTGATTTAGTATTGGTCTCTAACTTGTACTGATTTGATTTGAATCATCATCAGAATCATATTAAAATGTTCTTTCTTGTACTTAAAAACTCTCATCAATTCTGACATTTACACTCTCAAGAATTTTCTTTAATCTCATATTATAACATCTATAATCTTTACTCTTAGTTTAATAACCAAGAATTTTGCCTCCATCACTTCTAGGATCAAATTTCCCTTTTCTCAATTTTTGTTTTGATATACCATTTTCTTCCAAAAATTCTAACATATTTATTAGTAGACATGTGACCAAACCATAGTTCATAAGGGGTTTACATGTTCCATGCCTTATCTAAACTTTTTTCATAGTATATACTACAATATCAAAATCTACATGTGATACCTTACCCTCAATTAACATCTCTCTAGATGCTACACTTGTTGTTCTATTGCTTCTCTTTTTTATACCATTATGTTGTGGTGTCTTAGGTGTTGAAACTTTCCTGCAAATACCATTATCCTCACAAAATAAATTAAAATGATTAGAAGTAAACTCTCCATCTTTGTCAAACCTCAAACTTTTTATCTTTACTCATGATTTATTCTCAACTTTTCCCTCAAATATATTCAACTTATCAAAAGATTCCAAAATTTTCTCAAGAAAGCAACCCACATTATTCTAGTGAAATCATAAATGAAAAGAATGGAATACCTCTCACTGTAGAAATTTCTCATCTTTGTAGGACCACATAGATTTGTATGAACAATTTCCAACTTTTCTGAAGTAGTAATTTTTTTTCTTGGAAAAGTACTCTTCTTCTGTTTAGCCATCACACATTCCTTACACATCATGTTAGTAGGTTTCAAAATCTTAGGTAGATCTCTCACAATATTATAATTACTTACCTTCAAAGTATTATCAAAATTTATGTGACAAAATCTTATATTTTGTAGCCAACTATCATCAACTTCTACAACAAGACAACTGATCTTAGTAGGGTTCAACTAAAGTACATTACCTCCTATTCTTGTTCCTATGGAAATTACATTTCCATGCTTGTCCTTGATTAAAAATATCTTATCAAAAAATTGTAAGTGATAGCCCTTATCGACAAGTTGTCCAACGCTCAACATATTATGTTTCAAACCATCAACAAATTATACATCTTTAATTTTAGTCTTTCCATCAAGAGTAATAGGTCCTTTTCTCTTAATATGAAAAGTTATATTGTTACCAACTCTAATAACACCTCCATTATAATTATTTTGATTATGTAAAAATAGGTTTTAAAGGACCCAAAACCTTGTACCAAAGTATCATAGAAACAAGAGCAAAGAAGCTTAGAGGAAATAAAGCCTCAATACCTAAAAAAGAGTAGACTTAAAAAACTAAAAACAAGAGGCTAGGATACAAATTTTCATTAAAAGAGAACAAAAGGAAAGCAAAAAAAAAAAAAAAAAGCTAAGACAACTATAGTGTCTTTAGAAGATCCGCTACTTGGTTTGCTAGGATGTTCATGTTTTATATAGAGGCTTTCATATCATCCAACTTTTTTTCTTCCACAACCTCACTCTTCTTGGAGTTAGCCCTTGTATGCTTGCTAGGACCCTAGTCCTCTTTCATATTAGAGCCTTGGCCTTTACCTTGTTCAACAGGGTGTTAAAGTTGTTAGCCACTGTCTTCAAGATAGTGTAGTTTTGATTGGCCAATTTCTTAACTATTTTCTCCAAACTACCCACTCTATTGTCTAAACCATCCAATCTTTTTTGAAGGTCTTTGCTTAGCTAATCCAAATTTTTGTTCTTAGCTTCAAGTGGTGGAACACATTTCATCAAATTCGTTACCTCTTTAGCATTGCCAATAACCTCAAAGAGTTTGTCAATATGTTGACCTAGAGTTCTCTCCCCCCAGCCATCCTGCTTAGTTGATCCAAATCTCTTGAGATGTCCTACATCTGCTACTTTCGATTGCTAATATCCTTCATCATAAGCCTTGGGTTAACAAATATTCCCTTCAAGAACTTGTGGTCTTCCTCATCCATGTTATGCACAAGGTAATCCTCATTCCCTCCCTATTTGTTCCTATCCAACCTCATACCCTTTATCAACATTCAAATCCTGAGCAAGAACCTTTTTCCTTTTTCTCTCCTTCCTCTTAATTAGGAGTTCATCATCTGAGGGAACAAATTCCCTTTCTATATTCTTCCCCTTATTTTCAGAAACCTTGCTTGATATACCTTTCTTCTCAATACCCTCTTCCCGCTCCTCTTCAAAATCAGTGTCTTGTTCAGAATCAATCTCCTTATTCTTCCTTTTCTTCCTAGACAAGCTCCCTAGATTACATTTCTTCCTCTTCTTAACCTAAACCTCAACAACCTCATCCTCCATATCCTCATCAAAATACTTCTCTAATTCACTTCCCTCCATCTCACAATCTAAAGATTTCTTGCTTAGACAGGGTCTATCCACTTTTTTGGATTTCAGAAGGTTCATAACTAGAACCATTAAACACTCATGACAAGCATGATCACCCTCAGGATCATTTTCAATGACTAAAATAATGTTACCCAATGATTTCCTAAGGCAAAAGGTTAGATCAATCCTAACCCTGTGCCTAAAATGGTGAACCAACATAAAACGGTGTCCATATATCTTAGTAAAGCAGCCATCTAAAGTAAGATATTCAATCACCACAAAGATGGAAAACCTCCAAGGGCAAGAAATAAAGCTAGGGCTAAAGTGTGAATTACCAATTTTCACTAGCATGTTGCGCTCCTTAACCATATCCACAAACTCTTCGATCGCCCGATCTGAAAGCTTCTTGTCTCGATAGAAGTTGATACCCTCAAAGTCAAGAGTCGTTTCTTCAACAATAATGTCTTTAGTAACCTCCATTCTCTAATTACCCACCAAAATACTCCCATTCTTCCATGTTTTGATGAATTGGTGGGTAATAGCAAGGTTACTACCTTTCAAATTCTCCATAAATCCCGTAAAATTCCCCTATTCTAGAAAGTCCCAAATCTCACTCTTCTTCTTCCATTCTTTGTAGCTTGCCAATTCAATCCTCTTTCTCTTTCGATTTTCTTCAAACTTAAAAAGTGCTCTCAATTCTCAAAAAAACCCACTGCAATAAAAAACTAGTGTTGAAATCATGGCAAAGGATTTTGGTGAGAAAATAGACCCACACTTTGTGTGGCAATGAATGACAAGACACTGTCCGACTCATAATAACTCGTTGTTTCCCAATCCTACCCAAATCATAATTAATCTTTCATTCTATATTCACCATTAATGAAACTTTTTTGTTTGCTTCAAACTTTGTCATACTCAGTCAAGGAAAGCCCCTCAATAAGAATAATATCACCTTGATTCCAAATTAACTTTTCATGACTTTTGCATGCCACATTAGTAGGCCAAGCAACAACTTGATTAGTTTCTCCATAGTTGTGGGTATCAATACAAATTTCAAAAGAATTGATAAGATTAATGGCCTTGCCAATAATATTATGAATAGTCCAAGAAGGATTAGTAACTTTATTAAGGCAATTTACAACATTAAGGGAGTCCCCCTCAAGCCAAATCTTATTCAAATTCAAAATTTTGGCATAGCTAAGGCCATATAGAGTCGCACTTGCTTCTGCCACATGATTAGTTTGTTTCCTAATAGGAATGGCCATCCTACCCAATCTATCCCCATTCATATTCCTAATGATGACACCATAGCCTATCGTTCTTGGGTTGCCCTTCAAAGCCCCATCAAAGTTAATCTTACACTAGTCCTTAGGAGGACAATCCCATCTAGCCAAATCCCTGAGGTTAGGACCATTTTGAACAAGACTAAGACCATCCAAATTCTAGTTCTAAATCAATTTTTCTTCCCAAGCATTTTGAGGTTGGTTCCCTTTTCCACAAGATCTAATATTCTCTATCACCATATTCTTAATCTTTTAGAACAACTAGCCATAATTACTTTCCTTGCCCCTAAACACCCTATCATTTTGTTCCTTCCAAACACCCCAACAAAGAAATGGGTGGATGAAATCCCACAACATCATAACCAAAGTATTAGTAGAGGGACACTTCTAACCATTAAGTAACTCTTGAATGGTAAGGGGGAAGACCCAAGTCATATTCAACAAACCACAAACCTTTTCCCATAATCTTCTAGTATAAGAACAATGAATAGTCATATGGTTAATCAATTCATCTACTTCCTTACAAAGATAACATTTGCTGACAAGGTTAAAACATTTCTTCAACAAATTTTCAGTGGTAAGAATTTTATCTTGCAAAAGAATCCAAAAAATATGTTAACCTTGGGTGTCATACCTTGAAATCGAGCTTTGGCCCAACAAGGCTCTTGATGCTCTTCAAAAGCATTAACATGCACCAAAGACACATAAAATAACCCATTGGGATTATGTTTCAATATCAAAGAATCCTCCTCTTGAACTAAAAATACAACATTTAGAATCTTGTTAAGATCATTAAGTTTATTATCCACTCTATTGAGGTTAACCTAGTTATCCTCCTCCCAATAATCCTCAAAATTTTTTTTTAAAAGGTTCTTGCATTGTTCCATAAAGCCATTCCATCTCTGATCAGAGTTGTTAAATTCAACAAACGTATCTCTATTACCTATCATAAAATGTGAATATCCACTATCAATATCCGGTTTGATTTATTTTTCTCAACGTGTGAAATAAGTTATTTTTCTTCTTTAATAAGACTCTCTTCCTTAATAGAAACAAATCCAATTTCATCTTCATCATCACTATCTAGGAAATTAATCTCTTTAAATTTAATTTCATCATCACTAAAATACAAAAATTCCTTAGTAATATTTAATTTGTAAGGTCTAGGTTTCACCTTAGGTTCTCTTTGACGACAATTAAAAGAAGAATAACCAATCTTCTTACGATGCCAATAGATGAAAGGAGCTTTTTTTCTTGAAAACACCCTTACCTTTTAGTTTTCTTTTTGCAATCAGTGGTACAAATTCATCAATATTCTTCTCTTCTTCTTGAATATCTTCCCAATCACTAGCTTAATCTCCAAATCTTCTACTAGTGCTCGCACTCTTTGTTAATACTCTCTTATCTTTGTGTGCACTAGCTCTAAAAGTAGTCTCAACTCTAGACAATGCATCTTTCAATAGATAATAGTTTCAAATGCTTGTAATTTCCCAATTACATTTCTCTATTAAAATATGGATAAGAGGATAACTTCTTCTATAAAAATTACCTTATTATTGTACACTCGAAAAGGTGCACTTCTCTAAATCATTCTATCCGAGGTTCTCCATAGATTGGAAAGCTTGAATGCCGACTTAGAGCTCCCTAGTCATGGAGTGCAAAGGGCATACAAATGAGCATATAGGAGCTCTCAGCTGAGCCTTATAAATACTACCCTTTCTAGTAAACCAAAAAATGGGAGATTCTTTAGACAAGAGCAAGAGTGCTAGTGTCAAAGAACTCTTGGATCATGCAATGCAAAAATGAAACTAAATTAGGATGAGATGCACAATGCAAGCTATGCTAAAAATGAGATGAGAATGTTACAAATCAAACTATTAAGCTATGTGATCTAATTATTTGCAAAGGAAACTACACTATCATGCAATATGATCTTAAGACTAATATGAAGGAAATGAGAGAATGAGAAAAAGAAGAGAAGTTCTCCACAAAGCTCCAAGGAAACCTGTTAGAAAACCTGCAGCATGACAATATTCAAAAGATGGATTGATTGAGGGGAAAAGCTCTCTCCCTTTTAAAGATGTATGGATGGTAGAGATCAAGATGAAGATGGTGGATGATCAACGGTGGAATTCAAAAGGAGTGATCCATGTGCACACACAAGTCAACCAATAGAATATAAGTTGACTTGTCATATAAGACAAAAGTCACAAAGCCTTTTCTTTTAATTGCAAAATAGAAAAAGGACTTTATGTGTGCACTTTAAGTGGGTTAGAAGAATGGGGTCTTTTATTTAATTAAAAGGGGACATGTTCTTTTAATCAAATAATGAACTAAGGATAGCATAGTCAAACTATAGGTTATAATCAAATAAATTGATTATTAGCAATTTGGTTTAGATAAATGATTAAATTAATTTAGCCAAAATGCTGAGAAGGGGGCTAGTAGTCTAGATGACCATTTTTAGGTGATTACATTTGCCCCTCTTTGACTAATGCATGATCGATCTGGGAACACATTATGTCAAAGAAAATCGAAGCCAAGTAGGCGATGATAGATATAGATATCTGATTCCAAAGAATGAAATGCAGAAATAGATAGCAAGTCCTGAATGCACAGCCTGATAGCGGTAGTACTGAACATTAAGAAGATGATGTTAGGATCTGAAAAGAATTCTAACACCTAGCAAAGTGAATAGATCGAGAGCAAGTGATAAGGTCAAACAAATGCTCCTAAGAAATAGATAGCTGTAACAATCAGCAATAGAGTATTTCTGCCCCCTCGGGATCGAAATCGAAATGAGGTAAGGGGACATAGAAACAAGCTAGATATGAGAAAATCAAGAATATAGCAATGTCCAAGATGACAGATAGATGATTAGAGCCCAAGAATGACAATAAAAAAATTGATAAAATGCCCCAGTTTGACTAGAGTTGACCTTGAAGGATATAGCATAAAAATTAGGTTGAAACGAGTAGAAAGGTGATTTTAGACATGAAACAGTGAATTGAAGTAGATATGAAGTATCAAAATGATGAAGACATGAAGAAATGAAGATGCCCCAGTGATGATTCAGAGATTAGACCTCAAAAGGTCAGCTAACTGCTCAAAAGAAAGTAGACTTTTAAAAGACAATTTTGACCATCAAGATGAACTCGAATTTGGATTTTGATCCCAAAAATGAATCTAGGACATTGAAATTATTTAAGAGGTTAAAACTTTATATAATGTGATGATAAGACAGAAAAGAGATGAAGTGAAAGATTAAGAAGGTGAAAAGACATGAACAAGAAGAAAGTAAAGAAATATATGAAAGGAGTTAGCCGATATGTCCACAAAAAAGATGAAGAGAGAGCTCTCCCCATATGCAAGAATGCAAGACTAATCTAGAAAATGAACCTAAAATGCAAGCTAATATGCAAAGTGGTTTACCAACAAGAAGTGCATAACATTTAGACTCTTAATTTCATCATTGAGCATTTATTAGAGACATCATGAGATCATACAACCATCACTAGTATAACTATGAGGATATGAATATGATCGATATTAGATAGGTATGTGGAAATCCAATCTAAGCATCAGAGACATGTAAGTCAAAATAAATACATGATTAGATTCCCTAAGTTTAATTTAGCAAGATTACACCTGTATCAAGACATGAGTGCCAGGATAAACCCCAACTGCGATATTGCAAAATAGTCAAGGATGATACATTTGTAAGTCAAAATGTTGAATAGGTCAAGCATAAATGCTTACAACACTATAGACAAACAAAGTATACCCACAAGCAGAAACCAAGAAAACATGCCCCATGCCCCCAGTCTTCTAGTCAATGACATCCTTGAAAGACTATTAGGGATGGAACATATAGTAAATAAATCATCATACACAGCACACAAAGTAGATAAAGATCAGCATAACTCAGTCATTTAAGTGTTAAAGTCTGTGTGTGTAAGTCACTTGGCCATTTCTTCCAGACTTGATTCTGATAGTGAGAAATATCGTGACATCAGAGACCATAGGTAAACTATCTGTAAAGTGTTTGAAAAACACTTGATGTCAAAGTGGGTGGGGGTAGTGTTGAGAAACACTATTTTGTGAGTTGTCAAAGAAACCCTAATGCACAAGAATATCTCAATAGGCTAAGTAACTATGCCCCCGAGACAAGGACAAGAAACAATTCCAAGCTAGGAAATGTGTAGCGAAGTGGATGATTGAGATTGATAGACATACGTGCGAGGGTTTCAAGTAGCACCTATTTCCAGGTTTTCACCACTTGACAGATTTTTTTCAGGACTTTTTTCAATTTTTTTTGTATTTTTCATTTTTTGAATTTTTTTGGTGATATATCAAAGTGCCTATAGCTAGGTTTTCACTAAGATGATCATTTTTTCAGGACATTTTCTGATTTTTTGGATTTTTTAGAATAATTTAGAGATCACTAGTTCTCAAGCAAGATCACATCATTTTCTCCCAATGTCTAGCAAGGTATAGGACACGATGGAGAAACAAGCTGATAGATAAGCAAAGATGCATAAGAAAGGAATGTGAAGCAAGTGAAAGTGATCCTCAAGGACTGACTCCTCAAGAGTACCCAAGCTAGGGAAAGAGGTGAAATAGTCATATGAAGCATGTTTTGGATAAGCAATGGAAGAAATGAGAAAGATAGCATGTAGGATAAGCAATGAAGCCAACAAGTGAGATAGCATGAAGTGTGTAGTCCAAAAGAGTAGCCATGTCAAGAGACCTATGAGAACCATGTTTCATTTATTATGATAGAGACCAAGGGGTCAACTAGATAGTATAGCGATGGGATAGAGCAATAAAAATAAAGCTCAAGATGGAGGCTATGAGGGAATGAGAAAGCACAAATAGAGAATCTCATGGATAAGATAGCCAATATGCAAAGATAGCTCAACATTGTCAAGATCAAAGAGTGAAGGGGGGATAGATGGATGGAGGAAGAATTACGCATGATGCCTGTTTGCCAGGTTTTCATCATGGTACTTATCCAAGGTGCCACAAGAAGTAGTTTTCACCATAGGATAAATTTATTTCTCTTTACTTTTGCTACCAAGGTGCCACAAGAAGTGGTTTTCACCAAGATACATTTTCATTTTTTTCATTTTTTCAATTTTTTCTTTTTCTTTTTTTGAATTTTTAGAAAGAGCTCAAGCTTTTTGAATGTTGATAGTGCTCCTATAGGAAAGATAAGCCATGATAAGCCAAGACCATAGAAAGGTATGCTCAAAGATGTTGATAGGGTGATGAAAGGGAAATGGTAGTAGGAAGAATATATGGAGGATAAGAGTTCATGTATAGAAAGGAGGTGTAAGCTTTAGAGGATTTCATGTGGGTAGCTAAAATATTGGACAAGATCAACATTGACACACACCTTGAAGGGTATTGGAACAATGGAGGAATCATGGATGAAATAGCTTGAGGTTTAGATCTATGAGGTGGTAGAAGAGATTTGGAAAAAAGTGGAGTGGAAGGCTTTGGAATATTTTTAGAAAGATTTTTGAAAGAAGATGGAATGGAAGCCTTTGGAAGCTTGAATGTCAACTTTGAAGTATTTTCAATATTCAAGTCTTCTAAAAGAGACTTGGGAATCCACATAGCTTTAGATTTTTCTCGTTTTTTGGGTGCTTGAGAGTGCCTTTGTATAATGATGGATTTAGGAACCCATATTTTCTTTGATTTAGCTTTTTTAATAGTGGACCTTTGTGGTCTCTTTTGTGCACTCTTTCTTAGCATTCACATGTCGATTAGATGGGACATAGTGATCTTTCTTTTTCAATTGATTCTTATGTTTATTCTCACTTCCAAAGGACTTGGGATTTGTGGATGAATAAGGATGATATGACTGGTTTAGATGTATAGATGGGTGAAAAGTCATCAAGGATGAGTGTCTTTGTTGATCTTGAGGTATTATAGGAGAGCTAGGGAATGAGCTAGGAGTGAATGTAGGAGATGGAGGAACATAAGGCCCCAATATGGATGGAAGGTTTGAATGCTTTAGCTTAGATGGATATGGACCAAGGATAGATTTAGAAGATGCAGAGGGATATTGGAAAGGGATATCAACATCTTTAGAGTGAGCAATATGGTCAAAGCCATCAATAGACTCATGAGTACCTTTGATAGGAATAACATATTTAATAGTAGCACTTGAAGCTTGAGCACAATTTTGAAGTGGATGTGGAGAAGTAGAACATGAGGTGATGCTTTGATCTTGACAAGTAGCTTTGGATAGCATATGAAGAGAACTTTTTTCATAATTTTCAGTAAGCTCAAGGGAGATAATGGAAGTGCTATCTTCATCATACTTAGGAGGTGGACAAGATATAGGATATGGAGGGGAAAAATCTTGAAAGAGATGAAAGGGTGCTTGATCTTGATCTTTCTTGAAATTTATTAGCTTTTTCTTTTTGAGAGTCCTCTTGACATAGATCCACTTCTAAGGACAAGGGAGAATGAAGAGTGAATGGAGTAGTGCTTGGATTAGGCATAGTAGTGCATGAAGGTTGAGGATGTTTAGGATTAGTAGCATGGAAAATGTTTGCAACCAAGTGAAGTTTAGCTTGAGTTTCTTTTAGAGGTAGCCCTTGAGGATACACGTAGTCAATGTGGAAAGCATTAGGTTCATTTTTTGATAGAGGCATGTTGGAAAGCTTTGAAGTGTTGGGAGATGCATGAGTGTTGGAAGAAGTAATAGATGTAATGGAGCCACTACTAGACATAGGTTGATCAATGTAATATTGCTCAAGAGAAGTATCCTCAGCACATGAGTCACTAGAGGTTCCAAGATCAACAATCTCATCATCAATGAGATCTTGGATTTTATGTTTCAGCTCTATACAATCAGAAGTAGCATGGTCATTAGATCGATGATAGGTACAATAGGTATCCAAGAATGGATTTCCATAGGAACTAGACTTAGGCAACATGATGAGCTTGGTGCCAAGAAGTGTTCTCAAAATGTCATCATAAGAATTCCCCAAGGGAGTAAAATTTCTCTCAAAAGTATATCTACAGTCCTTTGGTTGTTTCTCAAGTGAATAGAATGCATCCATGTCTTCATTATTATCTTGGTCAAAGATAGGTCCATCATGAAATTTTGGCATAGGCTCAAAGGAGGTATCACTTGCTTGTTCTCTAAAGAGGTCTTTAGATCTAGAAGATGAAGACATTTGATGTCTTGAAGTAGAGTATGTAGACCTAGAAGAAGAGGATGACCTCAAAGAAGGTGACTCACATGCATGTAAAGACCTTAAGGAAGATTCATGTAATGATGCAATCTTCTCCTCCAACCTTTTCTCAAGTTTAGACTTCATTTCCATCATGCGCTTAGAGAGATGAAGGTAAGAAAGATCATTTGTCTCTTCTAGTTCTTTGTATTGTGCATATAGATCTTGAAACTCTTTAGCGACATGGAGGATATCATGATCATCTAGATTTGGTTGAGGTTTGGTAGCACAAGATTTGAATTCCATAGTGATAGATAGATAATCAAGCATGAAGGAGACTAGAGGAAGCTAATAGGGTGACACAAGATAGCTTGATGTCCAAACTAGAGAGGTAGATTATTCACTTGCCAAGATAGTAGAGAGAGATTAAAGTGACTTGTCAAACAATATGTCCAAGAAAATTACAACATGAATGACTCAAGTCAATAGCTAGGCAAGATGCCCAAATAGCGAAATAAATAGAGCAAGCAGGGTGACAAGTGAACAACTTTCCCAACCCAAGAGTGTAGTCAAGAAATCAAGGTAACCATTTTAGCAAAAGGATAACTAGCAAGCATGCATAGACCATGAAGATAGAAAGACCAAGAGCACCAAGACCAAAGAGTCACTTTAAGCATGTTCAAGAACTAGAGACATAGAAAATAAAAATCAAATGATGAGACTCCCCTTAGCAAGCAACACAAGAAAATGTTTGCATTTGATGTTTTGACTTGGTTGACAAAGTTTGACAATAGTTGATAGCATAGCAAGTTTGATGTTAAAAAACAATTTCTTTCCAAGCAAGATATTGACACATGGAGTAGTCTTCAAACAATCAAGCAAGGGACAAAGCAACCTTGCATGATACAAGCACATTTGAGGTCTAAAAAGAAAGTCCTAGAATTATCATCATGTGTATGTTCAAAAGATTTTCACAGGTATACCACATTCGAGAACACATCAAGCAATATCTACCTAAATGTCATGGTTCATTACTCAACAACTTGGCCCACACTTGATGCTCCTTTGCCTCACACCAAGTGGTTTCCCACAAGAGATATTGGCTTTGTCATAGAAGTGCCATAAGCACAACCAAGGGAACACATATGGTGAGTGTAAAATCTTGGGGTGATCCGGGTAGTCCACTAGGATCAATCCTTGCACCAAGAAATTGAGCGGCTAAAAATGGTAGTTACTAACTTAGGGTTTTTAGATCGGGCTTCCGTTCATAGTGTCCTTCTTGCTCCCAATTATGGGACACCTCACCTTGCGATGAGTAATCGATCTTGCGATCACAAGAGTACCTTAAGCATTCTTTCCTAGTGATCTCCCTATGGTCGAAATCCCATAAGCGATCACACTAGGCGAAGACAAACACTACGTCTACCAAAGTTTTGTGTCCTTGGTAGCCTTGAGTTTATAGTGGGTTGGTGTAACGCCCTGCCAAGGGATCCAAAAGAATTAACCTAAAGTTTCACTAAGTTTGCTAAACATTTTTTTTTTTTTTTTTTTTAAAGTAAGAAAGTATAACATACACATCAAACATATATTAGCGAAAGCAATAACATGTAATCATCGACACATACATTGTAAGTTACATTTCTTAAAGATCCCAAGACGTTGAGTCACATTTAAATTTAATTAATTCTAAGTCCAACAACTATCACATACATATGAAAGAATAATCAAAAAGTCCCATGTCCATAATATACATTTGTTCTGAATGCCTCTCGGCAAATTAATTCGGAATGCCCAATCATCCACTGTACAAGTCACAGGGTATGAAAGGCTTAAAAGAATATACATATGTAAAAATCAAGATACAACATCCTCAAATCCATGATACAAAGTACAATAAAAATATATGAAACTATTCACCATACATGATACATCCATACATCCATAATGATAAAACATCTATCATAAAATCTAACCATCCATCATAATAATCCAAGAACATAGTGAAGATAAATGCCAATCACGAAAACTCCAGCCATGGTGACCACGAAACGGATCTCAATTGGTAAGAGTAAAAGCACTACCGCCTGACCACGTGGAACCTAAATGGTCCACTCCCACCGCGCTAAGGAGATAGTCTCAAGTCCCAAATCGGATAACAATACCCATAATCATAAATACTCTCTAAGTCCAGGAAATCCTATAAGTATGCTAACTCAAGGGTTCCTATAAAGATTGACATCTAAAACCCAGAGGTACCACAAGACACGTAGGAAACCTAATATGCAAGCGGGAAAGTGTCATCGCAAAAGTCACGTAGAAGTTACCCAAGCAATCCCTCAGGAATCCCGGGTCCCTACTGATCCTGCGGCCACTAGTATCCTCTCGTACTGACAAGGCATACTATGGAGTGCAAGGTCGTAACCAAGCGTTTTCTCTACCCCATCCTAGTCTGTACTAGCACTCATGGCATGGGAGAGAACATACAATTATCTTGTTAGGTTCATTTTCTCTCATTTAGTGTAAATATTTTCACTTATTAAACAACTTACAATGGGTTACTCCAGGCAGCCTCTTAGGGCCCCGATCCCCATTGTAAGCCACTTCCCGATACTACACATAGATAACCTACCCTAGGCTCATGAAATCACGAATCAAAGAATCATAATAAAATCATCTCAGTCCTATACAAGCAACTGAAAAATATCATAAAAAAGATAAGCCACAAAATTACATCAGTTCTTCATGAGCAACAGATAATATCAAATAATAATCATATGATCACGATAGTTCTCTATCAGCAACTGAAGGCATCAATGATAAATCACAAAATCCAATGGTTCTCCAATGAGCAACCAGAAAGTATCCCAATAGTAAATTACAACACTGATCGAAGACTCCAAAATGGTTATCAAATATAACTGATCGAGACTAAAAAATGGTTAAATCAGGTATCTCAAATACATACACTTTAGCTTCACACCAGGAAACTGGAAAATAATAACAAAGAGTAATCACAAACATGTCATAGAGCATATCAACACATCACCAGGGTTGGGTTTAAAAGATCAAGATCAAAACAACATAACATCACATTCACATAATCTCCGAGCCTCTGGTAACAACCTAGGACTGGTCAATGCTAAAACAAAACCCAAAACACTCCATAATACAGATAACACATAGAAATATAGAATAGTCTCACAATTTGATTTAATATTTAATTATATAATGTTAATTCAGATATACGGGTTTCTATTCTCGTTTCCAGTGTATAATTAGGTACTTATGATTTACAATATATCCCTTAACCTATTTTTATATTATCAACTCCAGAATTATCAATTATTAATAATTAATATAATTACTAATAATTTCATTAATTAAAATAAACTTATTTTAAATACATTATTATTTAAATAAACAATAATTAAAACTTTGTTAATACTTTCATTTAAATAATAATTAAGAATTATTAATAATCTTATTAATAAATTTATTTATTTAATAATAATTAATAATATCATTAAAACATTTTTTTATAAATATTATTAATTAAAATAATAACTAATAACAATTAATATTATTAAAAATAATAATAAAAATCAAAAAAATAAAAATAAAAACTTTATAACCTTATTATAGGCCATCTGCCTTTTAAAAAGCCGGCGCGACAGGCCTGCGGCAGCCTGGCTGACGCAGTACCTGCGCCAACAGACTGCCGGCGGCAGTCCTTTATAGAAGGTACGGGGGGGGGGTGTGGGTATTCCCGCCCCCTCCCTATTTCATATTAACAAATTTTTTTTAATTGTTTAAAAAATTTAATTAAATTTTTTTTTTTAAAACATTGTTTTAAACAATTTTTCTTTTCCAATATATAAGTATATATATATATATATAAATAAATGATTGAAAATTAAATTTGATAGAACTAACCATTCAGATTTCTAAATTAAAATATTCTTTAAAAGTATATCGTCTCTTCTCAGTATAAAATTTATATAGCAAATTTCTTCTCTTTTATTTTAATAAATTTTTCCAATCAAGATTTTCTTTTCTTTCAAAAGCTCCCCCTAGTTTAATTTGTAAAAATCTATCATCTAGAACGAGGGTTTCAAATTGATTTATTCTTTCAATTCTATTATATAAATGAAATACAATATAGTATCATAAGGTTCATAAGAGAGCGAAAGAATTCAAACAGTGAAATCCAGACAATTCGGATTGATAATCCACAAGCACGAAGAAGACAAGATTATTAAATTGCATAATTCAACCCATGATCAAACACAAGACCCTACCTCAAACTAATGCTATTATGCAATCTCCAAAAACTGTAAGAGAATTCGCTCCTCTTCAATAACCTTCTTCTGAAAATCTTCTTTAGAATTCTCCTTTTGAAATTTTCTTCCAAAAATTGTCTCCCAAAATCCTTGTCCAAATTCATGTCCCAATTCGTGTCTCCCCAAGAATGAACCCCCAACGTTGTGATAAACAAATTTCTCCTCAAACTCCGACACTTAATTGTGCGTTCACCCGAGAAGACTCTTTGCACAACTGAGTTAACTCCAATTAACCTTTCTTATCTTTTCTTTTATTTTGCATTCAACTTTCATGCACATTAAGTTGAATTATTAAATAACTTTATTTAATATTCCACTTGACTTCTATTTTAAATTAATTTATTAGTTTAATCTCATGTGCACTTTATGAAATTAAAATAACATTATTAATTTTTATAATTTAATCTTTTACTCAAATTTAAACTCATGCTTAGATCATGCGATCTAAAATCTTTTAATAAATTTAATGTCTTTCAACTTTTTAAATTAATTCTAGAAACTTAATTGATAACATATTTAATTAATTTAACTAACAATAATATTTAGCATTTATTTAAAAATGAACTCCAATATATTATTATTAAATTAAATAAATATTATCCTGTTCTAAATTTATCTTTGAACTTTAATCTCTAAATTTAATTCTTTTATTTAATTAATTTCTCAATTAATTAAATATTAACGATATCATATTAATTCTCTATTTAATTAAATCATTAATTAATCTTTTTAAATTAGACTTAATTAATAGAAAACACATCAAGGACTCATATAACAACATACAAAAATCCTACATAGAAAAACACATACTAAATCAAAACAAAAAGGGTTATAATCCCAAAATTGCATCATTTGATGCATTCAAAGGGTACTTAACTCAGATACTTGTCCTAATATTAATTAGGACAATTGGCTAAAGGGTTTAGGAATTGGACTTAAGAGTTTATCTCCCCTCTCTTACCATTGAGACAATGCGATAGGGTACGCTCATCCTGGCAATTCAGGGAAGTCGATACCCGGTACCTACAACCTGCATAAAATCCACGCATGTACAAACACAATATTCTAAGCTAAACAGACAATGGCAGGAAGTGGTGCATCGTGTAGATCCCGACTAGCAGGTGACTACGACTCCCTTCCTTAACCGCATTAGAAACACCATACATAAATAAAACAACACGCACACCATACACATGCAGTATGGGGTAAGTATCCATAAGAAGCACATGGAATAATAAACCATCTAACTAATCATCATCGATAACTGAAAATATTTGAATAATCATCATACATGCATGAAATATAGAGTACCAAGTAATCTCATCATATAATAAACTGAGTGTAAACCAACATCTAATAATCTCTAAAATAATAATACTAATCATCCAACATAAATTGGCCTAAAAGAGTTTGGCAAGAAAAAAAAAAATGTGAACTAGGGGCAGGCACTACAGTTGGAAGAGCCAGGTAATCGTCTTGTCCCCACTTGGGTCGTCCCTCTCAGGTTGTCCGAGAGAAGGCCCTCTAAAGGATCCTAACTATACAAAGTGGATCAACTTTCGAAAGTCAAGATTTCTGGTTCACCACAAGGGTGAAGAGCATACTCTCCTATTCCAATCGTTTTCTCCCAAACACGCCAGGAAGATTCAGTTACCCCTTGCTTTTGAAACCAAATGACAAGTCAAGATTTCTGATTCACCACAAGGGTGAAGAGCATACTCTCCTATTACCAAAAGACTCCAATCACAAGTTTTATGTGCCTATAAAAATGAACAATTTATTCAATGCCGCACATGGAAACAAAAAATCAAGCAAGTTTGGGTTTTTATGCTTTGGGCAGCCCTGCAAACAACGTTAGTAGCCCTTGCGCATTTGAAGCTTTGACATGCGTTCTTTTTGTATGCAAGGTTTCAATATTTTCTTCACAAAAAGGGAAACCTACAATCACAACTCGTTAGCCCATAAGTTAGCACAAAATAATCATAAAAATCGTGAATTAAACCTCTGTAAAACAGTTTAGAAATTTGCTTAAAGACAACAGTAAGCCAGCTACGAAGAAATTTGATCAAATCCCTCAAGGAACGAGCAAAAAAATGTCAGGCGATACTTTTCGCTAAACAAAAGTCGTGTGATACTTAGCAGTATGGGAGGGCTACAGTTTTTGTTTAGGAGACAGTTTTACTTTATCCATGCGACATAATTTTGCACAGAGGGCAACAATATACATGCTGTGAGCGCGACACTATTTCCAAAAAAGTGTCGCACGACAGTACTGTGAACTGTCGCGCGATACTGGAAAAATGTCGCCAACACTGCGACTGTAAAAAAAAGAAAATACAGAGCAGTACGAAAAATGTGAGCGAAAATAAGAAAAGGTAGGGCAAAACGTACAGTCCTGCCCCACGGTGGGCGCCAAAAATGTACACTCGAAAAGGTGCAGTTCTCTAAATCATTCTATCCGAGGTTCTCCATAGATTGGAAAGCTCGAATGCCGACTTAGAGCTCCCTAGTCATGGAGTGCAAGGGGCATACAAATGAGCATATAGGAGCTCTCAGCTAAGCCTTAGAAATATCGCCCTTGGTAGTAAACCACAAAATGGGAGATTCTTTAGACAAGAGCAAGAGTGCTAGTGTCAAAGAACTCTTGGATCATGCAATGCAAAAATGAAACTAAATTAGGATGAGATGCACAATGCAAGCTATGCTAAAAATGAGATGAGAATGTTACAAAATCCAACTATTAAGCTATGTGATCTAATTATTTGCAAAGGAATCTACACTATCATGCAATATGATCTTAAGACTAATATGAAGGAAATGAGAGAATGAGACAAAGAAGAGAAGTTCTCCACAAAGCTCCAAGGAAACCTGTTAGAAAACCTGCAGCATGACAATATTCAAAAGATGGATTGATTGAGGGGGAAAGCTCTCTCCCTTTTAAAGATGTATGGATGGTAGAGATCAAGATGAAGATGGTGGATGATCAACGGTGGAATTCAAAAGGAGGAGTGATCCATGTGCACACACAAGTCAACCAATAGAATATAAGTTGACTTGTCATATAAGACAAAAGTCACAAAGCCTTTTCTTTTAATTGCAAAATAGAAAAAGGACTTTATGTGTGCACTTTAAGTGGGTTAGAAGAATGGGGCCTTTTATTTAATTCAAAGGGGACATGTTCTTTTAATCAAATAATGAACTTAGGATAGCATAGTCAAATTATAGGTTATAATCAAATAAATTGATTATTAGCAATTTGGTTTAGATAAATGATTAAATTAATTTAGCCAAAATGCTGAGAAGGGGGCTAATAGTCTAGATGACCATTTTTAGGTGATTACAATTATCACAAGCATGAGTCAAAGATCTTAGAATCTTCAAACGAACTTCATCTTCTGCTATAGTTCCTCCAAAGATCTTTATACCCATAGTAATCTCAATAATCCTCTACACATACATTCTAACAATTTCATCTTCTTGTACTCTATCATTCTCCAGCTTAGTCTTCCAACTATGCAACTTTGTTTTAATTGTATGTTAATTATATTTTCATATAACTTCTCTAATTTAATCCAAATATCATATGCAAGATCAAAACCT
Source organism: Cupressus sempervirens (assembly GCA_028749045.1). NCBI lineage: Eukaryota > Viridiplantae > Streptophyta > Pinopsida > Cupressales > Cupressaceae > Cupressus > Cupressus sempervirens. The sequence goes on from CM053790.1 coordinate 408,751,563, forward strand.
TTTACCTAAATGAATTTAGACATTGATAATGTGTTATCATTGTTTCCCTTGCAATCATGTTACATTGGAAAATCTTCTTTTCAAAATTGGTGCTCAAAGATAGCTTACTCTATGTCTTAACCTATACTTTTGTCTTTGTCATAAACTAAAAGTTAATTCCCATGTAGATCAAGTGTAGTCACATCTTATCCTTCCAACTATCATAGTTATCACCATCAAACTTATGACTTTCCTTTTTGTAATCCATATATCTCCTCAAGTTGTTAAACTTCCATCTCTAAGAGGACCTAATGCTTTGATACCAATTGTTAAGAAGAAAAGTCCATCCACAATTGGGAGGGGGGTGGTGAATCAGTTGGGAAAAATCAAACTTAATCCAGAAATATAAATATGAACTCCAATAATTAAAACAATGATCCATAGCAACATCATAACATAATGATCTGGTGACTTGTGAAAGCCTTGACCAGAGGGAAACCCTTGGTGGGGATGGCACCCACAATATAGTATACTAATATATAAGTTTTTTGTGAAAGGATGTGAACATGTTAGGAGACAATTATAGTGCGTTTAGTACAATAGTCCCTATTAGAGGATATATCCTTGTTTGGAGAGCTTGAACCATTGTTAGAATGTTCTAACCCTATTAAAGATTGATAAAAAAAAAGACCCATTGCCTAAATGCTTCAACAATTGTGAAGAATAAATCTTCAGGATAACATATCCAAATCAATGAACTAATTAATTTGCAACTTACATGCCAAATTAATTCCTTTGAAGCTCACCATAATCAACCAACTTAATCACTTCTCTCCTTTGACCATTTAGCATGAAAGCTTGCATCCACATACTACATACATTTAATGCATGATATATCTTAACCAAGGAAAACACCTTTCCTTTATACCCTCACAAATAATTAATTAGGTTTTCTTGTTAAGGCTTCCCCAATATTCAATTTGCTAAGGCATACATGCCTTCATTAGTATCATTGCAATTTTTACAATATCATTCTCACATGTTACAATCCAAATATTACATTTTACAAGGATGAAGTAAACTCTTTCTTAACATTTTTGGTTTCCAGTAAAATATACTGCATGTTACGCAATAATGACCTTTCCAAATAATACCAAAGCCTTGGTATCATGAACATAGTCACACAAACAAGTCTTTTACCATGATCCAAGCTTGTTTACATTAATTCCACCTCGCCAACCATATACACCAAATATACAATCAACTATCTCTATCATTGATTCCTTGTACACTTGTTTGCTACCAGTCTTCACCAAACATATTGAAACTCATCTAGAACTCAACATAAGATCCAACGAACACATATATGCTATCTAGACTCATCCTTCTACATAAATCTATGGTTGCATAGCTCAATGTGTTATATGCCAACTTTGCTGCTCTAATAATCAACCTCCAATGTACAAAATCTTTATATGTTATGATTACATACATCATATATGATGTCATCAATGACCAAACCCATCATCAACACAACACATAAATAATACATCCAAGTGCCAATCAAACCTTTAGTTCTTACTAGTAAGGTGACAAGATAAACTAATATGACAACTACTTGTACCATTAAATGAGTTGTCTTTTGTGAAAATACTCAGAATTCCCATGCTTTCCCATTATATCCATTGTAGATGAAAAATATTCATTCTTTATTAATTTAGGCACACATGCATATTAATTCAAGATTAAAATTTTAAGCTTATTAACTATCAAAATTAGGTTTTTTAAATTTTATTAATAAGTTAACCCACTTGTCTTTATCACAATTAGTTTATTTTATTTCAACCTTTCTAATATATTTAACATAAGCAATGACATCAGTTTCAAACAAGAGTGTGATTTGGTCTTATGACTACTTGATCTCCCTTTTCAATTTAGAAAGGTTGTTGCAAACAAGCTTGAAGAAGAGCAAACTTTTCAGCCCCTTTGTATTTGGTGACATTCACTTGTCCTCCTTTACATGACCTTCACTTTAGGCATCATGTTGGACTCCTCTTTTTTAAGAACAAGTTCATGATAACTATTATTATAGTTTAGTTACACTTATTCAAATTAAACTAATTATACGTGTACTCTTCAAATATAGAAAGAAATAAAGAGATTATTTTTGATGTCAGCGAGGCTATAGATAGTCTATGGGAGAAACTACTTCACACCTTGATTTCTAAATGTATGACCTTATCTTGTGTAACTTAATGATGAGTGCCCCTAATTGCTCAATAGTCCCTTCTTTGAATGCATCTACCCAAAAGCTCATTGTCAAAAGAGTAGTAAAAGTCTCACTCCTATCCTTGAAGGTGTCTGAAATGCTTTTTTGTTTTCACTTTTTTTGAAGTAGAGGGTATACACACTCTTACTTCCCAAAATTCTTTGATCTTTTTCTAGCACCCAATTTCACAACAAAGTTGATGAGAATTGATCCTTAATCCAAAGAACACTTAGAAAATTTATTTATAACACAAGCCTTTATCTCTGTACTATATTGTGAAGTACTTAAATATATACATTCATCATAACAAACTTATTATATTTTATTAAAATATTTTAATTTAACTTATTATTATTATTATTTTGGATCGGTAAGAGGCCAAAGTCAAGATTCATTTGAATTATTATGTGTTTTGATCAATTAATATTATTATGTATTAATCTTGAGTAGATTTGAATCTAAGACCTTCCACACCAGAGGCTCACAATTTACCGTTGTGTTGTAGGCTCTTGCCTAATTCACATATTAATTATTAATAAATATGATTACATAATTAACAAGGGGCGCATGTGCCAAAGTTCCTACCTTTCATGTTTTTATGGTTGACTGAAGAAGTATTGCATGAAGGGGAAATTAAATTAGTTACAATTTTTAGCAAAAACTTGTTAACAATAAACTTTTTCAGCTACTTAAATCGAAAAGAAAAAAATGTTGATTACTTATATGAAAGTACCAAAATATGTAGTAAGTTTGAGGGGCAGTCCGAGCAAAATTGTAAAATAGTAGCTAGTAAAACATAGTGTAAACTTTTAAAAAATAACATTTTACAATTGTCAAAAATAAACATCAATGTAAAACTAATAATAAATATAGATAAAATAAGAAATAAAAAACATTTAACTCTATATTTGAACTTGGTAAGATAGCTAGTATGAAATGACCCTTGCTATATGAGTTACTAAATAACAATTCTGGGCTGTGGTACTTCGTCAAACACTTGGCACAAAACTTCAATTTATGATGTTTCCGGCTAATTTGCCAAGTATCCGTGCTAACCAAATACAAATTGATAGTAGTAATAGAAATTCAAAATGATTTTATTGCAAGTGCTACAATAATTGCAAATGTTAACAATTGAATAACAATATACATAACAAATCAAAACCTGAATATCTGCCACTTTATGAGATTCTCAGACCTGATTGCTATGGCCGTCATCCTAACTGCCGTTTATTGACCTGTGCGAATTCATGCGCATCACACTATTTCTTAATATCGCCATCTGCCTGCGACCTTGGTCTTGCGCAATTAATATCCTTCCTTCAACCCGCGTCGACGTTGATGCCGCCTGCCACACAGTTCGGGTGCTCTGTTTATGTTAATCGCTGATTGGAAAATGTCGGAATCGTGCTGTAGTTAACCAAAAATTGGATGTTGGTTCTGCTTTTCTCTAGCTACCGTCCTTGGTGCGATCTTAATGATATTTTCTCCAGCTTGCAATGGTGACTTTCTTCCTTGGCTCGGTATGGGAAACAGGACAAATATGTGGGGATTAATGTCTATCCCGCTTCCTCCAACCTCTTCAGTTTTCAGGACTTTAAGAAATCGTCGCCCCTAAAACTCTGAATACAAATAGCCCAACATGAAATGGTCTTTCGATCACATAGATCATTCCTACCCAGATCCGACTTTCGCTGTTTCTCCAATAATTCGATGGTTGTCTCAAAATAGGATTGAGTTCCCAGATTGGCACCCGATAAGTTCTTTCCCCCAATGGCAACAAATCCCAAATTTGCCAATCCTCAATACTCCAAAACATCACCCTTCATTAATCCGAACATGCAAATAATTTCAACATGAAATGGCTGAAAACCATCTCCAATGTGCAACCCTTCGGGGGAATATTTCACCTCCTCAGTTATGCAGATCCAAGGGAGTTTTCGTTCCCAGAGACCTAATGGAAATTTGCAGACAAAACTACAAATTGCCTCAGTTGAAGAAGAAATCGAATCCACCAAATTGCTTGTTCCAAATGGGAGCCCAGTGTCTTCTATTTATTCCCTTCGCTGAGAAGTTTCTGGAAGTTTTTCGGAATCATCTTTTATGATGTAAAACTTTATAAAATTAAATAAATAACTTTATAAAATTAAATAAATAACTTTATAAAGTTGGAGTACAACCTTTATTTAATATTAGGACGAGTAGGCCCCCACTTACTTAATCGGAAGACAAAATTGACCCTCTTCCCAAAATTATTTGCCTACGCGAGTCAATGATAGGCAAATCCCCTGTTACAATTATGTCGCTAAAAAGGGGACATGACATAGTAAAATATAGTGTAAACTTAAAGAAATAACATTTTACAAATTACAAAAATAAACATCAATGTAAAACTAATAATAAATATATTTAAAATAAGAAATATAAAACATTTAACTCTATATTTGATTAAATTATCTAAATTATACAACTTAAAAAACATTTAACTCTATAAATTCATATGACTTCTTCTTCATAAACTATTTTAAATAATAAATGTATTTAAAATAAGAAATATAAAACATTTAACTCTATATTTGATTAAAATATCTGTATTTGAACTTGGTAAGAAAAATAGAATGGTCTAATAACATTTTTCAAATTACAAAAATAAACATCAACATACAACTAATAATAAATATATTTAAAATAAGAAATATAAAACATTTAACTCTATATTTGAATTTGGTAAGGAAAATAGATAGGGATAATTAATATTGATTAGATAGTGAAAAATAAAAATAATTATTTTTGTTGGAGGAAATTGAATTTTTCATTGTCTTTTTTGTTATCATTGGCCAATACAATTTTTTAAAAAAATTGTATTTTTCAATTAAAAAAATGCAAATTAATATAACTTTTACAAACATTAGAATATCTTCAAAATTTTAAATTTATGTAATTAATATAGAATCATTTCCTTCCTAACAACTAATAAATATGAGACATCTTATCTTTCTATTTAGGACCACTCAACCAAAAAAAAAAAAAAAAAGAAAAAGCACAAAAAACCATAAACACAAATCGAGTGAGAATGACCAGGCTCAACTTAAATGTAGTACACCTAAAAACTAGCGGTGAACAATTTTCAAGGTACAAATAATTGTGGGATAAATACTATTTCCTAATCCTTAGTGCTGATTAATATAACAAAAAGCGCTTTCTAATATGAATAGTAGGTAGAACATCAATTTTAAAATTTAACAAATAGAAATGAAAAATCGGTGCAAGGTCGTATGAAAAGCTGAGAGTGGAAGCAATACGTGCTTGCCATCTTCAGGCAAAACCAGGGAAAGTGCGAAGAAAGAGGGGGAGACAATGAGGCCCCGCATGGTATTGTTTGGAGACTCCATTACACAGCAATCCTTTACAAATGGGGGATGGGGTGCATCCCTCGCTGATCTCTACTGTCGGAAGGTAAGCTATTGCCTCCACTGCTTTAAATTTTAATCAAAGGAAGGACGAGGATCATGATATACGGTAATCTCATTCACAGGCAGACGTCCTTCTGCGGGGATATAGTGGTTACAACACACGATGGGCTTTGTTCTTACTTCCCCATGTTTTCCCTCCTGTAAGATTCGCATTTACCTTGCTCGTAATTATTTGCAATTACAATTATACTTTTACATTACCCCTGCGATCCTATCACATTTTAGTCATCAAAATTCTCTCAGCGAAATGCCCATTCGGATTTAGATTTTTAAAAAAAAGTTTTTGTTTGACACCCAATTCCCACCCAATTTTCAGATTTTCTCCGTTAATGCACATTGTTTGGTAGTGTTTATTTCATCTTGATGATCGATCATTATGTGCGATTTTAAAATTCTTAAAAAATGTCACAGTTTCACCAAAGAGGCTTAGTGGTCTAGTTCGAGACTCACTAAAATAAGTTTCTTCCTGATAATGCAAATCGTAAGGAAATACAGTATCTTGCTTACACATGATTTCTTCATATTCACTAAACACAGCTGTAGCTTCGCTCCGGATGTGAAAAGATCAGAGTAGGTCCCAAGGTTCTCATTTTCTTGCAGCTGAAAGATAGTGTAGATTTAGTGGAAGTGCCCAGAGAAATTTTATGAGTTGTATGAAACTGATTCATCTCAGAATCTACGTAGTTGTGATAAACCTGAAGTATTCTGCAGTAGGGCAATCGAAAAGTCAATCTTAAATTTAAGGCTGTAAAATATGTTTTGGAGTGTATTTTGATTGCCCTGTGGATCCCTTTCTTCAATAATTCAGCCTCCTTAATTCAATATTTCGAATCCCTGGTATGTGAAGGCAAAAAGGGGGGAAGTTGTAGAGAACACATGGATGAGGGTCTCAATGTCTCGCACGACATTTCTATAAACTGTTACACAAATATATGCAATTACGTTTGGATAGTCTGGGTGTGTGCAGCTTGTCCATATAGTTTGTGTGCGTGCGGCATGCGTGTGTCCGTGTGTGTATAGACTATGTGCATTTTCTTTCCCTTACAGCGTCCAACTTATATTTGAGGGTTTTCGTAGAAATAAATGCAGTCTAGATTCGTAGTAATTTAAGAATCTAAGCTTTCAGTGCTCGATTTGTTTTTCTTCTTGAGCAAGGACAATCGTCAATTGGTTGGCCTTGTTAATTCTTTATCAGTGTGGGTTTTTATCCTGTCACGAATCTTCACTTTCTCAAATTCTGACAGTACTAGCTTCTAAAGTATTTAAGGCCATAATTACGAGACTTCTCAAATTCGGGCTCAGTGAAAAAACTTGGCAAAAACAAGTATGTTCAGGTTTAGACTATGACTCAGACTCTACAAAAAAACAAAAGAAAAATCTGTCTCAGAAATTCAGAAATTTTTAAAGATTTAAAATTCATTCCATCTTGATGATAGATCAGAGAATGTGATCTGAAATAGTGATTCAAAAACTATACACAATCTACTTCAGTAGGACTGTAAACATGAGTTGAAACTTATTTCAAGCGCCCTTCATTAAAGTAAATCTTAAAGACATAATGTCATCACAAAACAAGCTAATTTGATCACATACACAAGAAGACATCCATTCCATAGATATAAATGTAAATTGTAGCTAAAGGAAATAGCACAGTTAGATAAGAGCCTGCTGATTACTTAAATTTGACCAAGCTTGAAAATTTATAAGATCTTCTAAACCTTAAATTTGCATTATAACTTATAGAGATATGAAGCCACTCTCAAATATCCTGCCAATGCCAATATATACATGAGATATAACTTAAAAGTGTGACTAATAATTAATTATTATATTTCATGTATATATTCTGATGGAGAGAATGAGATTGACATGAAGGAGAAGAGAAGGGGAAAAAACCAAAAAACAAAACAAAAAAACGAACAAACAGCCAGCTAAAGCTAAATGTTATATTTTATGTGTATTATGGTGTATGTTATAAACCAAAAAAGCATTGAAATTTTGTGTGTGTTGAATTAAAAACACATGGCTGAGTCTTAGTCCCAGAATCACCAAGAATTGCTGAGTCTGGTCAAGTCTCTAGATTGGGCAAGTCTGGGAAAGTCTTAGCCAAGTCCGAGTCTGAGCCCCCAGACCCAGGGAGCATGACTAACCTCACAACTTGCTGAGTTTTGACAAGTCTTGTTTCTCTGTTTTAACTTTTAGACTTGAGTGAATGAGCAAGATAGCAGTTAAATTGTACACCTTTTTCTCCATATTCACGTATATATATATTTTTTTCTGATTTGTTATTGAGGTAGTTTGACAGTCCTCCGGGATCATCTTCTCATGAGATTAATTCCAAGTACTGTCATTAGCAAACAGGAGCCACTGCTTTGATATTATGTGGTAGGAATCTCTTCCCTTCTATTCTTTGATGCTACTATTCCTTATAGCTAAAAAATGTGGTCCTGAGAATAATCCAAACAGTTTTGTTGTTTCTTGATCTGTAATGTTACTAATAACCTCAATGGCCTTGTTTATCGGGAATTTTCACGAAGGGTGCCCTCACACTGAAGCACTAGATTATCACAACCATCCACCCTAAGGTCCTTAGATTTGATGACAAAGTTGAATTTTAACAAACAATGGAGTTGGACCTATCAAATATTGAAGTTTGTTGGCAAAGAAATTTGCAGGAGAGCAAGTTGGTGATGCCCTGGAATTCACAATGAAACACAAGGAAACTCCCTGTTATTTTTTGACAGACCATGAAATGGATGCTAATGAGAAGATCATTTATGTTAATGAGTTCATTAATAGAAGAGATCTTAAGTGCAATTAGATCTCCTTGATTTTGCCCATTTGGTTGCTTGTTATCCTCCTGTAGGTGCCGTTTGTCAGATGCTCAACCAATTTTAAATCATATCCTGTGGTATTGTATTCATTTATCGCTTAAAAGTATTTCTTTATTATACTTGAGATTCCCGAGGGATTCATCTGCTTCTTTTTGAAGTTTTCTCCATGTTGTTGCTCATCTTAAAGTCTCTGTATTTTGACTATCTCTTGGTGAACTCATTAGTAATATCTCTTAAAGAAGCTTCAATATTGCAACTGGCATCTTCAAAAGGAATTTTTATATTGATAAATTGTGAAGGCCAAGCCCTTGAAATTTGCTTTGTTTTGTGTCAAGAACAGGATTGAGAAAGTTTAAATCTTTTTCAATTCTCCTGCAGCTTCTTTTTTGATCCAAATTGTGGACTTGTTTTCTTTGTGGTGCTCACTCCTAGTTAGAGCATGTGCCTATTCACTCTTGGATCTCTGCCTTTGAGGATGGTAAACCACATTGTCATGGTCCTTTCCTTTGAGACTGTTCCCATATTTCACCTATAACATCCTGGCTTTGGTAAATTTACAATGGTAAAACAACATAAAGAATCTATATCAAGGCACCAGTGTGTCCTCATGGAAGGAACAAATGAGGAAATCACAAAAACACCTGCAGAGAAGATACTTTTACAAGTATCATTGATTGATCAACCAAAGATAATAGAGACACAGCTAGAACTTGGTGGGTCCACCTTGCAAAACATAGGATCTGTCAGTAACAGGGTGGCAGAGAATCTGATAGTCAGGGCACCTGTAATAGCAGAACAACAAACTAATCTGGGAGAAGCTTCGAAACACAATGACATCTCTGGTAACAATGGCTTGGTCCTGACATACGGGGATAGTTTAATGCACAACAGCATCATCAAGTGGAATCAAGGGAGCTTCCTCATTCTTCCAGGACCCTCAGCCGGACACGCGAGTTCATTCAATCTTGGAGGGACAAATGGTAATTTACCCACAAACACTTTGAGCTTCTCACAAGCCAGTGGACCACCCACAGGAGGAAACTACACCTATGTGAATGCCAAGCAATATAAAAGAATAATTAGGCGGAGAAAGATACGAAAGTTTAAAAATGCAAAAAGAGGGAAGTTAGCAGCTTTACTTCCGAAACCGATTCCACATACCTCAAACAGCTCAAGGGAGGCAGAAATAAATCTGAGGCTGACTGAAATCTCTGAAACAATTAAGCGGTTTTATTATATCAGAGATATTAATGGTAAAGAGAAGACAAATAATTCTCAGGTGATAGACACAGTGGAAGATGGGCTGCCAAATAATTACAACCCCACAAGGACACCTATGACGTGGTATCCAGACATCTTTGTAAACGATTTGGTAGCTATGAAGGAGAGGGTGTGGGCACTTGAAGAGAGGAGCCAGATAGAAAGTATCACAATGAAAAGAGTTACTGAGGATAACTGGAAATTGACAGCGGAGGTCAAGTCACTTAGAGAACAAATTCAAAAATTGCAATTTAATATGGAAAAAGGAGAGTATGAATTAATATTGTTAAAGAAAGAAGTAGGAGAAAAGAGGACAGCAGCAAGTACTACAGGAGAAGGAGAGGCTATGGAAAGAGATAAAACTCTGCAAATGAAAAATATACAAGATGCCATGGCCAATATGGAAATAAAAGAGAATCAACTCAGAGAACAAATTGAAGAAGTTAGATCATGGGCTAACATAGTAAAGGGACCAACAAATACTCCTATTAACAACATAGAAAAGCAAGTTCGGAGACAGATTAGAGAGAAAAAAGAAAGAAATGAGAAAGCAGCAAATATTATCATCAAAGGACTACGAGACTATGGAGAACAGGAGAAAACAACGGATTTAGTTAAAGACTTCTTTAAAGACCAATTAGACTGGCATGGAACAACCATACAAGCACAAAGAATCGGAAAATGGATTAGAGGAGGCAAAGACAGACATGTTAGAGTGACAATGAGGAATACAGGAGATAAAAACAGCATTTTCAGCAAGAGGAAGTTTCTTAGAGGCACACACATATATCTTGATGATGACCTCACCGTAACTCAGCAAGAAGAAAGGAGGAAGGAATGGGAAAAAGTGAAAACAGCGAGAGAAAACGGCAAGTGGGCGTGGCTACAAAATGGCAAAGCCCAAATTAGCGACAAAATCACACGCAATAAATAGGAACTCGGGCCCACCCGGGAACATTTAACTATAGTTAGTTGGAACTGTAGAGGTTATCCTTGGAGAAGAGGACCTGGGTTAGGGTTGATAGCTAAAGATAATGACATCATTATGCTTACCAGACACATGAGCATGATGGATGCAGGGTTCCAGATTTTGAAGGGTATCAGAAGGTATCACTGTGGAATGAGAAGATAGATAATGGTAAGGGGCATGGAGGCATCGCCATTCTAATAAAAGAAACTTGGAGCAGATTTGTAAACTTAGAGAAAGAAGATGTAAACAAGCAGTATATTTGGATTAAAATAACAAAGAATTAGATTACTACGAGGGTGGCTGTCTGTTACTTTGCCCCAAAAGGCTCAAAAATGTATAAAAATAATAGATTGGATCGAGAAGACCCATTCGCTGCACTCAAAAAAGACATAGCAGCCTTTAGCTCTCTAGGGGAAATAATGATAATAGGGGATTTCAATGCTAGAACAACAAACAACCAAACTCTCAATCTTAAGGAGAGCTATAGTGAAAGCAAAAACCCAGTTTGGCTTGAAGAAGAAGGGACACAAAAATGGAAAAGATCTTCGCAGGATAGCATGGGAAGGATTAATCATTTTGGTGCTGAATTACTAAGTTTATGCTGCCTATATAACATGGTCATATGTAATGGTTTGGAAAAGTGGCCTAAATCAGGTGGAATCACATGCAAAAGATACAATGGACAAAGTGTTGTTGACTATGTAATATGCTCGCAAGAATATGTCGCAAAGATAATTAACTTTGAGATAGAGGACTGCCCCATGGAGCTAAAATCTGATCATAACCCCATTTTGATAAGGGTGGCCACTCACTTTAAAGATCAACATATTGTCCCAAAACCTTTACAAAGAGGAAGAGGATTCCGATCGGCAAAGTTTTAATGACACAAGAAAACCATGCTACTTTCCAAAACTCTCTTTTGCGGTTGTCTAGAGTTCTGGGAAACCATCCCGAGTCTGATAAACAACATTTCATGGACAAGGATAATCTTGTTCTTACTATCATTAAAGCACTGGAGGAGTGTAAAAGATCTAGGGCCACAAGAGAAGCCAAGAACACTTTTCCGGCTAATTCGTGGTTTGATGAAGAATGCAAAACAGCAAAAAGAAATTGGAAAAAGAACATAAATAAAGAAAGTAGAAAGGAGTATGATCAGCTGATTAAAAAGAAGAAAGGAGAGTATGTAAATAAGAGAAGAATCGAGTTGATTAATCTTGGTAAAAACAACCCCAGAAAGTTTTGGAAAGAACTTCAGCAGAGAAAACTCAAATAGAGAACAACATAACAGGAACCAAATGGCTGGAATATGCCAAGACTCTCTACGAGTGTGATCTAGGAGAACGTAGAACCATGGAAACAGAGACTACAGGGGAGTTATTCAACGAAAAGGATATTATCCAAGGCATAAGGAGGTTAGCTGCCGGTAAAGCGCAAGATATAGATGGGCTTCAAGTTGAATACTTAAAATGGGGTGTTGAAACCCTCACACCACACATCACTAAAATTATCAATAGTGTCAATAGAGAAGGTTTCCCTGTAAAATGGACAACAAGTGTGGTGATCCCACTCCACAAAAGTGGAGATATAAATAATCCTTCTAATTACCGAACCATCATGATCAATCCACTTTTTGGCAAGTTATTTGGCAGCTTGGTAGAACAAAAAATCAGCAACTGGGCTGAAACAGAAGGCAAACGTGCAATAGGGCAAGCAGGCTTTAGACCGAAGCACTCTACTATAGATCATGGCATCACTCTTAGATACTTGATTGAGAAAGTTTGGGACACTCCGGGGAACGAGGCTTTTTGTTGTTTCATGGACTTTAAAAAAGCATTCGACATAGTGCCACGTAATAAATTATGGGATAGAATGAAAGAGTTGGAAGTTCCTAAAGAACTTAGGTCAGCAGTTTACAGATTATATGAGCAGGTCAAAGCTAAAATAAGAATGACAGAAGGGCTATCAGAAAATTTTGACAGCAACATCGGGGTTAAGCAAGGGTGTTCGCTATCTCCAACATTATTCGGGCTCTATATTGACAAGTTAGAAGAGTGGATAAACAAGACCAATGGTGAGGGGGTGCAGCTAGCCCACTTTGTGATAAGATTGCTCTTATATACAGATGATCTCATAATTCTTGCTAGAACAACTAAAGGTTTGAAAGAGCACTTGACAGCACTAGAAAATTTTTGTCATGAAGTAGGAATGCAAGTTAACACTAGTAAAACCAAAATTATGATCTTCTCGCTGAAGAAGAATAGGGGCATACAAGACGAGTTTCTATTGGAAAATAGCCCACTTGAGATTGTGGAAGAGTACAAATACTTGGGCATCGATTTTCATAACAAACTCAATTGGGATACTTGCAGATCAAAAAGGATCCAAGGGGGCTGGAAGGCGTTATACTCTTTACAAAACAAGTGCAGGAACGCAGAATTATGAGATTGGACGACCATGAAAACTCTTTTTGGTTTGCTGGTCACTCCGGTTATTTTATACGGATGTGAAGTGTGGGGAGGTAGTATGTCCGAATAGAAATGGCAGCAAGTAGAAAGAATTCAAAAACACTTCATCACATGCAATCTTAAAGTCAAGACCACAGTTCCGTATGAGATCCTTTTGGCGGAGGTGGGTTCCTATCCATTAGAAGTCGTTGCTTTGGTCCGAATGATAAGCTACTTAAAGAAAACCCAAGGTCTGGAAACACATCATTGGCCCAAGTTGATCATAGAGGAAAAACTTGTGAGGCGGAAAAGCACATGGATGAAGCAAAATGACAAATGGATGCGAAAATGGGATATCAACATCCAAACTTGCCCGGATAACATTACAGAAATAAAAAAGTTTGTCAATGAAAAATTTCACAATATTCTGTGGACAAGACGCATAGGGCGGAAAAAATCCTATTACATTAAAGAATTTAATCCCACTTATAGTCACGATGAAAAGGCCTATATAAGAGCACCTATTAACTGGAAAGAAAAAATGTTGATGGCACAACTTAGAACTAGTTCACATCAGCTGCGATGTGAAACTGGTCGGTGGCAAGTTCCAAAGGAAGAGTGGGCAGACAAAACATGTTTATTTTGTAATATGGGAATAGTTGAGACAGAGCAGCACTTTGTCAAGGACTGCCTGGCTTACAATGACATCAGATCTGGTTATACAAAAATATTGCAGAACAAGGACTTCAACTATTTATTCGAGGAAGATCAAGTGAAGAGAGCAGCGGATTTGATTACCAAACTTCAGAGAAGGAGAGACAAGTTATCCAAAACTTTACAACTGACTAGTTCCGCTCCTGACTCGGGAGGGTGATCGCATGGGTCCCATAGACTACTTTAGTCTCGTGGACGTCATTAAAATCTATCATATCATATCATATCATACACATTTATAACTTCATTGATATGGGTGTTTGGATTTGTTCATTTATAAACTTAACATGATTATGGATATATTGAACCAGAATATTTGCCAGCTGGCTGTTCTCATGACTCTAAATATTCCATCTATTACTGTCTGAACATATATGCAGTTCCAATGTTTTGCTGTCTTCTATATTAGGCTGAGTAACAGGTTCACACATACATTGCCTGTATGTCGGGTCTGCACTGTTTTCTGACACTTATAGAGTTCCCCATTCAAAACATGATACTTATTATTTGGTGAAATGGTCACCATGTGCTTTCAACCTTCATGTGTTTCAAACTGCAGAGCGAAATGTGGTTTCTTTTCTAAATGGACGACTGCTACATGTTTGTGCATGGTGTAGTTTGGAATTTTGGAGATCATTCTTTCTTTTTATGAATTCCAGGTTGGAGAATATTGGCCAGTGGAAATCATTTAGTTCAATTCTGTGTGAAGTATTGTTGTGATTCGTGAATGCCATGGATATAACTGTATTTATAGTTTTTGTTGCATTAACATCGTTAGCAATGCCTCACTTTTTGATGTCAAATGAATCGTGAGGCTTCTTTTGTTTAACATAGGTTGAGCAATTTGATGTTCATTTTCATTGTCCACTATCCATGGCAAAGATCAATACAGGTATACAACTGTCATCGATAACCTGATTATTATGAACATCATTACAGATAATGTTTTGACCAACTGAATACTAGCACCTTACTGAGAATATTCTTAACAGCATTAATTCAGAGAGGGCCTGCAAATTGTTAAATTTAGTGTCATTTGGGGAGTCTGTTTCATCATTAAACAATGCATAACCCTTATAGTTACTTTTATGGGCATGGTGCCATTGAACTTCTAAATGTTGTTGTTTTGAATGTCGTGGTTATTGGACATTTTGCTGTTGACTGTGCTGGGAATACAACCATGCATGTTTTTGCTGAGTGTATGAAGCTAGTTAGCCTTCTTAATGAACCCAGCTTTCAGTTCTGATGCTTGCTACCAATTCTAATGTCGACTTTTCAAGTTGCACAAGGTTCAATTGCTAGCCCTTTCTATTTTCCGTAACTCTGATCTAAATAGAGCCAGGCCTGTCTGTATGGGTATCTTGTTATTCTTTTGATAATCAGACAATAGGTGATTTTTGCAAAAGTTGAAAGGATCTTGTTGTCTCTCTTAAGAAATGTGAGTTCTTCTGTCATTTGGGAGAATTTTTACTTCTTTAAGCACAGTTTTTTTTAAGAAACTAGATTATCATAATGGTGAGGGACAGCATTGATTGTTTGATGTTTTTTCCCTTTTTGCTTATTTATTCTTGGAGAGATTTTTGGGTGCACTATGCCAGATTTGTCCATCTTGATATTTCAAGTGCTGCTTCTGAATTCATCTTCAGTTGACTGTGATGGATTGTGTCCCAAGGAGAGAACCTCATTGATTTTCAATGTGTGGTAGTTTTAAATAGTAATATTTGATTAATGACTATAGGGGGAATATTCCTTTTTTTTAATGTAGAATGGTTATAATTAATCTCTGGCATAAAATGGGAGTCCATGAATTGCTTATTATTAGTGCTTCATGGTTAATCAAATTATTCGGATGCATTTCAAATTGAAGGCCTCATCTAATCTTCCTTGATGCATAATGATATTTTATAGCAACAATTTTGGTTGGAATGCGAAAATGATGCTTGAGCCATGCGAAAGCTCTACAAGTACTAACATTTTCAATGTACCATGCTGTATGTCAGGTGAGTGTTTAATGGTTCCTGAATGTATCTATTTTTTTCAATCATAGCAGCAGGCAGAAAAAACAGTTGTTGGGAATAAATTAACAAACGAAAAGATTCGATTCTTTTAAATTGCAATTAAATCAGAAAAATATTATCTTATCATTAGAACCTTTTCGGAAAAAAATTATACAGTGAGCAAAAGTTGTGGACATGCTAGGTTAGGGTTGTAGGAAAAAGGTTCAAAGCCACTGAAGTCATGACTTTATTTGAGTGGATTCTGATTGAGCCCAAATTTTAATCTCCATTTCTGATTGGGAAGAGCGAGTAAATTACGCAAGTGAATGCATGGGAGAATCCTCATGGGAGAATGATAGTTTGAACTACAGAACCAGGCATTTATACTAAGAGCCATTGACTATGATAAGTGCAGATTTGTGAAGGCTTGTAGGACCAGATGAGGATGTAAAGAAGACAATCAAGCCTATAATATATATACCAGAAAGAGAGAATTATATGAAGATCATATCAGATTTGAATACTGAGTGACCTTGGTATATGCAGTCTGCACTACACTAAGCACTTTATAATCCTAATCAGCAAAACATATCTACCCAGCCAAGTGATAATAAATTATAATACAGACAGCAGGAATATATAAATAAGGGAGAACAACATCAGCAATCAAGAGTCATTCGCAGAAAAGAAGAAGCAGTGACATTGTATCAGCAATAGAGTTCAATCCTTATTGAGATCACTAGTTAATACAATTAAGTCTCTCTTCTATCGAATGCAATCAGATAAAGAGCAGTAAGCATACCAGCAGATAAGGAGTTCATCAATTTAAACATTTCGATTCAATTGAACAACAAAAGGAATTGACAGTCGTTAGATATCAAATCTGATCAGGACTTGGTTCTTAGAAACTATGTAGAGGGATCCTTATATGCAAAATAAGAATTTACATCACTATGAGTTTTTCTGAAGAATTTGACAGTTGAAATTCCTGAACAGGGCAAAAGTTTGTTTCATATGCAACTCTGGAGGAACCAAGCATCCATCAGGTTAGTCAGGGATCTATCACCGTCATGAATTCAGTTGCATCAACCTACTTTCGTCCATGGTATTTTTACCCATTCACCAAACTTATCTTGTGGAAACATAAAGATGCATAGATTTACAATGGAGATAGATCAGGAATGGAGATATATGATGGAATGAATATAGAGGAAAATCATCGGACCACACAGGAAAATAAATTTATTATGGCCAGAGAACTATTCAAGCAATAAGAAAATACAGTTTAGATCAGCAATTGCAGAAGAGAACTGTCTCAAATAATTAGAATAGACCATAGCAAGATACACAACAAAGTAGAAGATACAAAACAAAAGTGAATACATTGATAATTTAAGCCTGTGCGTAGCAATGTGGAAACAAGAGATCTTAATCAGTGGCAAGAGGGAACAAAAGAGAGTCAGAGAAAGATTGTGTGGACTGTCTCACGCAGATATTCCCAAACCATACACTGTGATAAGCTAAGCAAAGAAGCCCCGATGAAATAATGAATAAACAAATTAATGGAAGTCATACGTGACACTGTTGGGAGTGGAACCAGTCTCATGGGTCAAGCTTGGCAGCAGAAGATGGTCTAGGGAACTCCAGTCATGCCATTCAGATGAACATTGATACCCAGGGTGCTGGGGGAGACGGCAACATTTTGCACAGTTCTATATTAGAGATATTGAAGAATTTTGCTCACCAATATGGACATTGATGAACTTAATAAAATATTTACGGAAGATTAGTTGAGGCAAATAAAACAAATATTTATCCATCTGCAAAGAGCCTGCCAGGAATAATTATCAAAATTATATTACGAAGGGGCACGAATAAATTGAGGTTATGATAAAAGAAAAGCTTATGCATTGGAATTGAAGAGGCACTTTCAAAAGGGCAGGACTCTTAGATATGAAAGTATATGTATATTTAAAAAAAGAAGAGCAATTGGGAAGCAATATTAAAATAAATAAAAAAAGTCTTGTATGGAGGAATAAGGATGATAAAGGGTGGCTTGTAATATAAACTTATATATTTCAATGATAAATAATGTTTTTCCTCTTTATGTGACTCAAGGCAAAGAGATTAAAATTATGATTCAGATTCGTCCTTTATGATCAATAATAAGATTATTGAATTTTTTTGACAAGGTTTTTTGCATTGGACTTTTCTGCATTCTTTGTTCTACAATCATAGGTATTGTGAAATAACTAGGTTTTTTCTTTGTCTCTGTCTAATTGGATTTCTACAGAAGAAGATAAGACCCGTTTGGATTAACATTGATTTGAATATAGATTTGTCTTTTGCAGAGCATATGAGAAATTGATGATATTTAAATATATATCATCGCATAAGGTTGCACGTAATAATCCTTGTTGTAGTTGACTCTGTTGTCCGGATAAGAAAAGGCACTGGTCTTTTGAATCATTGAAGTACAATTATTAGATTTATAAATGAAGTCAGTAATCTATATATTTCCTTCTTTCAAGCACTGAATTAATTATTGATAAACAGTATACAAAACATTCAATCATTTCAAGCACTCGTAATACTTTATTTGATTGAGTTTAAGGACCTTGCCAGCCTAAGAACTCACCAAGTCTAAATTCGCTATATAAAAGCTTTGAACAAGGAAATCAAGTTCGAGGTGAAGGTTTACCTGCCTAGGTGTAATGAAGCCTGAAGTGCAGGGGAATCGAAGTTATTCCTGTTTGTTGGCCAAAATTGATCAAGTAATCCTATTGGAGAAGTGGCAAAGCTATTGGATTTCCAATCTGTGGTTTTGGAAACCTTCAAACTGACTTTTAAATGATCTATACATAATTAAATTTGTCTAGCTTATGTCTTTTGCTTTTCAAAAAACTCAGCGTTTATTATTTCCAGCTTATATTGTAATTCTTGTTGATGAAAACTTGGGTGGGGAGGTGTGCCATGATAACTTGTGATTTTTTTAAGAGCGGTTGAACCAACGAGATCGCAAATGGGGGATCTCATCCCAAGCATAAACACTCAACAATAACACTGCAGTGGAGTTTGAAACTCAGTGGCAAGAACATCACCATATTTGGTCCATTACACTATGTCAATACCGGTATAATTACTTGCAATATATTGTAACTTTTTTGCTATTATTATTTCTACCCTTATCTATTCAGGTTTCATCAATAGGGTATTAAGTAATTTAACATGCTAATTGTCTCAAAATAAAATATAAGCCAATTTTCACCATTTAAATTATTTCAACTGAGTGAAACAAATTGCACTTTCCATTACTTCTAAAAACTGAGATAGAAATGAAATCCTTTTCCCATGAACACAAATATTTCCAAATACCAGATTCATCTGCTCTTTCTTTCAAAAAGAAATGCAACAACAAAAGTGAGAGAAAGGAATCACTGTTTCTTTCTTCCATCTTGGAGTCTCTTACAATCCTTGACTTTACTAGGAAAGGGAGAGTGCCATCATGTGCTTTACCTCCTAACCATAGACCTGGTGGTCACCTGCACACCTTCCTATTGGAATTGGCCCTAGCCTTCTTGATGGTGCAGACACAGGACTAGGTCTGATTGCAATCTAAGCCTGGTTTTAGAACCCACACAACTCTTAGGTATCTCTCAACTAGTATGACCATTTGACTAGGATGTATATCTGATTCAAGTGAACTGATGGTTGCATGCAAAGCATTGCACCACCTTGGCCATGGTTTTAAATTTGAGAGTATGATTTACGTGCTGTCATTGTTCATCACCTTTGCTTGATTTGTACCTCCATTCTTGAGTTCAACTGACTAATTGGTTTACTAACCAACCAATCAAACTGACTTCTCTATGTCCGCTGACACAAACGGTCATTAATGATTTTTGAGTGAATAGAACCCACTAACAAGCCAACTGCGTACATGTCTATTGACATTAACAACCATCACTAATCTTCAAGGGAAGGAAATCCCTAACAAGGAATTGCTCAAATGTCTACCAACATAAATGTTGACCTTGCCACGTTCACACTGCTGAAGTTGAAGATCCCCCTATGGCTGCCCTAGTACTACGTTTTTTCTTTGAGGTTGAGTTTGTTGAATTTCCACTTCAATCCTATGACTACTACCACTTTCCTCACTCTCACTGTTGTTGCTCATCATCATTATGAAATATATAACACTGCTGCGAGTTGAAAAGAAAAAAATTCACTCAAAATGCTCTCTTTATATGTTGTACAATGCAAAAAAAATGTAAAATGAAATGAAAACAAATGGCCATAACCAAATGGAAGATGAAACACATACCTGAAATGAAGAAGATTTTGTGTCAAACCCTCCTCTTGCAACTCAAAAATGAAAACTTTCTTTCTGCTATATCTTTTTTCCTTGCCAAGAATGGTTGAAATGAATAAATGAAAACTTCACCTTTTTAGCTTCCAAATAGAGTATGAAAATTTTTAGTTGATACTTCTACCCATGTGGGATCTGCCTAACAATTAAAAAAAGCTACTTGCTCAGAAACAGCAAATGTTTCTCATGGCTGGGAAAAAGGGGATGACATTAGG
Source organism: Cupressus sempervirens (assembly GCA_028749045.1). Lineage (NCBI taxonomy): Eukaryota > Viridiplantae > Streptophyta > Pinopsida > Cupressales > Cupressaceae > Cupressus > Cupressus sempervirens. Next base: position 408,772,087 of record CM053790.1, read on the forward strand.
TACTGGGGACAGTTGGGGTACAACTACGCCGTCCCCAAGTTTCCTACCCTGCACGCCCCCCCCCAAAAAAAGAAAAAAGAGAGAGAGGTAAAGGCACACTTGCTTAGAGACAAATGCATTTTTAATTTTCAAATGCACCAATGAAGGTAACTAAGATTTGTAATACATATGCAAGAATAAGAGGTAAAGGTACACTTGCTGTGGATGACGCTGAGACAAAAATTGAAAATGTCTTAATGTGGAAGGTCTGAAACTTTGAAACACAATTTATCAATTGCGAGTTAATTGTGAGATCAAGGACATAATTTAGTTTCCAGTTCAGACTGTTGTGAGATTACAAACGATGGTAAATGATTGCTGATGCAAGCAAGGCTGCTAACGATCTATAATTTCATTTTGACAATATTAAAAGGGAAAAGTTGGGAGTGGTTCCAATCCATCATTAAATTGTTGTTTGGACCTGGGGAGTTTTCATTGTCATATTATTTCAGCCCCAATTTCAGTTTGTGCAGGCTGATTTTAGTATTGATGTGAAAGGGAGAGAAATAAGTCACGTGGAGCAACTTTATTTAGAGTAGGTTTGTTTCAGTTTATTTTAGAGCAGTTCTTTGCTTCAGGTTGGTTTCAGATGGAGTTTCCATCAATGACAAAGGAGGATAGTGTTGAATATAAGTGATTCCAATCCATCATTAAATTGTTGTTTGGACTCGGGGAGTTTTCATTGTCATATTATTTCAGCCCCAATTTCAGTTTGTGCAGGCTGGTTTTAGTCATTGATGTGAAAGGGAGAGAAATAAGTCACGTGGAGCAACTTTATTTAGAGTAGGTTTGTTTCAGTTTATTTCAGAGCAGTTCTTTGCTTCAGGTTTGGTTTCAGATGGAGCTTCCATCAATGAGAAAGGAGGATAGTGTTGAATATGTCATCATTGATGTCAAAGGTTGATGATTGAGGTTGTATAAATCTTAAAAGATTACTCAAAGCAATAGCAAATTGGATTGAGCTGCCTGGTTGTTTGCTTGAGCTGATTGAGCTACTTCTTTGTGTGCTTGAGATAGTTGGTTGCTTGGTTAAGCTGGTTGTTGTTTACCTACCTAAGCAGCCTGGTTGTCTTCTTAAGTTATTTAACTACCTCAGCTGCTTGCTTGTCTTCTTCAGTTGCCATGCCAGATTAATGTGCCATGTCATCATTTGAATTCAAAAGGGGAATTGTCTTTATTGCCCGTGTGCTATTCATGTTGAACATGCACAACATGGAAATTTTGTACTTTTGAATCTTTATGCATGAGAGAATAAAATCCCTACAATTGTTTATGTTCCTCAGCCTATAAGAGGCCCGAACATCAGGTGGTCTTTCGTGATATTCTTTTTTCAAGAATAAATGAACACAAATATTTTCTATTTTTTTTTGGAGGTTTCTTCCAAGAGCCTATGTAATGCATTTTCCTTTTTGTGCAGGAGTCTTCAAAGCAACCATCAGTGGTGACTGTATTTTTTGGAGCTAATGATGCAGCTCTACTAGGGAGGAGCAATGAGCGGCAGCATGTGCCTCTTACAGAGTACAAGTCAAATCTTCACCAGATCATAACCCATTTGAAGGTTTAGTAAGAAAATCTGAGTGGACTATTTGAGAATCAGATTTAGAAGGATTTTTGGTAGCCTGTATTTGCTTTTCAAACTTCAATGCCATATAATAACTTTTGTTCTTAAAGAGCTTACATGTATGATAGTATGCTTGCAGAAAGAATTCAGTATTGTACATGAATGTCATGGCATCAAAGGATTTAACAGAATAATTTTACATTGAAACAAACTTATGACTTTTCTCCTGTTGTAAAATGTGGGTAGCTGACTCCATTTTCAATAAACTTCAGGATGTTAGCACAGCTTACAAAAATTACTCCTTTTATATTGAAATAAATTTATGACTTTTCTCTTGTTGTAAAATGTGGGTCGCTGACTCCATTTTCAATAAACTTCAGGATGTTAGGACAGCTTACAAAAATTACTCCATGAGTCCATAGTATGTTCTGAGCCCGGCGTATCTGCCATAAGGAAGATCTGCAGGTCTGCAAATAGAAAACTACTGCAAACCTTTGATCTGAAACTCAATCTGAATTCAATCTTTTTTTTTTGAACTGCTTAAAACATGTGGATAATGATAACTTCTGCAATCTAGAGTATTGAAAATGGAAATTCAAAAATAAAAAATAACCAACAAATGTCGAAATCTTAGCTTTTCACTTTTCTTTTGTTCGTGGAAAGTGCCAACAGAACATAAGTTCACACTTGATGAAAATTCACATCACACAAAGTTCAGAAAAGAAAGTCACTTTCATAAGAAGTTGTGGATTTGGACTCAGGTGTGAATAGAGGACTGTATGCATGATTCCTTGGCTTATACACTGTTCCTGACTTGTGCACACTGACTTAATTCACCAAATATATAATGACCATCTAATACCTATAGGCTTATTTTTATCTTCTTTCCTATAACGGCTTGTACATTTTATGCATGCGAGATAACATTTTATACAGATCAGCCATATCCTAGCAATACATAGATTGATTTTGGGCTAATTGACCAAACTGTTGGTTGTGGAACCACTTCTTTTCAATGGCGAGCTGGCCCATTAGTCTTAATTGTTTCTTGAATTAAAAAGGAAGTTGGACTTATCCACACTAGTTAGTGGTACTTTGAATCCTACACAATGAACCCCTATACTTACCAAAGGACATATCAAGAAATATGATGGTCCCATTTTAGGTTCTCTTGTAGTGCAGTTGTAATGCAACATTGTTATAGAAAAAAATTGCCTACCTTTGGCTTCAATGCATTGTTTCCATACTCTCTGAAAGTTTGCAACTAGTTGCACCTTCTATGCACATCTAGATGAGCTCCTGCTTGTAGTTGTGCCCTAAAAATATCATGTAGGTCTCAAGGGTTTCAAAAGTTTGGACATTGATTAGGGTCTTAAACACAATTTAAATACATAAATTGTTGAAAATTGTATTCAATTTTTTAAAATGGGGGATTTTTTTGCAGATTTCTGCTTTACTAACCTCTGTTTTGTTTGGTCAGAAACACCATTAGTGGTGATTTCTTGTACATGGTGCTTATGCTTCTAAGGGTGCCATTTGATGTTGAAGAATTTTAGTTTTGTTTCATGGCGAAATTGAAGTGCTCAATAGGGCAGGGTCTCCACTTCATGCTAACATTCAATACAAGAGAAAGAGGGGATTCCAAACATAACTCTCAATATAACTCAAGCTAGATAACAAAAACCCAAGGATACAAAGGGATGCTAATGCTAAACCCAAATCATATTAAGGAAGTATGCAAGCAAGTCCACTTTAATGTAATGTAAATCTGATTAAAGATGTAAAAATGTAAAAGTGCAATTGAGCTAATTGAGTTAATGAGAAGTGTAAGATAGGTCTAGGTGCGAAAGATAAGCAATTAACTGCGAAAGATAAGCAATTAACTCAAGTAAGATATAAAAATAGGTCTAGATTAAAAGCTGAAATAAATGATAAAGTACTCACCTTGAAGTGTGTAGAGGAATATGCATTTTTGCTTTGAAAATCGCAAAATTGAAACTATGAGGGAACTCTTGACTGCAAATTCGCAATCACAACCAAAAACCCATAAAATGTTGTTTTTCTCAAGGCCTTAGGAAGACATCAATCAGGTCACTATGTTCCCAAACACTTTATGTCAAAGTCACCATGTTCCGGAGAGACTGTAACAACTTCAACCCAACTTCTTCGGAAATGGTCCGGCGAATGTTTTTGGTTCTATGGTTACAATTCTGCTATCTCGCTTCTGCACACAAAAAATCTTGTTTTTTGTTTTGGGTGGATGAGGGCTTGCCTTGGTCAAGCCCTAGTTGAGGAATCAACCTTGAAATTGAAATGTAAATTTGTAAAGGAAAGCAAGACAAATGTAAGTATTCACCTTGTGTGTAGAAACCCTTGTCAATAAGGATTTGCAATGCTCGTATGTTGACAATTTTTAACTCACAATGTGGGATATAAATCTCCACAAATGCAATGGATCTACCAAAACCACATCATGGATTCATTGATGTAAATGTACATCAATGAAGACGATGATGAATGCCTTAATTTAGATCTCCTCCCTTGATGGCTAACAAAACACTAGATCTTGAAGAGAAAATATTCACAAAGGATCCTTAAATCTTTGAATGCCTTGAATGTTTGATGGAAATCTGCTTGCTTGAATGCTTGAACATGCCTTGATAGCATGTGGATGTTCAAGGATAATGATGGATGTCAAAATGAGGTGGTTAGGCTTCCATTTTATACTAATTTTTGGGTGTGAAAACAAAGCAAGTTGACAAGATTACCCGAAATATTATATTTAACATTTCGAGACAAAATTGGGCTCGGGATTTAAAATCAATGGGGAATAGGTCTACCGAGTCCACATATTCTCGGAGCAGATCGACCTGGGTCAACTTATTCCAAAAGAGGTCGACTTGTTCCCGGTTTGGCCCACAGGGAGCCAACCTTGAGATCTCAGAGACTGCATTGGTGAAAGTGGAAAATAAGGAGCAAAATAGGAGAGGTGATTGAGCATGACTCCATCCATAGTCTATAAGGTCACTAAAGGACAAGAGCGAAAAGGTCTTAAATAATGAGTGCATCCTTTTTAAGATGGTACATTTAGTGCCCACTTTAGTGCAAGTATGAGTTGCCTCAAACTCATGGTAAAGTAGATCAAGAGCAAGAGCTGATCTTATGTAATGGGCACCCCTGGATGTCCCAAAAAACTAAACCAATTTGCTGAAAGGAATTTTTTCAAACAGTTTGCATTCAACCTCTTATTTCTCCGTTTAATGTTTTAAACCCCTTATAACTCCGGAAATCAAACGTTTATTTGTTTGTTGTGTTTTGTGCATGGAATTGGTATCATACAACATAAACAAGAAAGAAACTACAATAATATGCAAAGTAAAAATGAACTGCTGCTAATAAAATGTTATTTTCAGAATTCATAAAACCAAATACATGGCAGATTTATCAACTCACTAATTACTTCAGCAGTATTGACATAATACTCCAGCCCATGCTTTCGAACTTGCTGCTACAGTGCTTTGTCCTTCAATCAGTCCACTACCTTAGTAATATCATTCCCTCAAAGCGGCATAAGCATTGGAAAAGTAGTGGAGAAGATATGAGCAAAATACCAAATCTGCTTGTAGCTGGAAATGCAACTAAATTGCCTGATAATGAAGCCAATAACAAAAAATTCCAAAGGCCAAACCCCAAGGGAATGACGTCTAGAATGTTACAAGAGAGGATAGACGTCCTCAAATGCCAAGAACAGAGCTGCAACTCACACACCAATTTCTTCTCATATTTGACCTCCCTAATGAAACCACAAATGCTTCCTTTTATTCTATTTCCAAGGGTCCGCTCAACTCATATGGGCAATGTGGGATAAAAGATGTGTAGTATATAAAACATATATTAAAATAACCCTTATGTCTCCCTTGGGTACACATCCCCATAAAATAAATATTAAAGTAACACTTTGATATTTTACAATTAAATTAAACGTTACTTTAATAAAACTTCAGGCCTTAAAATGTATTAGCAATCGGACTCCAAATAATGTGAGTGATAGCTCATCGGAAAGCTCTCACCGAGGAGTATCAAATCCAATCACCAAAATTGACCTGCACTGTGTCCTGCCGACTTACTAAAAATAGTAAGTATGCTTGAAACTGAGTAAATCAACTTCGTTTTGGCCCAAACTGGAAATGACTAGGCCAAAACACTCCAGGATCCCATTAAACCCTTCGTTAGCCCTCGGGACCATGTAGAACAAGGCTAACGCACACACACTTGGTCAACTGCTAAAATGGGGACATTACAGTCCGCCCCCCTTGAAATTGCTTGTCCTCAAGCAATCTCAGTCCAGCCTGCTAAATAACCTGCTCACTCTCCCATGTAGAATCTTCCTCCGGCAGGTCTCTCCATCTAACCAAATACTCCTTCACTATCCTGTTTCTAATCTTCCTCTCTCTGGTGTCCAAAATAGCCTCGAGTAATAACACAAGCTTCCCCTCCTCATCCAAAGGGGGTAAATCTGCAGAAGGCACTACATTCTGACCAATGGCTTTCGTAAGCCTAGACACATGAAACACATTGTGCACTCGATTGCCCTTTGGAAGCTCAAGGTCATAGGCGACTTTGCCCACTTTGCGAATCACCCTGTAGGGACCATAAAATCTAAGTTTCAACTTTTCAGCTCCGCTCTTCTTGAGCGATGACTGTTTATATGGTTGTAGCCTCAAGTAAACCATATCCCCTACCTTGAAGCTACGCTCTATTCGGTGCTGATCAACATACAATTTCTGTTGATTCTGGGCCTGTTGTATATTCTCTTTGAGCACTTTCAGGATGTCCTGACTATTTTGCAATAAGTTTTTGGCTTTGGGCACTCTACTGTCCCCCAAAACTAAATCCATGAAGCTAGGTGCTTCATAACCATAGAGTGCCATGAAAGGAGTCATCTTGATGGACATATGATAAGTGGTGTTATAACAATACTCTCCCATATGCAACCATCTGATCCAAGCCTTTTGTTGTGCAGTTACATAGTTCCTCAAATATCCCTCCACCCATTTAGTCACAATCTTTGTTTGCCCATCTGTTTGTGGATGATAACTAGTGCTAGGTGTAAGATCTGTACCACACAACCTAAACAAGTCTTGCCAAAAAACACTCATAAACTTACTATCCCGGTCGCTGACAATGAATTTGGGCAGCCCATGTAACGTGAATATCTCTCTAAAGAAAAGATCTGCCACCTGTGCTGCTGTGTTAGTGGACGGAATAGCAAAGAAGTGAGCAAACTTCGTCAAGCGGTCCACCACCACATAGATGCAATCTCTTCCCTGCACTCGTGGTAAACCAGTGATGAAGTCTATCGAAATACTTTCCCATTTCCTATCAGGAATGGGCAAGGGCTGTAATAAACTTGCAGGAAATGTGTGCTCTCCCTTATTCTGTTGACAAACCACACACTCCCTGACATACCTCTGAACATCATCCTTGAACATTGGAACATACTCTCGGATCTGCCTGTAGGTCTTGAAGACCCCCGGATGTCTAGCTGTGGGTGCATCATTAAATGCCCTCAGTATCGCCTCTCTCAAATGTAATGACGGAATCAAATAAACCCTGTCCTGAACTCTGATCAATCCATCTATCACCTCATAGTGATCATCCTGTATGGTACCTAAAATCAATCCAAAAGCCCAAGCATCTCCGACATACTCTGCTATAATCCGATCTTTCCAATCTCTTGAAATCTCTGCCAGAGCACATAAGTGAGGTCTCCGAGATAAGGCATCAGCCACCACATTTTTCTTACCTTTGACAAACTCTATGTCAAAGTCATAAGCCTGCAATTTAGTCACCCATTTTTGTTGCCGGTCATTAAGATCACGCTGGCTCATGAAGTATTTAATACTGTTGTGATCAGTCTTGATCACAAAACGTCCACCTACCAAATATGATCGAAATTTGGCCAATGCATGCATTATGGCCAACATCTCCCGATCATAGACAGAATAACTCTTCTCAACTCCTCGGAGCTTCCTACTCTCGAATGCAATGGGATGCTTCTCCTGCATCAATACTGCTCCAATCCCATCACCTGATGCATCACAATGAAGCTCAAAAGGCTTCGTGAAATTCGGTAGAGCTAGAATTGGACATGAAGACATTACCTGCTTGAAATGCTCAAAACATCTCTGTGCTGCCCCTGTCCACACGAAGGCTCCTTTCCTGGTAAGATTTGTCAAGGGTGTAGCAATCTGTGAGAATCCCTTAACAAACCTCCTATAAAAACCACATAAACCAAAGAATCCCTTAAGCTGTGTAAGGTTTGTGGGAGTAGGCCACTCTACAATAGCTCTAATCTTTTCGGGATCAACCCGAACACCATCTGCACTAATGATATGCCCAAGGTAAAGGAGCTCAGTCATGCCAAACTCACATTTAGATTCCTTGGCATACAATGACTCTCTCTCCAGAATAGATAACACCTCCTCTAGATGATGTAAGTGCTCCTCCTAGGTCTTACTGAAGACCAAGATGTCATCAAAGAAGATCAAGACAAATCTCCTCAGCTGCTTCCTGAATACCTGGTTCATACAACTTTGAAATGTAGCGGGTGCATTGGTTAGACCAAATGGCATAACCATGAACTCAAAGTGGCCATAGTGACATCGGAAGGCTGTTTTCTCAATGTCCTTTGCTCTCATCCTGATCTGATGGTATTCGGATCGCAAATCAATTTTGGTGAAGAAGCATGCCCCATGCAACTCATCAATCAGCTCATCAATCCTAGGAATGGGATACCTGTTTTTAATTGTTTTCTTATTCAGTGCCCTGTAATCGATGCACATGCGCATTGTCCCATCCTTCTTCTTTACCAATACTACTGCTGAAGCAAAGGGGCTCTTACTGGGCCTGATATGCCCCATCTCCAACAAATCCTTAATCGCCTTCTCTATCTCATCCTTGTGTTTCTTAGGATGACGATAGGGAGTAATCATAACTGGTTTGGCTCCCTCCTCAAGCTCAATAACATGTTCCATCCCTCTGTCAGGAGGAACCCCATGAGGAATATCGCTAAATACTTTAGCGTGTCTATCAAGTATCTTCTGGATATCTAGTGGATGACTCTTTTCTTGTGGCTCTGGTGAAGTTGGCATAATGTAGCGCTCTGCCGCCCACTCTATGTCATCATGACGAAAAAGTCTCTGCATTCTCCTCAAGGACACTACTCTGCAACCTCCATCTGAAAGACCTCTAAGTACCACAGTTCTGCCCTCATGCTGGAATCTCATCTCCAATTTCGCTAGGTTGAGTGTGAACTCCACTAGTGAAGCCATCCATGTCATGCCGAGGATGACATCATAATCTCCTATGTCCACAACATAGAACTCATCTTTCAACTCGTAGCCATCTCCAAACTTGATGTGAAGATTAGATATCTTCCGAGTGCATAATAATTTATCACCGTTAGCCACCATGACTCTAAACCCATCATGCTCCTTTGTTTGTAACCCTCTCCTGGCTACCAACTGTGCATCTATGAAGTTATGTGTAGCCCCAGTGTCAATAAGAGATATCACTTTCTGCCCCTGGATAGTACTCCTGACCTTAAATGTGATTGCCTTTTGGGCCCCTGTCAAGCGTGCCAACGATCTATCATCCTTAGGAATACTGCTCTCCTCTATAGTGTTACCCTCATCTGAATTGGAGTGCTGATCCTCCCCCTCTGACTTTGAATCTTCTGCTGAAAAATACTCCATTTGATTTGCCTTAGCCTTGAGAGAACATTTATGAGATAAGTCCCAAGGCTCTCTACAATGGAAGCACAGCTTCTTCTTTCGAAGTTCATTCAAGGTTTCATTGTCTAGTCCTTTTGATCCTTCTTTGGGTTTGCTATACTCTTTTTGAAACGGTTTTTTGTCTTTGTCCTTGCGGTAGGAAGAATCTGTTGAATGGTTTTTTCCTTTGTATACCGAAGGGGCTAAATCTTGTGCCTTTTTAGTTGCTTCAGCTAAGGTGAGTGGATCATGTCCCTTCAGCCAACCTCGTAATGGATCAGCAAGACCATCACAAAATAACACCACCAATCTCCTAGGAGAGATATCAGTAACAAGTACAGACAAGTGCTGAAACTTGGCAATGTAAGCATCCACAGAACCTGACTGTTTTAACTGTGCTAGTTCCTTGAAATGTAACTTGGGATCCCTAGTGTCAAATCTCTCAATCAATGTTTCGGTGAATTCCTCATAGGATGTAATCTGATTATGCCCCAAAGTCACCATGCCATGATGCCACCATTCATGTGCAACGCCATCCAAGTGCATAGCCGCATACTTGATAGCCTCCTCCTCAGGCATAGGATTTAGCTGCAAGTATGTATCTACTTTCTACACCCAAGCTCGTGCAGTCATCTTCCCTGAAGTATCATAATAAGGTAAGGAAAGTTTTCCAACTTTCTTTCTCAGCTCAAAGTTTTGATTCCTCCCTCCTGCTCTAGGCATGTGTCTCCTCCTCAAGTCCATATAATCTCTGAGGGAAATATCCGCCTGAAACTCCGGTCCACTAGCCTCCCAGTCCCTCCTGAACTGATCCTGTAACTCGGTAATTTGCGGTTCGTTTACTGGTTGAACCAGATCTCTGGGTGGTAAGGTGGGTAGAAGAGGTCTCGAGCTCGCAGTCCGCGCTGGGCGTGTAACGTGTCTAAAGTTATCAGCCTCATTCCCATTGTTGCCATGTCCATTATTACTATTAATGTTATTCTTAGGACCATTGTTGTTGCCTTGGCCTCCATGGTTATTGTTTCCCCCATTATTATTGTTTCCCTCATTGTTATTGTTTCTGTTGTTGGCATCACCTGGATTAATATTGACACCCATCTGTCTAGCCATGAGCTGCAACATCATGTCCATTCACCTTTTCTGCTCCTGCTGCATATGCTGCCCCTGCTCTAATGTATCCAGTAATTGTCTGAACATTACGTCCCCCTGATCTGGACCGACATTCTCGCCTCTGCCTAATCCTGTATTCCTGTCATCTCGATCACCCATATTGTTGTCCTGATCAAAGAATATCTCCTCTGTGTCTGTATGGCTGGATTCAATGTCCCCCTGCACGGATGTACTAGACTATTTGCTTTGCAAGTCTGAAATCCTATTTTGTCTTGCTTTGGTATCGCGGAAATTATAAGGCCCCTGTCGCATGCTCAAACATAAATACTTAGCCTGTGTTTTTTTTTAATTTCTGATTTTAGTGTTTTGACATTTCGTCAAACACTTTTCCCTCTATCCGGCTGTTCCAAATTCCCTATAAGACCTCCACAGGATGGCAGGACTTATAGCTTTGATACCACTGTAATGGGCACCCCTGGATGTCCCAAAAAACTAAACCAATTCGCTGAAAGGAATTTTGTCAAACAGTTTGCATTCAACCTCTTATTTCTCCGTTTAATGTTTTAAACCCCTTATAACTCTGGAAATCAAACGTTTATTTGTTTGTTGTGTTTTGTGCATGGAATTGGTATCATACAACATAAACAAGAAAGAAACTACAATAATATGCAAAGTGGAAATGAACTGCTGTTAATAAAATGTTATTTTCAGAATTCATAAAACCAAATACATGGCAGATTTATCAACTCACTAATTACTTCAGCAGTATTGACATAATACTCTAGCCCATGCTTTCGAACTTGCTGCTACAGTGCTTTGTTCTTCAATCAGTCCACTACCTTCGTAATATCATTCCCTCAAAGCGGCATAAGCGTCGGAAAAGTAGTGAAGAAGATATGAGCAAAATACCAGATCTGCCTGTAGCTGGAAATGCAACTAAATTGCCTGATAATGAAGCCAATAACAAAGAATTCCAAAGGCCAAACCCCAAGGGAATGACGTCTAGAATGTTACAAGAAAGGATAGACGTCCTCAAATGCCAAGAACGGAGCTGCAACTCACACACCAATTTCTTCTCATATTCGACCTCCCTAATGAAGCCACAAATGCTTCCTTTTATTCTATTTCCAAGGGTCCGCTCAACTCATATGGGCAATGTGGGATAAAAGATGTGTAGTATATAAAACATATGTTAAAATACCCCTTATGTCTCCCTTGGGTACACATCCCCATAAAATAAATATTAAAGTAACACTTTGATATTTTACAATTAAATTAGACGCTACTTTAATAAAACTTCAGGCCTTAAAATGTATTAGCAATCGGACTCCGAATAATGCGAGTGATAGCTCATCGGAAAGCTCTCACTGAGGAGTATCAAATCCAATCACCAAAATTGACCTGCACTGTGTCCTGCCGACTCACTAAAAATAGTAAGTATGCCTGAAACTGAGTAAATCAACTTCGTTTTGGCCCAAATTGGAAATGACTAGGCCAAAACACTCCAGGATCCCATTAAACCCTTCGTTAGCCCTCGGGACCATGTAGAACAAGGCTAACGCACACACACTTGGTCAACTGCTAAAATGGGGACATTACATCTTATCGTGACTAAGGAGAGAAAGAAACCATCAAGCCCCTAGTAGACTTGAGTTTTCATCATATCCAAAGCCAAAATAAGAGAGATGTCACTAACAAGAAAGCATAGCCAACTCACCCAATAAGGTTTGGGTTCCTTATTGTGAACTACACGAAAAAAAGGGTGTGCTGCAACAAAAATGGCATTGAACGGTCTAGCAAGTGTGTTTAACATGCTAGCCAATTCATCAAAAGGATTCATTCTTAAGGGAACTCCATGTCCCAAAAGTAAGAATCGAAAAGACGACCCAAGCATAAGGATGCGTGTGTGTCCTTAAGGGATCAAAAACAAAATCAAGCTTCCCAGATTGTCAATAGTCTAAAGAAGGACCGAACAATGATCAGGCCTCTCAGATCATTAGTAATCCAAAGTGGGATCAAAAACAAGGATTAGGCCTCCCGGTTTGTCAGTAGTCCAAAGAGATATCCAAAAGAACAAAGATCAAGCCCCCATGAATTGTCAATAGTTAAAATAGAGGAAAGCAAATTGTCAATGTGCATGTGTGTAAAAAGTGAGAGGAGTGTATGCCCCCATGTTAAAGCAATTTCCATCGCCTTAACGGGAGCAATAGCTTTAATGGAAGTGTACATGCATCCACTAAGAACATTTCCACTGTGAAATGCCCCCAGGAGAGAACACTTTAAGGGAAATAAAGACATGACAAAAGAGAGCATTGAGGGATCTACTAACATTGGGGTTAGTATGATCATATGATAATATGTAATATGATATAAAGTATGAAATGTCGTCATTCTCCAAAAGAAGTAGAACTACAACACAATGGAGGAAAAAGTATGTAAGAGATACGAAAAATAGTCTTTTTAGGCTGGCAACACAGACACCAAAAAGAATCGGTGCTACTATATCGCAAGCATCCAAGAAGACTACACAAGGGCACATATACAATAACAACACATAGACAACATAACTTGTAACAACATATAGAAGAAGAGAGGTACAAATAGAAGAACATGTACGATATGTTTGACTACTTTATAATTTTATGCCGACAGAGCAACAAGAACTGTTTAAAGCAATCTAGACAAAACATATAACAAAGAGAACAAGAAGGGGGAAACACAATACAAACACACAAAGACTACCTACCTTGCTCAAAAAGTCCACATCAAGCATGTTGCCCCCCCAACTTGATCTATAACATTACAGAAAGGTGGGCGACTTGCAAGAGGAACAACATCCAACAATGTGCTCTTTACTAGGAGTGAGCGTTAGTTACATATAAACCATGTTAGGCAAATCATAATCTATATCAACATTTTCATATTCATCATCACTAACATGTGCATTAGAATCATCATCAGGAGTATCTTCCATATTAAGATTAACAGAATCTAAAATACAGAAAAAATCATCATATTTATGCATTTGAATGTTACTATGATTAACTTACTCCAAAGGTTCAAGCATGGGCTGATCGAAGGAAGGCAAAGATTGAGATGAAGATGTAGTTTGAGAAGCAAGAACATGGGCCTTAGCCTTAGCTTCACGGTTCTTATGACATTGATGAGCATGTTGGTTACAAATGGTTTTACAAGATAAACTTGAAGGATTAGGCTCAACGGTCATAGGGTCTGAGGAGGGAACATCTATGAGTTGAGGAATGAGAGGTGGAGGAATAGGTTGGTTAAGTGAGACGGCTACAGGAGGATCAACCTTAGGAAGGCTAAGCTCAACAATCTTTGCTATGTTATACTTTCCATAAGATCAATAAAGATGATCAAGACATCTAGGTAGTGTTGTAGGGAGAGATGGACAATAGACATCTATCTCAACGCAATCTCAAGGTCGCTACGGTTTATAAAGGGAATGATTAGTGGTGACAATTTCTCCTTAATGGAGAAATTTGATGCACTTATGAATAGGAAAGGCTACAACTTGCATAGAACAGAGCCATGAAATACCGAGCTTAACTTGAAAGTGATCGGAGGTAGGAATAACAATAAAGGTAGTATAAACAACCTTATTAGAAAGGCCACATGAAGATTGATAGAATCTTGAGGACGGTAAAGAAAACCATTGCAAGTTTGAATCCAAATGCTATATGTATCGTAGTTATTCTTATGCAATCTCTAATTAAAAAGGTGTTCTTTAATGATAACATTCAAGGAGGAAGAAGGATCAATCAAAACACCATGAGAAGGGATATGATAAACCCTAGTTTAGGTTCTTGCGAAGGTAAAATCGAAGTTTGAGGTTGGGAATCAACATGATTAACCACATGATTAGCTTCTTCCAGCTTGTCATCATAACTAATGTTAGTAATAGGAGGTTGATAAATGACATTTGTTGAATGTGAAGGCAAGGGGTTAGTGTAGATTTACAAGTTTTGATTAGGAGGTGCTACGGATTTATTCACACTATTACCTCAACATCAATAGATATAGCATTGTAATCAATAAGGTCTCGAATAACATTTTTCAAAGCATAACACTTTTGAGTATCATGGCCATATTGACGACGGTATCGATAAAAAACATTATAATCAAATGACTTGGGCATTGGTTTGTTAGTGTAATAGGATGGATAGGAGGAAGTTTCAGAATGTTAGCATTAGTCAACTTCGTCATCACTAAGGGTAAAGATTCAGATAAAGGAGTACATTTACGATTAGGATGATACACAAATGGAAAAGTAGCCGTACCTTTGGATGTAGTAGCCACTTGATCATCAACTGTCTTGGTAGATTTGTGAATTTTGATGTAGTTGCTAGGCTTAGACAACTTGTTTTTATGAACAATGACGTCAATCTTATCAACAGTAACATGAGCCATTAGAGTAGAGCTCTTAACTTGACTCATTGTAATCGATAATGCTGAAGCACTCCACAAAGATGTGAAAAGGAAGTATACTTGGTAAGAATCTTATCTTTAATGTCTTTTTGCAAGGTAGAAATAAAAATATGTTAAATATCATGATCAGACACAATATAAGAAATTTGAGCATACAAGTGTTTGAATCTACCAATAAAATCACTAACTTTTTCTTTAACATTCTGCTTATAGTGCATTAAATTAGTCAAATAAATTTGAGGTCCAATATTATTTTGAAATTGTTGAATGAAAGCATTAGCAAGGGGTTGAAAGCAATCAATAGAATAAGGGGGTAAAGAGTAATACCTTTGCAAAGCTTTGTCCCTAAAAGTACGTGTGAACAACTTAGGCCCGAGCTTATAGTTGTGAGCAAAATCACTACGTATAATTTAGAAAGTCTTAACATGAATCACAGGATGATCCTTACCGTTATAAGTCTCAAGACATGGTATCTCAACATGTTGTAGGATAACAACACGAAGGATGTGCAAGGAAAGGGGATTAAAAATGTCACATGGAGGGATTTAGTACTTAGATTGAGTGAATTGAGCCACTTGGTGCAAAACAGCGACAGTTTGAATCAAGCTACTAATGGTAGGGTTAGAAGACGCAATAGTAGGCATAAACATATTGGATATACTAGCAAAGTAAGAAGTGAAAGGAAATTGTAAAGATGGTGGAGGATTGGAAGGAACATGTAGAGGATTGGAATATGTAAAAGGAATGACATTGTATGAGGGTAATGAAGAAGGTACAGAGGTAGGAGGAACACTCAAGGGAAGTGAAGAGTTAGGAAGACCAACACTTAGAGGAGTGGAGACTTGCATAGAGTTGTCATGAGAAGTGACACATATGTAGGAATATTAGAAATAGTAGTGGAAATAGGACTAGAATGTTCAACGGTTGTGGAAGGAGGAGTATATCCTAACTCTTGAGCACATTTCGTCAAAGGCTTAACATGAGTATTAATGAGGTGAGATATACCACGCAAGATAGAAATGTTATTATCACCATGAGTAATAAGCTTTTTAATAGCCTCAATAGTGACATCACTATTTGGATTTTGGTACTCTTGCACAAGTCAATTTTCCAATTTATCAAACTCGTGAAAGAGCTTATCAACTTGCAAAGGAGGAACTCTTCTTCATCATGGGAAGAGAGAGAAGAGTTATGCTCCATAATAGGATTGAGATCTTGAGTAAAAATATTAATGTTATTATGGGTCCTAGGAAGAAAAGAGGGATCATGATCAAAAGATCCCATGAGTCTATGACTTTTCCTAATGGGAATGCTAGGGGTTGGGCTTAAGGTAATAAAGCTCATTAAAGAGAAGATAAAAAAAGGAAGGTCTAATGACATCTAACCACACAATTATCCATGTAACAATGAACACAAAAATATCTAACCACACAAATATAGCTAAATCTAACTCCAAAAACTAAAAGAAGACATGTGCCGGGTTTAGCAAAAAGGAGGTAAACACCCAATGCAAACAATCTAACTGCAATAAGAAAAGGGGACAAGTCGGGTTCACCAAAATGTTTAGTGGTGAAATGGAAGCGCTCAATAGGGTAGGGTTTCCACTTCACACTAACATTTAATACAAGAGAAATAGGGGCTTCCATACATAACTCTTAATATAACTCAAGCTAGATTAGCAAAAACCCAAGGAGATAAAAGGATGTTATTGCTAAAACCAAATTATATCAAGGGAGTATGCAAGCAAGTCTTCTTTCATGTAATTAAATTTTGATTAAAGATGTAAATATGTAAAAGTGTAATTGAGCTAATTGATTTAATGAGAAGTGTAAGATAGGTTTAAGTGCTAATGTAAGCAATCAATCCAACTAAGATATGAAAATAGGTCTAGACTAAAAGATGAAATAAATGATAAAGTAGTCACCTTGAAATGTGTAAAGTAATATACTTTTCCGCTCCAAAAATCCCGGATTTGAAACTGAGGAAACTTTCAACTGCAAATTCACAAACACAAGAAAATGTTTTTTTCTCAGGGCCTCAAGAAGATATCAACTAGGTCACCGTGTTCTCGGACGCTTTACGAGGACATCACCATATTCCTAAGAGATTGTGAAAACATAGACCCAATTTCTTCAAAAATGATTTGGCGAGTATTTTTTAGATTTGTGGTCTCAATTATGCTATTTGTTTTGGGTGGATGAGGGCTTGCCTTGGTAAAGCCCTAGATTGAGGAGTCAACCTTGAAATTGAAATGTAAATATGTAAAGGAAAGCAAGACAAATGGAAGTATTCATTTTGCATGTAGAAACCCTTGTCAATAAGGATTTGCAATGCTTGTATGTTGATGATGTTGAACTCGCAATGTAGGATGTAGGAGATCTCCACAAATACAATGGATTTACCAAAACCACATCATGGACTCTGGAGCCATGGATGTAAATGTGCATCTCTGAAGAAGATGACGAATGTCTCAATATAGATCTCCTCATTTGATGGCCAACAAAACACTAGATCTTGAAGAGGAAATGCTCACAAAGGATCCTTGAATCTTTGAATGCCTTGAATGCTTGATGAAAATCTACTTGCTTGAATGCTTGAGCACACCTTGATAGCTTGAGGATGTTCAATGATAATGATGGATACCAAAATGAGGTGCCTAGGCTTCCTTTTATACTAATTTTTGGACACAAAAACAAAGCAAGCCGACAGGATTACCCGATTATTAAATTAAAAACCCTGAGATAAACCGAGCCCGAGATTCAAAATCCCCAGGGAATAGGTTGACCTAGATATAAGTAACAAGTATTTATGGTAATATATATGAGTAAATGCCTGTTTGAACAACTGTGCAACTATAAGTGTGAATAAAAATGTCTACAAAGACACTTTTTGTGTAATATTTTGTGTGAGGCTTATTTTTCTGGCAGCAGCCACATCCATTAATTGTAACCATAATAATAACACAATGCGTCAGTAGAGTTAGTGAAAATGGGGATAAATATTTTTGAAATGACTTGCATGGATAATCTCTATTTGTCATTTGATTAACAATAGGGCATGCGTAACATCCATGTTAAGCTTTGAAAATTTGAACGGGATGCTTTTAATATGACAGCACAAAACTTTTCAACTGGTTTTAGGGATTAATATTGACTTTTTTATTTAATAAGTAGTGTTTGAAGATAACTCTATTGCCAAACTGTAATATGCTAATTTTCTTTTCTATTCATAGTGCAGAAATGTTCACACTCAATGCTGATAGTGTTGATCACTCCTCCCCCGATTGATGAGAATGGGCGTGTACAGCATGCAAGGTCATTATTTATGGCTCTCCATCTAGGATCGTGTGCGCTTTGTTGTTTGGCTTGTGTGAGTTTAGGGAAAAAAACTGGAATTTTGATGGGAATGACTTCCCAAAATTATTAAGGATTTTTCATTTCTCACCTTGTATAATCTGAACAAAAACTTTGATCCTTTAAATCTTTGAGCTGAATTAGTTTTGCATCTATGAGGATTTAAACTCTAATTGTGACTCGGAATTTTTTGAATGTATGTGTTTCAATATTTTATGTATTTATAATTGTTTTATTCTCTTTCACAGAGCTAATTATGGGAAGAATGCTGTTGATTTACCAGAACGAACAAATGAAGTTGCAGGAACTTATGCCAAATCTTGCCTTGAAGTTGGAAGCGAGTCTGGTGTTTCAGTGATTGATTTATGGTCAAGAATGCAGGAAACCCCTGGTTGGCAACAAACATATTTGAGGTAGGTCATCAAGTAAGAAATAATATCATTATATGGACTAGAAATATATATCTTTTTATTGACATTATGTATTCTGCTGTTTTTCTACAGTGATGGTTTACACCTCACCCCAAATGGTAATGCATTTGTCTTTGAAGAGGTTCTCAAAATTCTCAATGCCAGAGGTTGGAATTATAGTGACATTCTAGATGATTTTCCAGATTATTCTATTATTGATGCCAATGATCCCCAAAAAGCTTTCAGTGATAGAAAATAATATACCATCCTTGTTGCACACTGGTCAGAAAACTATTGCGAATCACTGTGATTTATGTTCTTCCTTGCTGTTAATGGTCATTTAATTTCTGTTGTAAATGGAACTTTCTGTGCAAGTAATCAATATTGAGTAAATATCTCTATTGATTGTGAACAGTATTTGATATTTTCCAGCTGCTTTTACTTCTGTGAAGGCTGTTCTTACCAAGATGTGAATTTTATGTTAAGTAGACTTTCTATGTTACTAGTCAGTTTCTGTTGTCCACTGTCATCTTGAATTATGTATGCGTAACTAGTTTTTTGAATCAGGCTATGTATCACGATGCATGTATGGTAGGTGGAGCACTAAAATTTTATTTGTATATGGACTCAAATTATTTACTTATACTTTTCTAGAGCTCAAAAGCTAATATATCACATTAGCTATTTTGCTTCTGCCAAAATTTGCATCTGCCATCAAGTAGTCAAAAGAAATGAGCAGTGTAATTTGAAGGTTTAAACTTTAAAGTGTAAACACTTCTTGGTAGTATAACTACTAATAATTTTAATCTCAAATTGTTTTGACAGCTTGAGAAACATGATTGAATCAGAGACTTCGTCATGGCCCAAAGCTCCCCACTTTCCCCTGAAGCAGTTTGGTTAGAGTATATTTTAGAAAAACCAGAAATGAGTAGTGGCCATGGAGAATGGGATTGATGTTTGAATATTGGAATTATAGATGCTCAATTTAGGGACATGCTTGACATCAACATGCATTCCTGAAACAATATTTGAAATTTTTTATTGATATTTGTGGGCTTGTCTATTTGGTGAGATCCTAATTAAGACCTTAGATAAATTCATCTATGAATGAAATTTATTAATTGACCATGTTATGAATTTAGGTTATCCCATTTGATGATGAGGTGTTAGTTTGAGTGTAAAGATGATAATATGTTGTGAAAATCCAAATGTAGGTAGAAGGGGGGTATTCGTTCCTTGGGAATAATTTATCGGTACACAAGGTGGTGATGTAGTGGCATCTTTTTAGCAAGTAGCATTGTCCATTGACATGGCGACACATTGGAATGATTGGATGAATGATAAGAGTTAAGTGCTGAAACTGATTGAAGGAGTTGTGGATAAAGAAACAATTGGGTGACATAATGGAGAGACAAAGGCAACTAGGGTTTGTAGACTATGTCCGTGGTGGTCGTTTCCCAGACAATTTTTTAGGCATGGCCTGTGTTTGCCATGGCAGCTGCCTAGAGCTAGAGACAATACTAGAGGGGGGCTCTTTCAAAGTGTTATGATTTTGGAGAGTTTCCAAGGAAGCGACCGACCCCAGAGCAAAACAATGAGGATATTCTTGAATCTTCAACAACCTCAAAGGAGGCTTCAAATAGGTGGAAAAGAAGGTATGGCAAGCAAGTAAGGAGGCTTCGAAGAAGCCATCACTAAGGAGACTCCAACAACAATAGACAACAAGGTTTTGGACATCCAAATAGATTCAGAGGCACGGAAGGATTTAGTTTAAATGTTGAGATTGATGGCTTTTTCATGAAGTGGGGTGGCAGGTGGCCATCCTATTTCAAGATTTGGAAATGGTGGATGAAGAATGGGGTGCCCATTTTTCTCTTAAATTCCCTCCAAACATTTTTTTTGCTTGGTCATCGTAGGGACAAATAGGGATAGGTCGTGGATCATGTATAATGGACCCTTTTTGATGGGAGGTATAGGTTTGTTCATTAAAGATTGGGTCCCTAATTTTAACCCCAAGTAGGCTTCGATTGAAGAAATGCGTAATGTGGATGTGGTTGTACAATCTTCTGCATGATTATTGGAACGAAGAGACCTTTAAAGCCTTAGGTGATATGTTGGGGAGATACATCGTACATGATGCACACATTTGCATCATGTGGAATCCTCATCCTTTCTTGCCCAAAGTGATTGAACATTGACCTTCAGAGGGATATTGGTGGCAAGAGTAGGAGGTAGAAGAAACTATAGAGAAATGTAGGATTTGCAAGGAATGGGGGCATAGCAAGAAAGAATGTGTTGCTTCTTAGAAAGGCAAGAGTAAGGAGGAGAAATCTCCAGAGGAGAAGCTGGCTAAAGTGTTGGAATCCTAGAATGAAGATGAGGGTGGTATAGCGAAGCGTGATGACTTGTTCCCTTGTCGAGTCTGTATGGATCTTATCCTTTGATGCCTTCATCTAACCCTAGGGTGACAGTCCAAGTGGAAGAAACCTTATTGTTAGGCTCAAAGTAGACTTTGGCTAGAGTTGGCTGGGGTGATTGTATAATAGAAAGTGTGGTCACAAGAGCTTCAATAGATTCAATCCTCTTATCATTGCTTGAAGACCCTATTTCTCACAAGGTTCTAATGAGGGTAGTAACTAGGCAGTGTTGGATCATATGGCCTTAGTCCGGGAAGTATCGTTTGAGGATGTTAAGTGTGCCCTTAATTGTTTGGCTAGTCCTCTAGGTCATGTTTATTAATAATCAAATGGTGATCCTTTGGGGTTTTCAAAAGAAGTGGGCATTTCAAAATGTCTATCTATCATGTAGTCTACATCTAAGTCTGCTAAGGCCAACCTGACTGGCCAAAGCTCTCAGGGTAGGAAATCTATTTAGCAATTTTTGGAGGATGCTGGCAACAAGAAGAGGAAAACTAAGCTTCAATCTGGGAGATACTTGTTCTCTCTTGGGTAGCAATGAAGTTCCTTATGTGGAATGTCAGGGGCTCTAATGCTCTTGACAAGAGATGTCTGATCCAAAGAGGCTTTGATAAGGTGAAATTGAATGTCATTTGTGTGAGGAGACTAAAGTGGATTCAGAAGGTACTATCCCAACAACTCATTCAAAACTGACTCATACTACTACCTACAATAGCTGGAGGGGGGGAAATCCTCGCCCTATTATGTGGGGTCAGCAAGATGAGCTATATTCAGAGGAAAGTGATGTGCCACTCCATCGGATGATACTTCTTCTTTCTCTTCCTTTGCATGCACCACTGCACCTAGGGTTTAGATGGATTACTCTGCATCTTCAAATGGTTTGTGGGAGGCGGTTGTCAAGGGGGATGCCTTTACTTGGACCAACAAAAGGATTGGGTTTTATAATATTGCAGAAAATCTTGATAGGTTTTTCCTTGTTGGGAACTAGAATTCTTTCTTATGTCTTTGAATATGAGGTTTTAGGTTTATTTGGATTTGACCATATTCTAATGTCGCCGTTGATTCAAAATGATGGGGTCCCGTTGAGGTGTCCTTTTAAAATGGAGAAGATGTGGTTTAGGGAGTAGGGGTTTATTGAAATGGTCTCACGATGGTGGCGACTGGCTCCAATGGAGGATGTGAACATGCCTTCTCTATTCTTTAGTAAATTGAAATTTGTCAAGCACAATCTAAAGGTTTGGAAAATGGTCCACTTTGGTGATATATTTGTGGAGAAACATACCCTAGAGGGACAACTAGAAGTTCTCAATGGAAACATTTTGTCATATGATATGGATGAAGTGAATTTTTTTGACTGAAAATGATCTTTTGAGTAGGTATGGGGAAATTTTACAAGAGGAGATTTATTAGTCGTAGAAATCAAGAGAAAATTAGCTTAGGGAAGGCGCCGAAAATACTAAATTTTTCAATAGGTCAATTAAGATGACAAGCATCTAAAAAATCTTGTTTGTTAGACTTGCAGATGATTGATTTCTAAAGTTGTGAATTTAATTATTCAAGAAGTAGTACATGTCTTCTGCACTCTTTGGTGTCAATAAGAGGTGGACAAAAGTCGAGCACAAGAGGGCTTTTGGGAGGTCATTCCAAATCTAGCAAGCATAGAGGATAACCAAATGTTGACAAAACTAGTTTCTTTGAAAAAACTACAAGCAATTTCTTTTGGGATGGGAGGGGACAAGGTACTAGGCCTGGATGGGTTCTAGGCCTTTTTTTATTAGAAATTTTGTGAGGTGTTGAAGTAGGATTTGCGTGCAATGGTGGAGTCACAAGCCAAATGTTTTACCTCAAAGGACTTCAATGATACAATGGTTGCTTTGATCACTAAGTGGGAGAAGCCCTTATCCTTTGAAGATTTTTCTCCCATCTTGCTTTGTAATACTGTCTACAAGATCATTTCAAAAGTGACAATAGATAGGTTGAAATAGGTCCTGGATAGGCTTATTTCTCCAGAATGGAGTGGGTTCACACCAAACATGAAGATTGTAGACGTAATCACTGTGGCTCATAAGGCTATTCATTCAACTAAGGCCAATAAGGACGTCGTTAAAATTGGATATTTGGAAAGCTTATGATAGGGTGGATATAATTTTTCTCATTAGGGTGCTTTGAAATTTTGGGTTTGCAGATGAATGGATGAGGTGGATAAATATCAAGATTTCTTCATACAAAGCTTCTATTCTTATCAATGGTAGCCCTTAGGGGTTCTTTGAGACTTCTAGATGTATTCAACAAGGGGATCCTATTTCCCCTTTTCTTTTTATTTTGTTGGTTGAGGTGTTTGACATAACCATTTCTAAGAAGAGAGAGCAAGGTCTTTGGAAAGGAATAATGATTGCCAAGGGGTTGGATTCCACTTCTCATTGTCAATTTGCAAATGATATATGTTTTTTCAATGTATCTTCTATGCATGGAGCATATATGATGAAAAAGGTTTTGGATTCCTATAGTCAGGTTACCAAATAGAGCGTCAATTAGAACAAATCATAAATATTCTTCTTCAACACAGAGGTGGGATACAAAGGGCTATTGCTAGGCTTTTCAAGGTTCATATTGGGCATCTCCTAGGAAGGTTTCTTGACACCCCTCTATTTGTTGGTGTTGGTAAGGCTAATCTTTGGAAAGAGTTGATTGATGGTTGTTAGAAAATATCGGTAGAAAAGTGTTGATGTCAGTTTTCTACCACTACACAACATATAGCAATTGAATACTTGATATGAAATATCAAACACTCAACCCTCTCTTGAAAAGTAAATACTCATTAAGAGCATGAGAAAACTCGAAGGTTCCTTACACTTGGGGATACTAACTTAGTTATCTTAATGTGATTTGTTGGTTAATCACGTAGGCGGGCTTACGTTATTCATTCGAAGATAACTTGGCGGTACTTCACTTTGCTTAACTTGTTCTTTTCTCCTTGATCACTTTCACTTTCAACTACTATCACTAATTGCTTACTGCTCTACTACTCCTATGAATGAAGAAATTAGAAAAGTGATGGGCATCCAACCAAATGAAAGCTTGCCAGTGGCGCTACCTCCATTGGTGCAATGATTCTAAGGGATACTCTTAGGATTTTCACACTAACACCTATCTTCCAACCCAACTTGAAGTACAAGTGGAAAGATGAAATTCAAGTAGAACTTGGGAGCGATCGAAGTAGATTACCACACAAGGGTTCCTAACAAGTTGCTAGGATGCTAGTGGCCTAGTATATAGATCCCTATCAAACGTTTACTAACGTCATCATACAACTAGCCATCTACTTCTACTCTAACAACATGAAATGAAATCCCACTTTAATTTGAGAGGTGAGAAGAAACATGTAAATACACCAAAATGATCATGTATATCCACCATGCAAGCCATACAACGATTGGCCAAGATTAAGAGGCAAAATCAAGGACCAAGATCAAACCTTACAAACCCTAATTAGGGTTACCATCATTCAACCAATTACATGAGGGCACCAACTTTGTGGGCCAATGAGAATTACAATAATTTTTCAACCAATGAGAACATAGGACACTTGGCATGATTTGATTGTACACACAGGAAAATGCCGCCTCATCAACCTTATCTTATAAATGTATTTAATCTTTGAGATGAGGTGAAGCCTTAGATGCTTGAGCTCATCCTTAGAAACCTTCTCATCACCACTTGAACTTGCTTGTCCTGATGTCCTGACCTTGAAAGGGTGAGGTCTCCATGCACTTGGGGTAATCTTGCCTTGGCCTCGGTGGCTTGCCCAGATGTGAACCTCCTTGCAATTTGAGAGTCTTGCTCTTGGCCACCACCTTGAAATTGAACTTGACCTCTTTCAACCTTTTGTCTCACTTTCCTCCTTCATTATCCTTCCCTTCCTTAACCTTCCTACTCAAATTTGGTTTGCATGAATAGCCAAGCCTTGCCTAGCCTTAAATATTTTCAAATCACTTCCTCCAAATTTGCTCTTCCTTGGAATTCACTCTTCCTTGAGATTCACTTTTCAATTTTACCACCTCTAAATCAAATAAAAGAGGTAGGACCCCATATATAATTGCTTTTGATTTTGCACTGTCCTAAGTTGCAACTCTAAATTTTCACTTATAATTCTAGCTCAATCAAATTTTCTCTTTCCATTTTCAATTTCATCAATAAAATAGTGCACCAAGTTCTCGAATTGCATACCTCGAACCATGTCCATGATCTGGCTGAGAAGCACAACAAGGTCACCATACTCCGACTTGAAATCTGACCGGGTGAGCTTTGACGACTTGGTAACTCCCTTCTTGCCTTCGTGTAACCAATTCTTCTTTAGATGAATGAAGTAGGCATCCTGATTATCCTGATAGAACTTGGTTGTTTGATCCATCATTACCAATGTCATGCCTTTATGTTGGGGGATATTGAATACTTCTTCGACCACTTGCTCAGTGATGTTAGTCAACGCTCTCTTCCCTTCATAAAAAATGGACCTTGTCACAATATCAAACCGAGATGCACACTCCATTACCAAGTCTGGACAAGGTATGGTAGGAGGGAAAGCTGCCACTTGTACAATTTCGCTCTTGTAGATCTTCTTTGCCATGGGGGATTATCCTTCCTTCAATCTATCCTTCAATTGTACCATGTTCACTGTGCTGATATTGGTATCACTTATTTCCCTCACTTTCGAGAAGAAGGTGGTCTTAAGCATCATGTCTTCCTTGTCTTTTTTGGTATTCATTCTCTTTGGGTTCTTGTTTGCACTACCATCCACCATCGTAAACACTTATTTCTACCCCTTCGTTCTAAATGATATGGACTACACTTTATCGATCTCCAAACTTCTTTCTATTGATGAAATATAGCTTATTTTTGCCTCTCCAAATCCTATCTCTACACTTATCAATCTCCAAACTTCAATCCTAGGGGTAGGACTACCACTTATTTCTGTCTTTTCGTTACCTTAGGATGGACTACACTTATATATGCCAACTTCAATCCTAGGGTGGTCTAGCTTATTTGTGCCTCTCTAAGTGTCCTATCATGAAATCTACACTTATATCTCCCAACTTCAATCTACCAATGGAGATGATGAAGTGGCAGATGAATAGTGCAAGAAGAAGATAGGGAAACGAACCAAGCAAGAACAAAGAATAAAATTCGCCTTTAAAACCAATCTTCACGTCTAAAAATGAATGAGAATCTTACCTTAAATCTGCCTTCTACCAACGAGCAAGCCTCTTCAAATTGAGATATGATCTTAGAAATTTCAATCCTCCTCCAAAATGTGATGCCCTAGCAAGTGGATTACTTGAAAAAAAAAGCTCCTTTCATCGAATTTCGACCTCCTTGCCAAAATCACCCACACTTGCAAAAAATCAGATCTTAAATCGCCTTGCCTCTCCACCTTTCAAAATCACCATAGTTGGAGGAAAAAAGTCGTTTCCCTAGGAGGAAAATCAAACCCCAAAAATCATTGCCAATCTTGCAAAAATAAGATCTTCTCCAAATTCGTCTTATGGCAGAAATTAACCATCTCCAAGGAAGAAATTGCTGCTAAAAAATGGAAAATTAGACCCTCAAAAATTGCTACCAAGGACACATTCACCCAGCGGGAGGAATAATCTTTCAACCAAACAAGAGGAGTGGAAATGAATGAGGAAATAAGAGTGGGGAAGCCCCTTCTTATGTCCACATGTTGAACTCCAAAGTGGCCTGACTTGCCTGGAGGGAAACAAAATTCAAGTTAAACCCCAGAGATGACTTAGTTTTAAATAAAACATGAAAATAACTAAGCCCCATAGTGAATTTGCCCCTTCTAATTCCCAGTTTGACCCAGAATTGCAAAATAGAAATAAGGTAAGTTTAGGGGATGTCAAAAATTTCATTTAACAACATTTTGACAATTAAAATATCATTAAAATTGAATCTAGCAAGCTAAAATCAATTTTCAATTCCAAATTACCAATTTCTTTTAACATTTCTAAAATCCTCTAAGCAAAATTTCAACCAAATTAATGAGATTTTGCAATTTAATCCAATTTCAATTTTGCAGTACACTTCCAATTTTTAAACAAAATAAATAATTTTCCTGGCAATTGAAATTCAAATTCTAAATTCAATTTCACTATCGAAATTTCTTTTCACCAAAAAATTTCATGATTTTCCAAAATGACTAAATTCAAAATTCATTTTGAAAATGTTCAAGCTTGTTCAATTAAATCAAATTTTCAAAATCTGTCTGAGTCCAAAATTTGCAATTTTATTCTACCAGGGATCGTTTTAACCATTGAAAAATATTGTTGCTAAATTCTGCTAGGCCTAAGGACAAAATTAGATGTTCTGAAAAAGCAAGCTTTACACAGGGTGAAGACAAACCAAATCCCTTCTTGGCCTGAAGGCGTCTAAGGTGTGAAATCACCAATTCAAAAAAAACTCTAGACAATTCCACATTTTGCTAAGACAACCAAAAAATTCCCAACACTCGCAAAAATTGCCAAGGCTTGATTGAAAAAGGGGGTCCCTAATTTTTTTTGGGGCGATGGTGTGAAAACCTCACTACAAAAAGTAGGTGGATTACCTTTGTAAGGCATATCCTTATGTTTAAAATTGCCATTTCTGCCATGCCTATTTTCTCTATGGCATGTTTTAGAATTCCATGTAAGGTCATTAAATCAATTAAACAGAGGATGCATAAATTTTTATTGAATGAAGCTCAAGAGTAGGATAAAATACCTTTGATGACTTGGGACAAAATTTGTAAACCAAAGTGAGGAGGTGTCAGTGTAAGGGATTGCAAACTGATTGTAAGAATTTTCCTTAAGGCAAAATTCACCCAGGATCAAAGAACTCAACCACAAGCACAACAATAGACCAAAAAGAGTATGATTAGAATATCGATATGTATTCAATTCAATATGAAAGTACACTAGGAGTGCTTGTATATAAAGGCCTTTAGAATGCTTCTAGAATGAATAAGAATCATCAACATGATAAGTCATACAACCAGACACATGTCCACCAGATATGGGTTATCCTCCATTAAGCACAAGAGTAAGTGCGATGATGAGAGGATAAGCCTACAAAGGTGTAGTACACAAATTTATGTTGTAGACACCATTTGCTAAATTAAGAGTGCGAATAACAATGTTGTTTACATGACAACTTAATTAATTATGCAAACTCCAGTATTGTAGACAACATGTGTTGAATTAAAGTTGCTTGCTTCTGTGTTGTCAACATAACAACTCATAAAAGTACGTAAACTCCTAAGTGTCTCACCTAAGAAATAATAAAATAATGCAATATAGTAAAATAATGCATTAACTTAAGTAAACTTAAGTAAAGTGTAAATAATGAATACTTATTTACACCAACACCCCTTTTAAGTGCAACTTAGGGGAATGCACTTAAGCTTACGAAAACTAGGATGAAATGCATAATGGGTCCCAACTACTAGGCCATGTTAGGTACCCATGTACATAATGAAATGCAATCTCTTATAAAGTGGAGAAAGAGGGAAAACCTTATGGGAAAAACTCTCCCCCAAAAAGAGAAATAAAAAGACAATATGCATGGATGGATGGAGTAATCAAGACCCCCCCATTATGACATACATCAAGTATATACAATAGTGAAAATGAGAAGAACAAAACCTCATAAGAGGAAAAAGTCTGCCCCATAAGAAAGAAGAGGAAATGAGACAAGGTAGTCCCCCCCAAAAGGAAGAATGCCGATTAGTGACAACCGCTCCAAGGTAGAAGCTGGTCCAAGAGTGTTGAATGATGTTCCTCCCCTTTGGAAGAAACAATGGCAAAGGTACAAATGAGATGCTTCCCCTATGTGTGGAAAGAATCCCAAAGATGTATGGTGGCCTTGAAACCTTCTCAACTGTCCCTGTGTAGATGCTGATGGTCACCCCTTCCAACAATGTTGAAAAGAACGAGTGCAGATCTGGCAAGGATGGATGTAGAACCTGTTCCAAAGAACTAACGATCTCGTCGAATGATAAAGAGACCTCCTGCAACTGCTGTACATAAAGATCCACAATCATATCAACCTGTGAAGATCGATCATGTAAAGAATGGACATGAGGGTCAGAGTGAGCCCTCGCAACAACCGAAGAAGGATCTTTTTCATCAAAGAGAAGTTGTATATCATCAACAATGTCTCCCAAGTCTACTATGTATGACTCCATAAACAAACTTGAAATGTCTGCTATGTAGTCATCCCCTATTGCTGGAGCTAGAAGACAAAGCTAAACCTATCACTGTAGCAATGTATGCATGTGGACTATACTAATGCAGTGACCTCTCACTGCAACTGTCAATAGAACCCCACATATTTGAATCTGTTGAAGCACTATAACTGGTGTCACTATCAGTTTCCACAGTGTATAAAGTGCGGAGAGGATTAGAGGATAAGTTGGGTGAAGTTTCCTCAAAGTGTACATCTTTCTCCACAAAGATCTCATGTGTCTCAGGATCCATAAATCGATATGCCTTAACCCCGTCTTCATATCTGATGAAAGTACAAGGCCTAGGTGGTGGTGCCTTGCATCCCTGGAAGATATGTTTGCCCATGTTGGACAACCGAAGACTCTGAAGTGACTCACAATTGGTTTTCTGCCGCACCATGCCTCAAAATGAGTCTTTCCAACTAAGGCATTATGAGGAGACATATTAAGTATGTGAGTGGCACTGCGGATAGCTTTGACTTCAAGTGTTGGATCAAGAGACTTGGCTTGTATCATGCAACTTGCCATGGACTTAAGAGTTCATATCCTCAATGTTGCAACATCTGTCTTGTGTGGAGTGAATGCTAGTGAATTCTGAAGATCAATACTCTCAAGTTTGCAAAAGTATTTAAGTCTTCTGTCCAAATATCTGCTTTCATTGTCCATCCGTAGAACCTTGATGGCTTTCCTTGATTTCTGTTCAACATGAACCTTAAAGGCTTGAATCTTATCAACCACTTCACTCTTGTGATGAAGAAAATAGACCCATGTGTAGCGTGAAAAGTCATCAATGAAAAAGTAAGTATGTAGTGACCCTGGCTGACTGATGTCATTGCAAAAGAACCTGCTAGTACCATGTGAACTAACTAAAGAACAACTGGTGCCCTTGAAGAATTCCCTTTATCATGCTTCTCCTTGAGATGCATAGCCATTGAACATGATGGACATTCAGCCTTAGAAAAGTTGATGTTAGGTAGACCTTTGACCATGTTTTTGGAGCAAAGTTGCTGAAGATAGTGAAAGGCGAGATGACCATAACGCTCATGCCATAGTTTGATTTGTGAATTAGATTGAGTTAACAAGGCATGTGAAGTAAACTTAGTCACAAAGTGGGAGAAGGAATAAAGCCTCTTGTCATGATTGACTTTCCCCACTGCAACTAATGAATCATCTTTGAGACTTCACACCATTACTGAATCTGGAAGGAACTCAACTTTGTTACTATCTCCAAGGTGAGTGATTTGGTAAATTAAGAGGAGATTAGAGCTAAGGTTTGGAACATAGAGAATGTCTTTGAATTTCCCATTTTCCATCTCCACATGTCCTTTCCTTTCCACTTCCATTTTTGTGTCATCTCCCACAAAGATGTGTGGTACCTGTGACTGCTTCAATGAAGAGAAGTCTCCCTTTGAAGAACCCATATGATAGGAGGCACCCGAGTCAAGAATCCATTCCGATGAAGAATTTGTATTTGCCATAAGTGCTTGCCCTTTTCCCTTTGAAGTGGGTGGAGTTGAATCCTTGGAAGTATCTGGCACTTGAATTTTGTTCTTCTTGAGTAGGTTTTTCAGCTCATTGATTCTCTTAGTCTTGCAATGATGCTCATCATGATTAAGCTTCTTGCAATATGCACAAAATTTTTTGTCCTTCTTTTCATTACTTCCTTTTTTGTCTGAAGAAGAATTGCCTTGTTGTGAGGAGGATTGTTGTGTCTCAGATTGTGATTTTTGCTTCCACTGCTTTTTATTGTTGTTGTTAGAACTTCTTCCTCCTTGACTTGATTGGTTCTCATCACTAGCCACCAATGCTTTGGTCTTTGATGATGTGAGAAGTCCCATATCTATCAAGTGAGATTGTTCAAAAATCAACATTTCCACAAATGCATCAAATGTAGGCTTTTGGAAAGCACTTCCCATGGTTAACCTATGAGTATTATAACTCAAAACAAAGGAAGCATACTCTAAAGGTAGCCTCTTCAAGATATGATGAATCAACTTTTCATCCTTCATGGGATTTCCACAATCTTTAAGTAGTGCCCTATACTCATTGGCTTTGTTGATATAATCCTGAATTGTGTCAAAGTTCTTTGGATCCAATAGAAGTAGATTTTCCTCACTCTGAAAAGCCTTTTCCTCATCCACCTTACCATACAATGCTTCAAGTTTGTCCCATGTAGGTTTGCATTCCTTGAAACTAGAAATGTGGAAGAAGAGATCTCTATGTACACAATTCTTGATAATTCTTAAAGCCTATTGGTCTTGTTTTTGCTAATCAATGAGTGTTGTAGCATTAGTGGGTTTGGGAATTGTACCATCAACATAAAGACTTAGACCTTTTTCCATTAATCTACATCATGCAATATCTTTCCATGTAAAATAATTACGTAAAGTTAGAAATGGACATTTAGGTGAACCCATGATGCAGAAAAAGAAAATAGCACACAAGAGACACAAGAACACAATACACACCCCCCCTTTTCACTCAATCAAAAGATCCCCCCCAAAAAAGATGCTTTTGGCACTTTATATGTAGTGCGTGTACAATAGGCCACTTGTCAAAATGTACAAAGTGGACTTTTGATTTTGCTGTATACAACTTCCTTTTGAGGCTCAAATCTGTCACTAAGCACTGTAGCTCAGATGTACAACAATTTTGAAAAGTAATCAAAGCAGTACAATGTAGAAAAGACCCTAATTCTGAAAGTGAGATTTTTGTCCACACAACCCTAGAATCTAAATGCAGATATGGAAAGTAGACAAAAAATAACACATTTCAAAAAAATGAAACCTAAAAATGTGTCCAAATGAGCTCATACAGAGTGTTTCAAGTTGCAAAATGTAGGATTGAATAGGTACAGTTGCCAAAAAATACAATTTCTGACAAATTCTTATACCAAAACCAGAAAAGAACACCAACACTGAAAAGTTTAGGAAATTATACCCAAAATCAAAAAAATTGCACTTGATTTGGAGTCTGGATAACTGAGTTATTGCTTCTCAAAGTCAGGCTGCCAAATTAAAAACTGAATTTGGAGAGGGGTTTGGGCAAAAAACTACGATCTTAAATTTGATGATCAAATGACCATTGTTGCAGTGTTAAAATGCCTAGGAATGACGGTCAGACGACCGTCAAATTTAATTCCCTGAAATGTTGTCGTTAGTGAAAAAAGCCCCCTCTGCTGACGTGGCAATATAGATTGTTGATGTCAAGGTTGTACGAATGCCATGTGTATTGTATAGACAGGTTTGTGTAGCTGTCGTATGGTCTGATGAGTCACCCTATGATGTGGACGGACACATGTCTGTGTTGACTAGTTAGGCTGCTGAGGTGACAGCGTGCCACATGGCAAAAAAGGGCTGCTGAGTTGTCAATAAATTGCAGTGCAACATGGAGTTGAAGTTGGTGAGGACTGCTGGCACTGCGTGGCGAGGACTGCTGGCACTGTGTGGCGAGGACTGCTATAGTAGTGATATTGTAAAAAAGTTTGGGGATAGAGAATACTTGTCGCCGAGAGCTTCTGTGCCGGAGGCCAGGTGCTTGGAAAAATGGTGGCTGAAATATTTTTGTGACGCCAGGAACAAAGGTCAGTACCGAAGCCAGAGATGTATGCCTGCGTCGGTGACAGTAACATTTTCGGAGGCCAGTAATTATTTCAGGGTGCCAGTAGTATGAAAGTAAAATCCCACATTGATTGGAAGTGGGAGCTTTGCAATGTTTAAATTGTAACCCACGCGGATGTCAATGTGAAGTGGAAGCCAGTGGTTGAAAGTTGAGCCACTGGGTTGTGAAGGTTAGTGGTGTGGTCCGAAAATGCGGAGTCCAATGCTAGATTTGGTAAACATCCCGCCAAATTAGAATATTTCGAACTTGCAAATTGGGCCTTCGGGTGCTGATTTGCAAATTTTTTTTGCCTCAAAATCAACTTTGGGTTAGGGTAGCTGAATTTATAGCCGATTTTCACCAAATCGACGTTCCAGATGCAATGGCGAGGTCTATTTTGGCTCTAGATGCTTCCAATTTCTGCGGTACTCTAGATTTGGGCCGACGTGCTAAAGCAACAATGGTCTCGAACAACTATGTGAAGAGAAATTCTCCAAGAGCTCTGATACCGTGTAAGAATTTGCCTTAGGGCAAAATTCACCCAAGATCAAAGAACTCAAGCACAAGCACAACAATAGACCAAAAAGAGTATGATCAGAATATGGATATTTATTCAATTCAATGTGAAAGTACACTAGGAGTGCCTACATATAAAGGCCTCTGGAGTGCTTCTAGAATGCATAAGAATCAGTAACATGATAAGTCATACAACCAGGCACATGTCCACCAGATATGGGTTATCCTCCATTAAGCACATGAGTAAGTGTGATGACGAGAAGATAAGCCTACAAAGGTGTAGCATGCAAATTTATGTTGTAGATACCATGTACTAAATTAGGAGTGCGAATAACTGTGTTTTCTACATGACAACTCAATTAATTATGCAAACTCTAGTGTTGTAGACACCATGTGCTGAATTAGAGTTGCTTACTTTTGTGTTGTCAACATGACAACTCATAAAAGTATGCAAACTCTGAAGTGCCTCACCTAAGAAATAATAAAATAATGCAATATAATAAAATAATGCATTAACCTAAGTAAACTTAAGTGTAAATAGTGAATACTTATTTACACCAACACTAATTAATAAAGTGATGGGGCCTAATCTTATTTGACAAATGTACTAACAACTAGATCAAAGGCGGGTAAAAATTCTACGAGCCAAATATTTGGATGGAGAAGCCAGAGAGAGGATTTTTACTATTGAAAACCCCCCTTTGGAATTTTTTGTTATTATAAAGGTTTGATTATCAATCACTTGAATTGGTAATTGGGAAATGGTCAAAAGACTAATTTGTGGTGTGATTATTGGGATGGGATATCAACATTGGATCAATCAATGGTCCCCTAAAACATTGCGACAATTACAACACAACAATGGAGAGAGAAGGTATGCAATTATGTAGACATGTACATGTTGAGATTGGTCAAGAGGAAGGATCCATACACCCTTGGATTGTCTAAGGTTGATTGCAACACTCTTGACTATCTTTTGAAAAATAGAAAGGTCATAGGGTTGCGTGGGCCTAAGAGTGGGCAATATTTAGTCAAAGATCAAATATATTTTGTTGTCATATGAGAACAAGAATGTGGAATGGGGGAATCAAATTTGCTAGCATAAACCCATCTTGCCCAAGGTGGGCGCCTTTACTTGGCTAGCAAGGAATGGCTGAATTTTGATAGGGGACAAAATCCCACATTTGGGGTTTGTTGGTGCTTTTAGATGTGTCTTGTGCAACAAGCTTGAGGAAATCTTAGATCATTTTTTCATGACCTC
Source organism: Cupressus sempervirens (assembly GCA_028749045.1). Classification (NCBI taxonomy): domain Eukaryota; kingdom Viridiplantae; phylum Streptophyta; class Pinopsida; order Cupressales; family Cupressaceae; genus Cupressus; species Cupressus sempervirens. The sequence goes on from CM053790.1 coordinate 408,806,838, forward strand.
TGAATTTTCTCTAGAGGCTTGATGTTTTGGATTGCAAATGACTGTTTCATTGAGAGAAGAGGTGCTCCGGGCATCTTGTGCATTCTTGGAACCCAAGTGGCCTAGTGGGCTCATGGAGATTGTAGGTAGGGCAAAGGTAGGCGTGGGCTTGCACATGAACCAAGGCCCGTGACGTCTCATTGGTGCCCGTGACATCTCATTGGTGCTAATGTCAGGGACTTGCGACCCCTAGTCATTTGGACTTTCTGCCATCCAATGGTAGTGCAAATGGTGGATGTTCAAAATGGGTGACATCTCTTAACTTTGACTTGCAACCTAGGAACAACTTGGATATCTCGTTGTTCCTAGCTCTGGCTTTGATGATTGGTTCGTTGAAAGGAGAGGCACTCTGGGTGTCCGTTGCATTCTTGGTACCCAATTGGTTTGGTGGGTTCATGGAGATTGTAGGAAGGACAGAGGTAGGTGTGGGCCTACACATGAACCAAGGCCCATGGCATCTCATTGGTGGCGGTGTTAGGGAATCACAACCTCGGGTCAGTTGGACTTCCTCCCATCCAATGGTGCAAATAGTGGATGTTTGGAAGGGGGTGGCAAGGTATTTTAGTTTTTCTGCAAAAAATGGAAATGGAGAGGTTGGAATTGGAAGCTGAGATGATGAGAAAGATGAAACACACCTTAGTGAAGTCAATGAACCATGTGGGAAAATATGGTATTCTTCTTCCTTGCGGACATATTCCTTCCAAATGATTGGTTTGTGGTGGTGTCCAGGAGGGTGGTGATGTTGGGGAAGCTCATGGTGGGTCATCCATTCCAAACTTGTCAAGGGAGGAGGTGGCAAGTTAGTTCCTTTGATGTTTTGTGTCTAGTCCTTGTTCATTAGCATGCCAATTTTTGTTAGTATGGGTTAATGGTTCTCGGGTTGTGATGTTGTCTACTTTTGTGTTGTTTCTTATAGTACATTATGCTTTCTTGGTTGTATTGTAAACATCTTGCCTGAATTCATTGAGTTTTAGAGATGGGATGGTAAAGTAAAATGTGCCAATGTAAGTGGCTTTGTAATCAACGCCTTGGATCAGTAAAATACATATTACTGATTAAAAAAAATTTGAGTGGCAAGAAATTAAAATAGTATCCAAAGGTAACAAACAAGTTGACGTGTCATAGTGATGATAACTGAGTTGGAGAAATGGAAAGAAGATCACAATAATAGATCAGATACTCTGGAAAAGATAGTATAGACAAACCTTTCCATGAGCAGTATGATTTAGGTTAGCAAATGTATCTTTCAACATATTTTCCATGATCAGAATTCTCATCAACAGACTGAAACAAATGGTAGATGAACATGATGTTCAATGTGTGCTTGGTAAGTTTTTCAATTTAGATCCTAGTGCTAGGACCAAGAGTAGTAGGAGGAAATCCCAAGGAGAAGGAAAGAGATGTTGAATACTTTGTGTAGCTGTATGACAACTTATACAAATAGGAGTTTGATGCAGCTATGATATTGAATAAGTTTTAAAGTCCGAGTATTCCATCTCTTTTTCCTTGTTTGTTGAGTGTGTCAGGTTTTCCATCTTGTGATTGTTTTATTGTGCCCCTATAGTTTCTTAACTGGTTATCACCATTTCTATGATCCTATGATCCTTTCTAATCATGTTTTGCCTATATAATAAAAAAAAAAGCCAAGGTGGCAATAAGATGGAAAAACACAAAATAGAGTGCTTGTTGGGATTAAATGTCTAGAAAGCCAACCAACCATGTAGGGTTAAGATTTGATGGGATTTTGGAAGTTTGAGAAAACTTAGATCATCATGAGTAAGAAATGCAAAGAGGACAATGAAGAAATCCGAAGGTGACAATGCCTTACGCTCATATGTTTTTCCTTTGCTCTTTCTTTTGGGTGTTTTAAAATGTGTCTTTGAATGTATGATAAAGAATAATAGAATAGAAAGAACATAATTATAATGCAATAAATACAATACTAGAACAATAGATACCAATGAAACACTTGCAATTTTCAATACTTGAATCTATCATAATTTGAAAGTGCATTTTAGAGTCAAAGTTTTAGATACTTAGGTGAGTAAATCTGATCATCAACATAAATACAACACACACATTTGTTATTAAGGAGAATATAACTAAAAAAATCAAGGCTTCAAACCCTAGATGGCTAGTGTATGCTAAAAATGTGAGCACACTTCTATAAACCTTTCTATCCAAGGTATCCAATGGAAAAGAAGCCTTGAATGCCAACTTATAATTCTCTATCCATGGCATGTAAGAATCCAAATGATGTGATTGTGGCTCTCAAATGAACCGAAAGATGGAGACCCATACAAGGTGCACCATAGAAAAGGAGAGTCAAATGAAGATGCAGTGCAAAGTAAACTAGACCGAAGTTGCAAGATTACACTATTATGATGATGCAAGTACAAGAAATAAAATCTAATTTAAGATGCAAGATTAAGATAAATGAGAGCTAAGATAATTGAGTTGGAAGAAAGTAAATACTAAACTAATATTGCACTCAAGTGCTCAAGAAATCAAATTGACAACATAACTATGACATGAACTCTAGAGACGTGAAAGAGTGAGGAGGGAGCCTTCTTTTAGAGAAAAACATACGATCAATATTAAGAGGCAAAATCAATGATGGAGGTTAAGTCTAATGATGGAGATTAAGTCTTGGTTGATCCATGGGCTTGTGCTTGTGAAGTGGCAAAAGAAGCGGATGAGGTTAAGAGGAAAAATAATGAGTGATGCAGAAGATGTAAAAGCCTTTTTGAAAAGTCAAGATTCCTCTCACCTTGAAAAGTATGCATTTTAGTTTGTAGACAAATTTTTTTTTAAATTTAAAATTTAAAATTAGAAAATGTCTTTTCATGTTCACATAGAATAAATGGGATTTTTATTTAATTAAAAGGAGACATGTTCTTCTACTTAAATAAAACTTACGTTAGGTGATCAAACCATAGGATAAAATCAAATAGATGATTTGATCAAGAAATTTTGACTAATAAGCTATGTGAAATTGATTAAGTACAATGTGGTCTATGATAGAGATTAAAAATGTTGAAAAGGGGGCTTATGGTTTACTAGACCAAAATTGGGTGACTACAACTAGCATGATGGCTTCGAACTTGATGACATAAAGAAGATAGGTCACAATGTAAAATACCTCTAAACCTTTCATAAACCACCACCAACAACCAATGCCCTGCCCACACTCCCCCCCATCACTCCTTTGGGAGGTATGGTGTACTCATGAAGTATGATCGACAATAGATGTACAATCCAACAAAAAGAGGACACAGACCAAGTATGTAATGCAAACCCTCTCAATATAAAATATAATGTACAATGAGCGCAGCTACGTTTCTTGTATGAAAATGCTAATATATTCTCTAAATTATATCTCAATAATGTTGGGAATCTTGTCTACAAGGGATTTTTTCCTAATAAACCAAACAAAGACAACCTCTAGAATAAATGATAAAAAACACATCATAAGAAGTGAACTTGCACTTCACAAAATGCTTTTATATCTCTTGATCAACGCTTTTTCACTTTTTGCCTTTTATTTAATAAATATCACAATTTAGTCATCCAAGGTGGCATTAAGTATAAAAGGGCCCCCATTCAATTAAAATAAAGCAACTTTCACTTTATAATTGGCCCCTAATGCTCCCTTTATTACAAAAATTAAAATAATGAGAAAATTAAACATTTATCTCAACTTTATTAATTAATAACTTATGATTATTTTATTTTAAACTCCCAAACTATATAAAAGAGAGAGCGAGTCATAAAAAAAAAATCCATTGGTGAGGCTAAAATAGTAACCTTCTGATCTAGTCAAATGGATGCTCAAAACTAGCATAATAAAAATAGCAAGTATTTAAAGACTAACCTAACCTCAATCCAAAGAAGAACACTATGCTCAAAATAACATTGAGCTCAACTAAACATCAAATAGTACTAACTGTTGATTAAACTATACCTTAACTCATTTGCCTATGAGAACCAAATGAAATAGGTTGAATGCTGACCTACTCAATTGGTTTGGAAGAGGCATTACAATCCCTTCTTCCCAAAATTGCTTGTCCTTAAGCAATCTCAACTTTGGTTGTTGCAAGATCTATTTATTCTCCCATGTTTCATCCTTTATTAGCAAATTATTCCATTTGACCAAAATCTCTCTCATGGTGCTCCTTCAAAGAGTTCTCTCTTTGATATCAACGATGGTCTTTAGAGTCAATTATTTTTTACCCCTTCTCATTCAATGATGGCAGCTCAGGTGAAGGAACACATTATGACCTAGTATTTTCTATATATTATGAACCTTGCTACTAGTTGGTTACTCAAGCTTATAGGCAACTTGTCCATGTTGTCAAGATAATCTAAATGGACCATAAGATTACATGCTTTACATTTTGTGCTCTACTATTCTTGAGAGTAGATTGACTATATGGTTGCAATCTCAAGTAAACTACGTTGCAACCTTAAAAGTCTATTCTATTTGATGTTGATATGCGTATAACTTGTTGATTCGGTGCTTGTTGCAAATTTCCTTTTATTTATTTTATAATGTCCCTTTTCTTTTGTAGCTTATTCATTATCTAAGGCATTTTTTTATGCCTAAAAAGAAAATCCTCAAAGTTGGGAGCCTCGTATCTATATATAGCTATGAATGTTGTCACCATGATAAACATATGCCAATATTATAATTATAATACTCACCAAGGCACAACCACTTAATCCAATATCTCTATATTTTAGGAACATAGTTCTTGAGATAACCTTCCACTTCGTTATTCAATATCTTGGTTTGTCCATCTAGCTGTGAGTGCTTGCCTGCACTAGGAACATAGAAATGAGAGTAAAAAAAGTGCCCAAACTCGGGACTCAGAACTACAAAAGCTTGGTAAGATTGAAAAATGAAAACTCATGAAATTTATAGATTTTTAAGGATTCAAAACTTGTTTCATGCACCATTTATTGAATAATTTGAAAGACACAATAAAATCGTCAAATAGAAGCTAATATGATCACATAAGAAAGTATACATTGATTACATTAGCATAATTATATATTATAAATATAAATTGCAATTGAATGGAATAAAAAACTTAGATTATACATATTGTCAAATGTATATAAAACTTATGGAATATGAAATCAATGACATCCAATGTTCCAAACATATACCAAAGATTCAACACTAAGGCGAAAAATCTATGCCTTAACCCACATCCCTCCCATGAAGTCATCCAAGGTAAGTCATGGATGATTCAACATCCATAGTCTCCCTTCATGACATGCCACACTCACAAACGTCAACTGTGCTTGTGTCTTCTCATGCTTTATCTTCTTTTATGGCTGTAACCTTAGTCTCTCTATCTGCTTGGTTGATCCACTCAAGCTCCTCATCATTAAAGATAGGATATGTAGCCTCAATGATCCACTCATATTCAAGCTCGACCTTCTCTAGCATGATCAAGGTGATGTCACTCCCCAAGCCCTATCACTCTATAAGATGAAGGTTGTAATGAACAAATGCTAGATCATTCAAGCTCTCCATAGATAATCCATTGAGCCTCTTGGGATGTATGAACTCAAACATACTCTAATTGCACCCTTAACCCGAATCATTCCATGGCTAGCTCAATATGCATATTAGAATCCTTGAAGGTTTGGTTTCTCAACACCAAACATTTTTCACCATCTATCTAAGAGAGGAAAAGGAAAACAAATCATTCTTATTTCCAACTTTATGACTATACAGTCAAATTATATTTGTACTTGGCTATAATTCTATCCAACTGATTTTGCAAATTAGACAAGAAAAGAGCTCCCCCTTTGTCTCATTAAAGTCCTCTATCTTTTGGATGATAACATTGACATCAGTATCACAATCAACAGTAGACATCCACTCTACATAGATGGTCTTGTGAGGTTGGAGGCCCCATTTCCTATCAATTATCTCTCAAATGAAATGATACTCTTACCTCCTGAGTAGATCCAATGGCTCACTTGTCTCTATCTGTGCCTTCATATATGTAGACCATAGATGGCTTCTCCTTATCAACAACTCATAGGAGAACAACCAAGGGCTTGGTGAATTACAAATAGTAAATATTGTGAAAAATTAATACGAAATCGTGAATGAAAATAATTGAAATTGCAAGAAAAAGAAAGCAGAATGTAAAAATTACCTGTAAAATCTTTGCCCAAGACGTCCAATAGCTTGGATCATCAAAAACACAATCTGCCACATCAATCCTTGTAGGAGTCATAGCATAGGATTAGAAAGTTAATTCCTCATGAACTAACATGCAACTCAAAGATGCATTTGACTGAACCAAGGATTGTAATGTGATGAAATTGGTGGCAAATCTTTTGATTGCAAGATGAGCAAACCCCTTTTGCCTCTTATATTGCTTTATTATGCTAATGACCTAATATATGATTGTATATAAAATTGCAAATGTCTTTGACCTTATCTATTGTACCATTCTGAATTGTAAGAACCTATAATTAGATATTCTATTTAACCTCATTTTAGCATACATTGTCTCCCACATTGATTTCCCACATCTTGACTCAATTTCAAACTCTCCTATGGCTCGTTGCTCCTTTATCAATCGATGGCTTCCCTGGTGAGCTTGCAAGTGTAGGATCAATTGACTCTCTCATGCGCCTCGGTACCTATCTCACATCCATCGACAAACCATTCTTGAACACCATTGAACCATCTTCAGTCAATTGATTTTTCCTTCTGCCCTTTCATGTAACATTTTGTCATCTTGCCTTGAAACACACGTCTTTTGGATTGATGTGCAAGTACATCGTCATGTGGGTGTGAGTGAAAAATGGACTTTTTTACGTGGAGGTGATCTTAGTTTTTCTCTAACAATTGATCCAAGATTGAATCCCATTGTGATCTAGATCACATAGCCTCCATAGTTGAAAGAGCTAAGTGATACATTGCCAGATCTGAATACGTAGGGCATAGCCTCGATCTATCATTCATGAAAGGAACCCCAAGTATATGTGCATTTGATTTGCATCACATAATATTGAGCTAGCCCTAATGAATAACAATTGCTAATTCCAAGAATAGGTTTTTCAATGGATGAGATAAAATTGTATTGTGGGCTTGGATGTAGAATGACGCTTTGGCTTTGGCTTTGTAAAGGGTATAGAAACAACATTGCATCGGCTTCGTACCAAGAACAACGGTTTGATTTTACAGATGATGTTTGTGAATTTTGTGTCAATAGATTTGGTTAGGTCTTTGTAGGAGCTTGCAGTTGGTTTGGATGTCGCTAATGATGTGAAGAAGTTGAGGCTCAACCATGGGTTGGAGTGAAGGGTAAATTTTTCAATTTGACATCTTTTGTGGTTAACCCCTTGTTTTCATGAGGCTGCTTAATTGTGCTTACAATATAAAAATAAGCATTGAAAAAAAGAGGGGGCTAGAATAAATAGTCATTGCCTATTGAGAAAAATGACATTTGCCTCCACATACTATTTTCCCTCTCCTTTATTGCCTCCTAATTTTTCTCAAAATATTTATCTACAATACTGATTATTAAAATTTCAATACATTATCATTATATATATATATATATATATATATATATATATATATATATATATATATATATATATATATATATATATATATATATATATATATATATATATATATATATATATATGATGAATAGTCTTTTTCTATTAATAATTAAAATACTAAGATTACAATTCACAAAAAAGGGCTGGGGGATACAAGATCACCCTGATAGAGTTCACACGACCAAACCCGAAATCATAAACTATTCATAAAAAAGAACATATAAAGCAACCTCAGGGAGCTAAAGTAGTGCTTTTTGAGGGAGGTGGCTCGTCACTATCATGAAAACCCTAATCATCTTTGGGATTGGGGGCGGGCTAGGAATAGTCCATCCGTTATCAGAAGTAGCAACAACATTACCAGTGGCTTGGTCAACATCTTTAATATCTGGCCGCAGAGGCGAAATTGCTAGATCTAGGTGAGGCCATTTCTAGAGACCACTCGCCAAGCACCAGGAGGAGTTGGAGACTAGCTAGTGCCACCATAGGGTGGGGAAACTGAGTGTCGCCTCCATCCACCATTGCCACCATTGAGAGAGTGGTGACACGAAGCTTGGGAGTGCAGAGTGTGCGAATGGCAGCCTGAGGAGTAGCACTGCTGGCGACGACTTCTAGGCATCGAGGTATCAATCGAGGCATCTAGAGGTACCCTGGCAATAGTACAAGGGGCATTGCCCTAGTCATTACGCAACTCTTGCAAGTAAGCCACCTCCAAAGCCATCTTGTTTGCTTGAACTTGTATCTGGATAGTAACATTATTACAAATGCACGCCTTAGTGTACATAGCAATATTTATGTCAAGAAAGCTATGAGTGAAAAGAACAACATTTCTATCTTTCTACAGAGTGAACAAAATCTCCATCCTGAAGGTATGCCAAATCTGGGTAAATTTCTAAGGGATTTTGGGGGAATCACCCAAAATAGCCATGTGCGAAGAAAAAGGTTCGGGCCTGAACAACTTAAAGAAGTCATGAATCCTGTGCCAGTAATTTTGAGCATGTCTACAAAATCAAAAAATACGCAAGAAAAACTCTGGTTGTCTACAGAAAGGGCATCTAGGATCTGAAACTCCAATATGCTTGAGCCAAGGCCCAAGTGGAAGACCTTGAAAAGCCAGGAACCAAGCAAAATGGGCAATTTTGGGTTCTGTAATAGCACTCCAAATAGTGTCAAAGCACTTTCTCCATTGAGAAAGAGAAAATTGCAAATTCCATCTCTAATTGAGCATATCCACCATCGGTAGATGGGGAGAAACCCATCTATAACCCAGACTTGGTTTGTAACTGGTGAAAGGAGTGGAAGGATACTGCTTCCAATCATGCCGCCAAGATCTAATAAACTGAATACCCACTTTATGAATTAAGTGCACTGGAATTGAAGAGAGCAATAAGTCAAAAGTCTGTCAATCTGAACAAGCAAGACGATACTAGACTTGCAAATCTTCCCAATATCTGAAACTCATGGAAACCCTAAAGAAAAGATCTTTAGGAGTTTTGATGCCTCGTTTGAAAAAATGCAGAGCACTAGCACCTTGAGTCTTGGCAAGGGATAAGTGGATCAAGTTGTGGTGCCAAAAAGGTGACACCTTTTTTCATTTTTTCTAATTTTCAATAGTGCGTACACGCTATAGCGCGTATGCACTATGGCTTGGGTAGCTTGAGCCATAGCGCGTACACGCTTTATAAAAAAACCAAATTGTTATAAATGGGCTGCATACCCATAACCCATTCATTTTTCCTCTATTTTCCTACTTCCCCTCCTCATAGCATTCATGCGGATTGAGAGAATAAAAGGTTTTCGCCACCCTCCTTGCCAATATCCCTCACCATCGAAGTTTGAGATCACGAGCATGCCGTATGTTATCTTTCTTTTTGCATTGTTTTATATGTTTTAAATATTTTTTTGTAGGTTTTTTTCAATTTTTCATTAAACTTGTTTATTTATTTAGATTTCAATTTATTTCTTATCAAGAAATGTGAATAATGAATCAGCAAATCCCCAAGAAGTTCAAAATCAAAACCCTCCACAACAAGAACAACAAGTTCTACAACCTGAACCAATTGCAAGACCTCCTCCTAGCACACAAGAAAACATTTTAAATGAAATAGAAAGAGGCAAAACCGAATTAGAAGTACTCATTGGTAGGTTGAAAGCTTGTGGACAAACCAATCCAATAAGAGCCCAATTGGCATCCTTCCTTGAGTCCATTAAGACCCACATAGCTTTTGTTAGTGGCCAGTTAGATGTTTGGTGGGTTAAGAGGGATGAACAAAAAAAATATTATGCAAATAAATTATCATATCAAGATGTTAAAAAAAAAAAAAACCAAAATGTAGGATTTGTGCATTATTTAGAAAGCCTGGTGAACAAGATACTGTTAGAGAGGGTACTAAACAGTTACCCATCCATTGATGCATACACGATGGTATTAGAAATAATTTTTGGGATAGATGGTGGATGGTTTTTGATGCCCCTCCTTGCAATAATCACGAGGTCTCAATGTATTTCTTAAGGAAATTGTATTGTGAGTTTGTCCTTGGGGAGATCCCCAATTATTTTGATATATTAGACTCTCAGGGTAGAGGTGGGGGGTCATCATTTGAGAGGCTGGGGGCACATCATGACCCTAATGTAGTTAGGGCACCTGTGGTCAAGCCACAAGGTGAGCATGTGACTATTCCTTCAGTTGTGAAGGAACATGTAGAGGCCAACGCTATAGGGACTATTAGTGCTTTGACACAAACCCTCATTTATTCATGAGTCCATTAGTTGAGGAGGAGCCTTCTACACGTCGCGATCACATGTGCACATCATGTAGATCTTTATGCACATTTGGTAGTCATGTTGAAGATGGTGCGGATGATGGGCTAGTGATTGATCAGTTCCTACATGAGACATTTGGCATTGACACATAGGTAAATTACAATTATAATAAATAATTTGATCACATTTCATATGTATAGTGAATGACTAATTAATTAGCATGTATTAACATTGTTCAAAATTCAGGGTCAGAGTGTTAGCGACCCTAGTAGTGATCCCCCAACCCCATTTTTTGTCTCGTCCACGAGTCCAGAGGTATGTATCGATTTAATTATTTAAATGAATACATATATTTATTAAGTAATCATATGAAGGATTGACAAAAAAATTTATGCATGTGCATTAGTTCTCTATAGGACCGTCGACATTAACTATAGACTCCAAGCCTAGATGTGACACGAACTTTATAGAGGTACATTTGTTTCATATTAATTTAATTCATTTGATTATATTTGTTTCATGTTTCATGTTAAATTTAATGTGTATTGTATGACATCCAACTCTTGACATCTGAGACTCCTCATCTTCGGTAATCTGTCGATTGTGGAGTGGCTGCAGTTATGGCTAGTTCACAACCATTAATTGAGGTATGAAAGAATTTTCTTGGTTTTAGTTGTTTATAATAGTTAGTATCAAACTTTCTAATGTGATTTATAAGTGATTATATTGATTCAATTGTTGTAGGGTCTTGTCACACACGATCATCCACGAGCCTTCGAGGTGGACTTGCAGAGCAACTATATGATGGTGGTAAGAAAATAATTAATCTTATGTGTACATATATTTGATTTCAATGTATAATAATTATTGATTCATATATACTTTCTTTGTATTAGCTCGAGTTAGAGAAGAGCCTCAACAAGAGGATGAGCGAGTGTGTGAGGAAGACCCCATCATCGCCACCGTCTCCCTCCACACGACGATCGGAGACCTCTAGAGATTTGTTTCCTTCCCCTCATGGGAAGGAGAAGATATAGTTGATAGACATACATGTATAGGCATCAACATACATATATATTGGATTTTATGTTAGTGGACATATTCGATATACGTTTGATGTATATATGACATTTTATATTTGATGTATGACATTTATTTGATATATGCCTTTATTAGACTTATGACATTATTAGTTAATAAATGATATGTTTGTTCATGTACGAAATTATTGGTTATCATAATATATTATGTGTTTGTTAATGTATGACATTATTGGTTATCATTTTATATTATATGTTTGTTCATGTATGACATTATTGGTTATCATAATATATTATATGTTCCTTCATGTATGACATTATTGGTTAACATAATATATTATATGTTCCTTCATGTATGACATTATTGGTTATCATAATATATTATATGTTCGTTCATGTATGACATTATTGGTTATCATAATATATTATGAGGTTGCATGGGTACTTGTACCCACACCCCTAGTACTTGTACCCACGTACCCAAGTACTAGGTACAAGGTGGAGAGCATCATAGCTAAAGATCTTAATTGAGATTTTGATTATTATTTTTTCGGTTTTTTGTTTGTGTATCAGCTCATTGCTTATCAAACTTAATTCAATACCTAATCAGTTCAAAACTTTGATAGAATATTGATTAACAATAAACTTTATCACTGTTTAAGCATAAGTTTATCATTTCCAATATGTCATCGTCATATGATTTATGATCTTGTTCATGTTTGAAGTTTTCCTTCTCTGTTATTTTTTTATCAAGCTTAATTCAATACCTAATCAGTTTGAATTTTTCATACAATATTGATCAGCAATAAACTTTATCAATGTTAAAGCCAGAAATTTATCATTTGCAATATGTCATTGTCATATGATTTATGATCTTCTTGTTCATGTTTAAAGCCTGCCTTCTATGTTATGCATCTAAACATTTATCATAAATTATTATTACAAACATATAACAAATCTGAAACTGAAAACAATACATTACATTTGCAAACTTTATCACTATTCTTGATTTGGAAAATCATTGTCATGACTCATAAATTTAGGTTTTATATAAATATAAAAGTATAATTAAAAATAAAGTTTGACATACCCAAGTAACCCCATCCCCTATTATAAAAAATAGCTATACCCATACCCGTACCCATACCCATAACCTAAGTACCCCAAGTACCCCTGTCCCTGTGCAACCTTGTATATTGTATGTGGATCTTGGTGTTTTTTGTACACCTATGTGGTCTATAGAATCTCTTTCTACTTAGAACATCCATTGACCTTGCCCAACCTCCTCACTAGGTTAACTGATCCAAACTTGCAGCATCACTCCCTTACTCTTCTAGGAAAAGTATCCCTCCGAAGGTTTTATAGGTCTACTAGGGTACCATAGCACTCCCCAGTCCAACCAAGGTTTCTATGATGTCATAAGGTGTTATTGGAACACTTGTACTATGCTTGAATGGATAACAACAATGGGTTTGTACCCGATTTCAAGATTTCTTAACAAAAAGGCTACAAAGAGAGCCCCCAATTAGGCCTCCACCCAGATTTCTAGGGCCAATAGATCCTTTTTGGTGTAGGAGCACCCACTATACCTTCAAAAAATACCATAAAGATTTCAAACTAAGGTCCTTGTGGCCTTTAGTCATGCTTAGGAATAATAGATTTAACATTGGATCTCATTATAAGGCCATAGTTACAAGATTGGCATTTTATAAGCCCTTGTCTAACTATTGTTCATTAATGATCCAAGGCATAGGTATTTACATTTTTTTCATGTTAAAATCCTTTAAGGATCATAAAAATAAGGTTAGGACCAATTTTGGTCACTAGATATGCAAAATTACAAAATATGCAAAAATTGCTCTAAAAGTTGTCAAAGCAACTTTGAGCAACTTCTTAAAAAGTTGCTAAAACTTATAAAATCCTCTCCCAAATTTATAGTTTGTTCAAACCACTCATATAGCCATTTAAATAATCCTATATAAGCCCTTATAGGGGGTGATAGGACAAATATGTAATTTTGGCATTGAAAGCAATAAAATCAACATTTTTCCTTGCATAAACACGTGTTGCAGACCCTGGTATAGATGTGTACAGAAAATTGGAGATGTCTCAATGGATCTAAAAGTTGGGTAATTTTATCTATTTCATTTTGCAATGAGTCTCATGTTCTAACTCTTCATTTTTTGGAAGTTATTCAATTTTTATTGCCAGCTGCCCAAAAATCAGCCTACAAATAAGCAACTTGCTAAGGCTGGGTTATTTTGGCATATTCCAGCATGGAAAATTTATGTCCTTTGGGGGAATACAAGGTGTAATAATTTAATTTCATATTCTACAATTTATTTTCTAGAAGATTCAAGGAGGTGAGTTTGCCGCCATACCCTAGGTGTGCTTCATGAAGAGTACACCAAATCAACATTTACAACAGTCCTTCTAGATTGAGTTCTTGGGTTCACCAGAGGCTAAGATCCTAGAAATCTGTCTCATTTACATGAATCCACATGTACTAATGGTTGGATTATATTTTATCTTTGTAGAAAGTGTACCTGCAGTGCAAACAAGACCCTAATTAGGCCTTCAAATCCGATCTAATGTTGCAACAACAACAACCTCCATTCTTCTCCATGCTTGGAAACTTTGGCATGTTTCATAAGACCCAAAAGGGTATCCAAATCACTGGTCAATTCACCATGTCCTTTGGAAGAATCCAACTTTACACCTCTTCCTCATTCTAGGAGGGCTACAAGCCAATTTAGTGGTTTTTCAAAGCAACTTCATACTATAAGTTGTATTTGATGAAATGAATCATGGATTCATGTTTGTTAGGACTTAAATAGGCCATATTAGTGATTTTAGGCCACCCTTGGTCTTTGTATTCAGTTTTTTGGGTTTGATCCCTCTTTTGGCTAAGGGAATCCAATAGTGCATATTGAGTTTTTGGTGCTTGGTACTTGGGTAGACCTAGTGATTAGGTTAACTTGTCTTGTGGGGTTGTGATAACCTTCCATTAAGCCCATATCCATACCTATGATAGGTATTTGGCACTAGGAACCTTCACCTTGGGTGTTGAGGGAATTTGAGCATTTCCACAATTCCTTGCTATTTGAAGACTTCTACTGCATACTACTGCATCACTTTGTCTTAGAGTTTCAACACCTCTAGCCTTAAAAAAAATTGATACATAAGACCCATGATCAAGAATTTTTAGAGTCTCAGGGTGCGTACAGGCCGTACAACAAAAATAGAAAAATTGAGGGTTTGGTAGGGCTTTCTTGGCTGCTTGCTATCCCCACTTTTAAGACACCTCCACACTTCATCAGGACTCCTCCTCCAAAAATTAGAACCTCCTCATACCCCTCTTCAATCCCTCAGAAGGGAAAGTCTTCATTCTTCAAGGTTTGCTCTCGAGAGCTCTTTCTTTGCTGATAGTCCCTAGCTGAGCATTGCCTAGCTCGCCTAGGGCTTGGTCAAAGAATTCTTTGCACTCACTTTCAGGGTCCTTGCTTGCATAATATAATACATCTTTTGAAATCCCTTTGCTCATTTAGGCCATGAATTTTGGAGTTCCTATTGTCATCTTCTTTAAAATTACAATTTCCATAATGCTATAACTATCACATTCTCTTGTCTATGTCGTGAAACACTTCCACCTGGCATTGCCCAGCATGTTGGAGTAGGTCTTTTATTTAATTTTAATATTTTTTCTTGTCTCTCAAATGAGCATGTGCATGTATCACTTGAGCACATTCCATTCAACTACTATTATTATTTTGTGTCATGAAATCTTTAGGTGCTGTTAAGCCATTTTGGATGGCATGAAATCCTAAGTAATAAAGAATGCATATTTTTTTGTTTATTATTCTTTTCTTTTTTAAGTAGCTATGTGACACTTAAGTTGTTTAATAAATTAATATTATAATCAGAAGGTTTGGCATTGATGGTTTGGGAGGTAATATTGCCACTGTAGAGTTGAAATTTTGTTGCTACAATAATGTCTTAACTCATGGACCTATATTTCAATTTTTCACAACCTCACATAGGGTGGCCTCCAAGTTATGGACTTTTTCAATTATAATTAGTCATTTATTTATTCACTGGTGTAGGATGCCTTTGCAGTAAAGAGGCTTTAGACCAAAAACATTTAAAAGTGTTGGTTGATTATTATTCAACTTATTGATTACTCTACTTACCAAAAGACTGTCAATCCAAATTATGAATTACCTGTAACTGGATTATATAATTTATTCTCCACAAATCATATTCAACCATTATTATTATTTAGTTTCTTTTAAAAGCTTGAACTATTATTTTCATGCTATAGCTGAAACTAAAACATGAGTAAATGTTTCTTTGCACTGATTCTTAATTTATTAGGTTTCCTAGCTGAATGATGAAGGTGTTGAATGTGTATGATGTTTTGGTTTCTTTTGCATGCACATTATAAAGAATTTGTGAAAATATGTAAAACAAGTCGGGGATGTAAAACCTTTCAAAGAATTTGGTCTCATGGAGAGGCTTGGAACTCCTATGTTTTTCATCCAGAGGTGGCCTCATGAAATTATGTAAACAACTATTTAGTTTTTCTTTCTGTCATTCTGACAAATTAGTGGTTATGCTTTTTTGGTAGGAAACTTTGCAGGGTTGCTGGAGAGGAGGCTTCAGCTATGCAGCCACCCCATTAAGAATTAGAGGATTTTTCCCCAAATGGAAGCTTTATGTGTGGTAATTTTTAATGAATACGAGATCTGGGACATTACAGTTGTTAGATAGAAGTTTTATGTTTCATGAGGACCCTTTAAAGCATCTAGCTAATTTTATTTTCAGCACCACCCACCGAGAAAATTATTGTGCACCCACTTGCATAGGAATGGTACTTAGTTTAGGTTTCTTAATCTCTCCACACAACATTCAAGCCTCCTATAACAATTTTTCAAGTTTTTGCAACCAAAATCATAAGTTAAATTCTATCTGAAAAACATTACTACACCAAAGTTACTGTATGGGGAAAAACTCTTCAAACATTTGAGCAGATGTTGCAAATTTTTCGTACCCCTATTTTATTTGGGGTCAAGGATATTTCCTAGAGGACATGCACATTGAGTGGACTAAATTTTAGCAAAAGAATGATTATGAATGGCAGAGGCTGAGAACCATACTAGGCTGGAGAAGATGAGGGGAAAACAAATAACATAATAAGTTAGATGTTAAACTTTAACTACAATGCATAGTATTATTATCCAAGAGGTAAAATCTAAGATGTTGGACATATTGTTGCCTAATATATTCCCCTAATCTACCACTAAGCTGGCTCCTAGAGAATGGCAGGGCTAGATATGTCACTGCAACTGTTTGTAGTTAGCAAATATGTCAGGACAAGTGCCACTAGACGTGTGTGGCAAGTTTTTAGAAGACTTACATTGTCATATTTCTTTGATGTGTTCTTTAGGTGATGATTGTGTTGTTGACAGAGCAATAGGGGGCTTATCTTAGTACAGATAGAGTTATGTATCCTTGAGTCCCCCAAACCCTTGAGAAGCATTAATACCCATTATGTCCAATTGTAGAATGAGACATGGAGATTTCTGAGCAATTTTCACTTTTGTCTACCCCTATCCTTTGGAAGGAACTTGTTGTGCTTCCATCATTAGGAAGAGGGTTTCTCTTGTTGGCAAACTTAGATGTTGATTGTTGATGATCTAGTTACTATTGGTTGGGGTGGTACATAGATGATTGAGTTTAATTGAAAATAGAGCCTTTGCAGCATTGTAGATTTCAATAGAGGTGGCTAGTAATGGCATGAGAGTTTTGAATTGAAAACAAGGTGCATAACAAGCTAGGGAGGAAGATTGAGCTCAAAGGTGTTGTCTAATCCTACTCACTTGGTGATGTTATAGGGCTCACAATGCAGTGGACATGTGGTGCTGCCTGTACTTGGTAGTTATGTTCTACAAAATGGTTTGCATATGTTTTTGTATTTGTTTAATTTGTGTGATGAATTCGACAACTTTGTCAACTTCGTCTTAAGATAGAGTAATTGATGCTAAGGATAGTAGCATGGGATAAGCCCTGTCATTCAATTATAGAAGTTGAAATTGGAGTAATATGGAAATGGTTGTGGTTTGTAGAGTTGGGAAGACCTTTTCCATAGTTGTGCTTAATGAAAAGTAGGCTTCCATCCCATGTGTGCTTCTTGAAGTAGTACATTTGAAGAAGGTGCAATATTAATGCTTTTACCAAAGGAAGTAGATCAACTTTGTGCCCATCAATGACCAAATTTCCATGTGGGGGTGTCTCAAAAACATGGGGGATTGATTAGAGACAATGGTACTTTGACTTTGTTAGCAACCCAACAACATAAGTTTCACAAGTCCATATTCATCGATAAAAACTATAGTTTTTGTTCTCTTATCTAACAAAATTTGCAAGCTGTGAGCATTTAGTATTGGCCATGTTACATCTCCTTTGCACAAGATCTGTCTGCCCCATGATATAGCTATTGTTGAATCACTGCTGATTTTTTCCATAATTTACCCACCAATTCATTATGTCAACATATGCTGAGAAGGGAAGGGAAATGTTTGATAAAAGATGATGGCTGATCATCATAAGACAATATAAGGAAATGTACCCACAACTATCAAAAGCACACTTCTTTAAAGGATCCAAACTATTATTCAATATAAGACAATGGACTAAAAAACATCATAGTTTACAAATCTATCATTTAGGAGCATGTTAATGTGATTTGTATTTTTGAATGATAATGCAAGAGGTAGTGAATGTATTCTTTGTTATTCACAAATATGACATTACATAAGATAAGATCCTTGAGAAACCCTCATAATGATGCAAAATAGTGATCTCTATCATTCCTTTGATAGTTTTGACACAATCTTATAAACCTATGTCACATTAGAATATGTGCCATAATAAGGCTACCTCTAATAAACCCTTAAGATTGTGAGTTATCACAAGGAGGAAGAGTTATGAGCCCTTTAGAATTTTCTCCTACACATCACACAGTGTTTTCTCCATGATATTTTCAATGTGGGGGAGATAAATAGAAACTTATGAACTCTTGTAAGCCCCTTAATGTGTCATTATCTTTCTTAGGGACGTTTTGGTTTGGTGTGCCAGAGAATGTTCGATTGCTCAATAGGAGGGGATGAGCTTGGAGATAGGGTTTACCTAGCCATCCAGAGCTAACATAATAGATAGTTCAATCCCAGGATGAAAGGTGAGAGAGATTTGTTAGTTGGCAACTTTGTACTAGCCAACACAAGTTTTAGCATCACTCGAGATGGTGTCACAAAATCAAAATGGAGTATGATCTCCAAAAAGTGAGAGAAGTTATTATAGGTCTCCACAACACGATTTTATAGGAACTAGAATCACATCCATTCCTTGCACGAGCTCCGAGATATGTCTCGTCAAATATCACTGCCCAATGGCATTTAGTGACCCTTAGGGACGTTTCAGTTCGATGTGCTTGAGAATGTTCAAGTGCTCAACGAGAGAGAACAAGGTTGGGGATAGGGTCTACCCACCCACCTACAGCTAATGGAATAAACAGTTTGGTCCCATGACGAAAGGTGAGAGAGATTTGGTAGTTGGCAACTTTGTATTGGCCAACACTACAAGTTTCAGCATCACCCGAGATGGCATCGCAAAATCAAAATGTAGTAAGATCTCTAAAAAGTGAGAGAGGTTACTATAGGTCTCTACAACATGGTCCTATAGGAACTATAATCACATCCATACCTCGCACGAGCTTTGAGATATGCCCCTTCAAAGGTCGCTACCCTATGGCATTTAGTGACCCTTAGGGATGTTTTCGTTCGGCATGCCCGAGCATGTTTGAGCACTCAGGGATGAGGTTAGGGATAGGGTTTACCTAACCACCTAGAGCTAACGAAATAGATAGTTTGATCCCATGACAAAAGCTAAGAGAGATTTGGTAGTTGGCAACTTTGTACTGGCCAACAATACAAGTTTCAACATCACTTGAGATGGTGTCGCAAAATCAAAATGGAGTAAGATCTCCAAAAAGAGAGAGAGGTTATTATAGGTCTCCACAATATGGTCCTATAGGAATTAGAATCACATCCATACCTGACACGAGCTCCGAGATATGCCGCATCAAAGATCACTGCTCTATGGCATTTAGTGACCCTTATGAACGTTTTGGTTCAGCGTGCTCGAGAATGTTTGAGTGCTCAACAGGATAGGAAAAAGTTGGAGATAGGATTTACTTGACCACTTGGAGCTAAGGAAATAGACAATTCAATCCCACGACAAAAGGTGAGAGAGATTTGGCAGTTGGCAACTTTGTACTGGCCAACACTACAAGTTTTAGCATCATCCGAGATGGTGTTGCAAAATCAAAATAGAGTAAGATTTTCAAAAAGTGAGAGAGGTTACTATAGGTCTGCACAAAATGGTCCTATAGGAACTAGAATCACATCCATACCTTGCATGAGCTCCGAGATATGCCCCGTCAAAGATTGCTGCCCTATGGCATTTAGTGACCCTTAGGGACGTTTCAATTTGGTGTGCCCAAGAACGTTTGAGTTCTCAATGAGACAGGACAAGGTTGGGGATAGGGTTTAACCAACCACCAAGACCTAATGGAATAGACAGTTCGATTCCATGACCCTTTTTCCACTAAGTTGCAAATTTGAGCAACTTTTACAACTTTCAACAATGCAACTTTGCACAAAAAGTGCAATTTTTACATTTTTCACTTGATTCCAATTCTACAACTTGGAAAAGGTTTAGCAACACTAAAATAAATTATTTCTAAATGCTCAACCCTTCACCAATTTCCAAACTCTTGCAAAATTTTTAGTATTTTTGCAATTTTGCTTTCACAACTTCTACAATTTTTTGCAATTTTTGACATCTTAACTCCTAGACACCTAAAACTTAACCTAATGACCCTAAGGACATTTATAACCTTCTAAAAAACATAAAAATTCTTTTTTCCTTGAAAAATCACCTATATTGCTCATTTTTATGATTAAAAAGTGGTCCATAGTGTAACAATAGAGACTTGGTCCAAAAAAATCATACCTCATCTTTTGATATGTTATAGAGGAGTGAAATGGGTATCCTAATATTCAATTTATTTTCTTGATGTTATAGAAAAATGTGGAGAAAAATGAAAGAGGATAACATTTTATGCTAGTGTTTGTATTGGAATTATCATTGTTTCCTTAGCTAGTGCTTTTCATGAGTTAAAGTATAATAATCTATCTTTTGTTATAATTGAATTCAATATTTTAGTGTTCTTGTTGATTACTATTGAAAATGATTTGGGATTTGAGCTAGTGATGATATGAAGGTTATAAATGGTATTCATGCTTCTTGTTGGTGTTCTTAGATCATGTTAATGGTTCACATTGATTGAAGAGACCAAATTTTTACTTATTTGGTGGTTTTTTGGTGTTTCTTTATTTAAGGTCTAACTGATTTGATGAAGCAATAAGTTGTGATTCTTGGTGCTACTTTCGTGATACCATTGCATGATTTTGGTTATTCATTTGGGTCCTATCCAAGTCTTGGATGACTTGATTTGGACAACATTACTGATTAAACATAATATTTATATATTTTATTGTAATAGGCATTAGCCAACCTTGTTTATGTTTAATCTTTGTAACATGTATAAATGAGATAACATTTCTATAATTGAGAGTATGTTAAGTATGCAAAGGACATGCAAAGGAAATATATTGTATGCATTTTATGAATAAGTAAAAGTTGTGCTTCATTGGATTTGTCTTGGTATTTGAGATGTTTATCTTCTTGGTTGTAGTCGACATTATGTCCACTCTCTTGTAATCAAGATTATATCAGTGAACCCAACTAAAGGAAAAATTTAAGATTTATTGTAAGAAATGTGCTCTACATAGCGTGTCCATAAATTGGGTCATATGCCTCTAGATGTAAGTGGATTGATTTTTTTCTCTATTTTTTTAAAGTTAGGAGTACTTTTTCATAGTACAAATATCTTGTGGTTTTGGGTCCCACTAGGTTTTCCCTAATAGGTTTCCTCAAGAACATATATGATGCAAAGCCCTCTGCTATCACCTTAAATAGACTAACTCTCAACTTGAAGATTCAACAATATAACTTGGAATCAACTCAAGGAATAAGTCCTACTCAAAGATCAAATGAGTTATCTGACTTGGTAGATTACTTCCTCAACCATGCTCATGAGTTTATCATCTCATTATCTCAATCCAATCTATTCAAACTCCAATACTCTCCTCGGTTACCTAGTGCACCTAGTGCACCTAGTGCCTCCAACATACCAAATATCCAATCAAGCTTCCCACACTAACCCTAACACCTTGGATAACCTTTTCAAGGCCTATATACCATGATCCAACTCTTCACCAACTCCAACCAACTCATCTTTCACCATTTCACACTTTAGCCCTCCCAGGCCTACCTAGTAGCCTTGTCAGACAGAAATTTGCAAATTCCATGAAATGTTTCCAAACAACCTGGTAAGTAATTAACTTTCCAAATACCCTTTTGGGAGTTATAAAACCCCCTATCAATCTCAAATCTTCACCTCTTTACTGGTGAGCCTTTCTACTGCTGATTGTATATGCATTTAGGCCTAATTAGCCTACCTCAACAAAGGAACCCTATCCTCCACTAATCTCCAAGACTCCCCAACCTAAAAAAATCTTTATAGACCTCTTAAGATACAATATTATCAAACTCCCAAGGTATCACCATTCATCAAACTCCCAAATCAACAAACCCTCACTATTTGAACTAGAAAATACCCCTCCAATTCACTCACAACTCTAAACAAGGTTCAAACACCTTACAATCCATCTAAAAAGACCTTTCCAAACCTTGGTTACCCTATCCATCCCTTAGATCATTCCCAACCATGACTGGCATGGGATTGTTTTCCCTTATTTAGCAATTTTCCATCTTTTTGGGTTCTTCAAAGACTTCATCTCAAATCCCTACATATATTCACTATATTAAAAGGATCTATTATTCATTTGACTCACCACACCAATCACTGGAAACCCATTGGTGGGTGAGTCAAGGCACTTAATAAATTCCTTGCACTAATGACTGTCTATAGTCACAATACAGGCACAATCACTTATACCATTGATTTCCTTCGCTTTATCACCAAAAAAACACTGAATTTAATGCATAATCAAGTAAGAGAAATAAAATAAAATGTATTTACACCAAGTTTTAACCAAGTTCACATTTATATATTCAAAAAAATTTGTTGTTATTAGGACTGTACCCAAAAGATAGTAAGCTTCATAAAATGCAAAAAAATTTGATTTCTATTCATAAAACTTCCATGTTTGGTTCCATTACATATATTATCATTATGAATCATCTCTCCCTTCTAATCATGTGGAATAACTTCTAAATAGACCCCATCTTCTCCCACAAACCTGATAGCAACTTCTTAACTGTTTGTAACTGTCTGCAATAGTGTACTAACTTAACATATGAAAATATTGTCCAATTGAAAACAAAGTTGTTAACTAGACAACTCAACATTTCTATTCTAATCTAAAGATTCTTTAACTTATTTACACTATAAAAGTCTAAACATATCCATTAGTCCTTTCTCTTAGCCATTTTTGGCATTCTTGACAACGTTTTGTCAATTTTCCAATTTACATCTATTTATGCATATCTTGTATCTTAACCTTGAATGACCTATGACTCCTCCATACTATGACTTTGATGAACCAAATACATTTAATTTGACTATTCAATTAAAATTAAATGACTTTTAACTCCTTAAACCTCACTTGTACCATTTTGGCCTAAGTTTTCCCATTCTTGGCAATGTATTACAAATTTAACAATTTCATGCTTCCCTTACATTTTGATGGCTTCAATAGCCATGGTTCATCATCAAATGACTTTGCATATCTTCATTAGGAATTTATTTCCCTTGGTACCTTCATGGTCTCCTTCATAGGTCTTGGTGTACCTTGTAGTTTCGTGTGTCCACTTGGTGCCCCCGCACCAATATATGATGTTATGTGTTATGTATTATGTATTATGTGTTACAAATCTTGTATTATTATTTATCTTTTAGATATTTGATTTATTTAAGTGGTCAAAATTATTATATTTGGCATACAATTGAATCACCCCCTCCCTGAGATGTGCTTGTCTCTTCTTGGGCCTAAAAATTGGTATTAGAGCCAAGTCCTTTTAAAGATGTTTGATCACTTAATGTGATATTTGACATGGAAAGTTTACAAAATGATGGTCCTAAGTTTGATGGAACCAAAAACCTAGTTTGGAAGAATGGTATGACTACTTATATGATATGTATGGGAGATGAATGTTGGGATATTAGTGAGAAGCCTTATGATCTACCAAATGCTACTACAAATCAAATGAAGAAACTCAAGAAAAAACATGATAGAAAGTTAATATTTGATTTGTGCCTTGTCTAATATAGAGTATTCTCACATCCATGGATCAATGATAACCCATGAGGCATGGAAAAAGCTAGAAACTATTTGTAAAGGTGATGGGTATGTTAAGCAATTTGAGTTGTAGGGTCTTTAAGGGAAGTATGAAGATATAAAGGTGAGTGAAAGTGAATTATTTCACCATTTATGTAGAGAGTGAATGATATAGTTTGTTCAATTATAAGTAGAGATGGAACCTTAATCGATGATGATGAACATGAGTAAAATTATGAGATCTTTGCCTACATGTTACAATGAAATAGTCATATCTATTTAGAAATCAAGAACTATAAAACAAGTTTCAAGAGAAGCTTAGGATGGAACACTTTTTTATCTATGAGATGACTACTCTTAGTAATGAGCTACCAAGTATTGAAACTACACTCAAATCCAATATTTATAAGGATAAGAAAGAACTTTTGAAAGATAGTAGCTATGCTAAGTGTAAGAATTTTCTCAAGGCAAAAAATGAAAATGACAAGATCTAGTAGCTCAATCAATAACACAAACAAGAGAGATGAAATGATTTGATCATTAAATGACTAGAATCAATTATTATAAATAATAAAAATATGTATGGATGCAATACACATAGATCTTCCTAAATATATAGGTAATGCTTGATAACTAGGAGTGCTTCTAGTGATAACCTATCAACTAGACAAGGTGTAATCACATGTCACCTAAAGGTGGAACATCATCCATTGTACAACAAAGTATGTGTAACAAGTGAAACAATGAGAGAAGGATAATGTGGCAATAACACAAAGGTGGATCTCACAAACAAATAGGTGTGAGATGACAATAAGTGCATGTGGATTTCTCTTACAATATGTGCTAAATAATGTGTTGACTCCTACAAAAACTAATATGAAAGTGTTGTATCCTAAGTAAACATTAGGTAAAGTGTAATTAGTAACTAATTCCACCAATACCCCTCCCTCCACCCCAACTTTTGAGGAAATAAACATGATTACATCTAAAGGGAAAAAATGAAGGCTACAAATCAAACATTGATGAACCACCTATGATTATCCTTAAGGGTGTGGATTCTTCCACACAATCACAACCTTGCAATATTCAAACTAAGAGCGAACAAACATAACAACAAATAAAAGATAAAAGCATGTTAGTAATAATATCATTATTGGTAACAATGTTCCAAAAGCAAAGAATTATTTGTTTGAACTTCTAGAAATGATCAAGTGGCTTACTGAATGGCTTGATGAGTCTTGAAAACTTCTCCCATTGTATCCTTGCTTTCGCTAGTTTGAAGTTTCTGGTTGCACACACACAATCATGACTTTACATCACAAAGCATTCACATTCTAACAATTTTCATGTTCTTTCATTACATTTTGATCTAAACAAAAAATTCTAAAGTTTCACTTATTCAAATGACTAATTTGAAAATGGGTCATGTTAAAGAATCTAATATAAATTCAAATAATGTATCTAGATTCTAAACAAATCAAAACATAAAATATGTGATTTAAACTTATCTCATCACTTACACATAATACGAATACCCACCTTGTCATGTGGACAGTCTTGGGGGAGAGGTTGCAACATTGTATTTGGAGCCAATTGATCACTCTTTCTCTCTCTCCCTCTCTCCCTATTCAATCTAATGAGCCAACTGGATCTGCTCTACATTTTAATGTCTCAAGTATTGCCTCATGGTGTCACTCATGAACTTTTCAAAGAATCTTATTATGTGGTTTTACAACATATTTTATCAAGTGGACATTTGATGCAACAACAAGGTTTGAATAATGAAGAATCTTCCTCTCTATTTGCCAATCCTCGAATAACCACAAGTTAGGGTTCTTCATAGAATATCTTCTAAGCCATGTGCTACTTACAATCACTGCACCGACATGGTACTCTAAACCTTCACCATCTATAACCGAGTGATCCAATTTTTTTTTGGCTTGGACACAACAACACAAATAATAATCTATCCCTTGTTCATTATATTTAGGTGCAATAACAACAAAAATATGGCCTGCAGTGACAAATGTACAAAATGTGGTCATTAATTCAAAAAATACTTAGGTAAAAGTTATAAAGTTACATATTGAAATTACAAAGATATATATATATATATATATATATATATATATATATATATATATATATATATATAACTAGGTTGCACTAGATCAGATAAGTGGTCAAAGTCAATAGATGAATCCATCTCTACCATTTCTAGTACTTGTGAGGGATGATAGGTGTCAATTGGGTCCAAAACCCGTATATCCCATTTGTCCACCCATTCAGTTGAGTTACAATCATCCCAATTTTCCTCTGCACATGATGGACAATAGAATGCCATTTTTTGTGTGTGAATACTCCATGAACCTACATGAAAGTTTCTAAAAGAGTGCAACTCACTGGATCCTGTTAGTGTGCAACAATCCTCATATGGTGCAATGTTAGTATTATCTATCAACCAAAAAAAATGTATGAACCATACACTCACCTTCCTACTTGGACCCATTCTAGCATTACACCATTGGACAATGGATTTTGCATTTGTCAATATAGCTCCATCTTTGTACTTTAGTTCTTCATGAGCTAAGGCTCTTTTGATGCATGTGCCTACACCATCATGCTCTCCCTTTCCATCACCAACCTCTCTGAAATTCCACATATATTGAATTCTACACAACTTGTGCATCCTTCTCAACCAATAGAACATCCATGCAATCTTGAATTGAGATGTGCAATTGTCTGATCAAATAATGTGCTGACAATGTGTTATGCCCCTATTAGCCAAATCTCCATAAAATAGTTGAAAACAATCATGTACAAACTTTGTAGAATGTGATTGATCATTGTTGATGTAAAAATGATACTCCCTCAAAATCTTCCTATCATCCTTTGTTCTTGTAGGTGAATGCATGAATGTTATGTGAACAAATATGGAAACTTGTTGAGAAGTATAATACTTTTCTGGCACCTCATTTTGTGGTTGTAGTGTGTAGTTCTTTGCAAAATCTACAAATGAAACAATGGTATCCAGTGGAAACGTATCTTTGCACAACTTGAATTGCAAATCTAGCCATCGAGCTCCATGTGTATGCCTTGCATACTCCTCTAAATAATCTTTTCACGAAAAATCTTCATGAACTCATACACTAGAATCTTTTCAATAACTAAATCACATATTTTATCTTGTTTCCCATCTTTTAGAGCATATGTCACTATGTTAAATTTTCTATGATCTACTATTTCATTTCCAATTGCATGTGTACTATCCATATGTTGACAAGTTGATAAAAGTTGCAAAGAACTACAAAATAAGCATGTACCATCCAAACATGATGTCTTGTAAAATTTTTGGCTGTCCCTTATTTCACATAAAATGTTGGATATGAATTCCCTTGAAGATCTTGGTGGCTCATTCATGTCACAATCCTGAAAAACAAACTTAGAATGCAAAAACATACATATATGCCTAAAAATATCAAAATGGTTAGAAAATTCAATATGTATCCTACAAAAATTTGTGTGTGTGTGATTTATCTTCACATAAAAAGGTTTACCAATCTCCAAAAATCTTTGACTTATTAGAATTTGAGGATATATACCAATAAATTTTACAAAAAAAATGCCTGAGTTGAGTCCAAAAAATGTTTTGCATGTTGGTCGCGATTTTGGCTACCAATCCTCCTTCTTACAACATATCTTTGATTAGGGGAAACACGTGTATTATTTTTCCAAAAATCTTTGATCAATGATTTCAAAGATTCACTAATTTCTTTATCCTTTCATGGTAGTCTACCGCTAAATGTCCATAACTCATTTATTGTTGGAACTTCCAATCTCTCATGCCATCCTTAGAGTACCTCTACCAATTTTCAATATTTTTTTTGTCTTTCTCATGAGTCGAGCGTTCTTCATTTGGGTACTTACTATTGTTGATGTAAGTACTCATCTTGTGATATTACTATCTTTGGTATGTGATTTAGAACCCACTTTGTCATAAGCACTCATTAGATTTTTTACAATGTTTTTTTCATTTGAATCATCCATCATTCTTAGCCAAAGAATCTTCATGATAGGCCTAAATTAAAAAAATTTTATCATTTGAACAAATAATTGGCATTGACCTATAATATTTAATTCTTCAAAAAATAATCTCCAAATATGATTAACTTTTTTTTGACAAGTACGTTTGCTAATCTTGTCAAGCATTGATTTCAAAATGTTAATATCAATATCAATCAAATATTTTGATCTTTTAAAATGAATTCTAGAAGGTGTTATAATCTCTTCCATTCTCTCAACATTTTGAACATCAACATAAGGTTGAGTGTATTGTGTACCTTGAACCAAAGATGATGTAACTTGGCAATAAGATGCAAAAGATGGAATATCACCTACTTGATATGTTGATGTTGTGCCTTCAACATGACATGATGGAGTGTGTACATCATCGGATTTACAAATTGGTGTCTCTTCAACATGAGAGGATGATATGAATTCAACATTGGAAGATGATGTAGCTTCACAATTCAATTGTCTTCTTGAGTGTAATAGTCTCATTCGTTCTCTTTGTCTTTCCAATTCTTCCTCTTTGTTTCTTTGTATCACTGGTTCTTGATCCTCTTCGAAAGTCAATTCTTCATTATTGCTTTGCAATTTTTTTTTTCATGTAGTAGATTCATTTTATCTCTTTTAATTGCCAAATCCCTCTCCCTATCTTTATTTGTTTGAGTTTTTGGTGTGTTCTTTGGCATGATGATGATTTCTACATGTCAAATTATTCAAACATCTGAATTACTTACAATGTGTAAATTACAAATCATTCAAATACATATAAAAATTACAATTATTTCAATGAATACATAATAAATATCAAACAAATTGTTAAATGTCTAATTATTTTGAAATAACATTTCATTAAAACATACAAATTTCAATGAATTCACTATATATTAAACATGTCAAATTATAATCAAAATTTTATGTATATATCAACAAAAAATATTTTAAAAAGATTGCACTAACCTTTTCTATAGAAAGAATATTCAAAAAATCTTCAAATAACATATCCAATGATTGAATTTTGTGTTTGCTAGCTTGAAAAAGTCTTCAATGTTTGCTAACTTCCAATAGCTTAAAACCCATGTTTTCTATTGGAACAACATAATGCACAATAGACAAAAAGTAGAGGATGGATGAAATGGGATCCAAATTTTCTTTGTGACCATTTTTGGGTGATTTGACATAGTGTATAAAAATGTGTACACACTATAGCATGTACGCACTATAAAGCACTTACGAACTATGTCAAAAAACATCTCTCCCTATCCCACCATCCCCCATCCTATACTCTCTCTCTCCTCTCCCATCCCCTACTTGTTTTGTGACCATTTTTGGGTGATTTGACATAGTGCGTACACACTATAGTACGTACCCACTATGTCAAAACATATTTCTCCCTATCCCACCATCCCCCATCTCCTACTCTCTTTCTCCTCTCCCATCCCCTACTCTCTTAGTCTCTCTCTCCTCTCCCATCCCCTACTCTCTCTCTCACTCTCCCTCTCCTACTCCCTCTCCAATCGCCTACTTTCTCTCACTCTCCCTCTCCTACTCCCTCTCCCATCACCTACTCTCTCTCACTCTCTCTCTCCCATCCCCTAATCTCTCACTCTCTATCCTCTCCCATCCCCTACTCTCTCTCATTCTCTCTCCTCTCCAATCCCCTACTCTCTCTCCTCTTCCATCCCCTGCTCTTTCTCTCTCCTTATCCCACCACCTAGTCTCTCTCACCCTCTCTCCTCTCCCATCCCCTACTCTCTCTATCTCACACACTCCCATCCCCCCTCTCTCTCTCCCATCCCCTAGTCTATCTCTCTCTCTCACTCTCCCTCTCCCATCGCCTACTATCTCTCACCCTCTCTCATCTCCCATACCCTACTCTCTATATCTCTCACACACACTCCCATCCCCCCCTCTCTCTCTTCCACTCCCTCTCCAACTGCCTACTATCTCTCTCTCTCACTCTCCCCCTCTCCCTCTCTACTCTCTCTCCCATCCCCTACTCTCACTCTCTCTCCCATCCCCCACTCTCACTCTCTCTCCCATCCCCCTACTCTCTCTCACACTCTCTCCCATCCCCTACTCTCACTCTCTCTCTCCCATCCTGTTCTCTCTCTCTGCTACCCCCTACTCTCTCACACTCTCTCCCATCCCCCCTCTCTCTCCCTCTCCCACTCCCTCTCCCACTGCCTACTATCTCTCTCTCCCTCTGTACTCTCTCTCTCTCCCATCCCCTACTCTCACTCTCTCTCCCATCCCCTACTCTCTCTCACACTCTCTCCCATCCCCTACTCTCTCTCTCTCTCTCTCTCTCCCATCTCATTCTCTCTTTGCCACCCCTACTCTCTCTCACTCTCTCACACTCTCTCCCATCCCCTACTCTCTCTCTTACACACATTCCTATCCCCCCTCTCTCTCTCCCTCTCCCACTCCCTCTCCCACCACCTAGTATCTCTCTCTCTCTCGGGCTATTCTCTCTCTCCCCTATCCCATCCCCTAAACTCTCTCTTTTATAGATACACACTCCCATCCCCCCTCTCTCTCTCCTCTCCCATCCCCTACTCTCTAGATATTTCACACACACTCCCATCCCCCCCTCTCTCTCCCTCTCCCACTTCCTCTCCTGCTGCCTACTATCTCTCTCCCTCTCTACTCTCTCTCTCCCATCTCCTACTCTTACTCTCCCCCTCTCCCATCCCCTACTCTCTCTCACACTCTCTCCCATCCCCTACTCTCTCTCTTACACACATTCCCATTCCCCCTCTCTCTCCCTCTCCCACTCCCTCTCCCACCACCTACTCTCTCTCCCCCATCCCCTACTCTCTCTCTCCACTCTTTGCTCTCCCATCCCCTACTCTCTCTCTCTCTCTTTCACAAAAACACACACTCCCATCCCCCCTCTCTTTCTTCTCTCCTATCCCCTACTCTCTAGATCTGTCACACACACTCCCATCCCCCTCTCTCTCTCCCTCTCCCACTCCCTCTCCCACTACCTACTATCTCTCTCTCAAGTTCTCTCTCTCTCTCTCTCTCTCTCTCTACTCTCTCTCCCATCCCTTACTCTCACTCTCTCTCCCATCCCCTACTCTCTCTCTCACACTCTTTCCCATCCCCTACTCTCACTCTCTTTCTCCCATTCTATATAAGCTCTCTTTTCCACCTCCTAATCTCTCTCACACTCTCACACTCTCTCCCATCCCCTACTCTGTCTCTTACACACACTCCCATTCCCCCTCTCTCTCTCCCTCTCCATTTCCTTCTCCCACCACCTACTCTCTCTCTCTCCCATCCCCTACTCTCTCTCTCTCCCCTCTCCCATCCCCTACTCTCTCTCTTTCATAGACACACACACACACACACAATCCCATCCCCCCTCTCTCTCCTCTCCTATGCCCTACTCTCTAGATTTTTCACACACACTCCCATCCCCATCTCTCTCTTCCTCTCCCACCGTCTACTATCTCTCTCTCTCTCAAGTACTCTCTCTACCTCTCTACTCTCTCTCTCCCATCCCCTACTCTCACTTGCTCTCTCTCCCATCCTGTACGAGCTCTCTCTACCACCCTCTTCTCTCTCTCACAGTCTTACACTCTCTCCCATCCCCTACTCTGTCTCTCTTACACACATTCCCATTCCCCTTCTCTCTCCCTCTCCCATTGCCTACTCTCTCTCCCCCATCCCCTACTCTCTCTCTCTCTCTCTCCCTTCCCCCATCCCCTAAACTCTTTGTTTCATAGATACACACTCTCATCCCCCTCTCTCTCTCCTTTCCCATTCCCTACTCTCTAGATCTCTCACACACACTCCCATCCCCCTTCTCTCTCCCTCCCACTCCCTCTCCCACCACCATCTCTCTCTCTCTCACTCTCTCCCTCCCTACTCTGTCTCTCTCTCCCATCCCCTACTTTCACTCTCTCTCTTCCAACCCTACTCTCTCTCTCACACTCTCACTCTCTCTCCCATCCCATACTCTCTGTCTTACACACATTCCCATCCCCCTCTCCCTCTCCCTCTCCCATTCCCTCTCCCATTGCCCACTCTCTTTCTCTCCCATTCCCTACTCTCTCTCTTTCACACACACACCCATCCCCCCTCTCTCTCCTCTCCCTTCCCCTACTCTATCTCTCACTCGCTCTCCTTCTCCCACTCCCTCTCCCACCACCTACTCTCTCTCTCTCTCTCTCACTCTCACTCTCACTCTCTCACTCACTCTCACTCTCTCCCTCTCTACTCTCTCTCACATTTTCACACTCTCTCCCATCCCCTACTCCCTCTCTCTTACACACATTTCCATCCCCCCCTCTCTCTCTCTCCCATTCCTTCTCCCACCATCTACTCTCTCTCCCTCTCTCCCCCCTCTTGCATTCCCTACTCTCTCTCTCTCTCTCTCTCTCTCTCTCTCTCTCTCTCTCTCTCTCTCTCAAACACATGCACTCCCATTCTCCTCTCTCCCGCTCTCCCTCTCCCACTCCATCTCCCACTGCTTACTCTCTCTCTCTCTCTCCCCCATCCCATCCCCTACTCTCAATCTCTCTCTCCCATCCTATATTATCTCTCTGCCACCCCTACTCTCTCTCACACTTCCTCTCTCTCTCATCCCCTACTCTCTCTCTCCCCTCTCTCATCCCCTAATTTATCTCTATCTCTCTCTCTCTCTCTCTCACAACCATCCCCCCCTCTCTTTGGCTCTTGCTTTGCATCTCTTCTTCCTTCTCTATGCACTATTTAGGTCTCAATAGTGTGTGCACACTATAGGGTGCATGTGCTATTGAGACCCAAATTCAAAAAGCTTTAAATAGCTTGTGCATGCTATAGCATGCACATGCTATAGGGCATACACGCTATTCAAAGCTTTGCATTAAACCAAGCCTAAGGCTTGGTTTTTTCTTGGAGATCCAACCCAAAGGTTTGGAGTCTATAAACTGGTCTGAGACATGTTTTGCTGAACATACAAAAGATGATTGATTTTTTTTTTCTGTGCTCTCCTTCAAGATTCCTCGTGGTTGAGAATCAATAAGATCAGGTTACATGAAATTGTAGATCTCTATGTTAGCTATATAACCATATAATTTATTTTTAATTTGAATTA
Organism: Cupressus sempervirens; assembly: GCA_028749045.1. NCBI lineage: Eukaryota > Viridiplantae > Streptophyta > Pinopsida > Cupressales > Cupressaceae > Cupressus > Cupressus sempervirens. The sequence goes on from CM053790.1 coordinate 408,839,918, forward strand.
TTTCAAGCCTTTCATCTATAATTTCTTTTGAATTTATCTCCATTTTTTTGTCAAAAACCAACATGTACTAATTGGGTTGTAGATTTTAGCTCGTTCATCAAATTTTGCAACAACTTAGTTTTTTAGAAACTAGACTCCATTCTACACACTTTGAAAAAAAAATTCTGATTTTAGATTAGTTTTCAATCATTTCTGGGGGGAGCACATAGATATTTCACATTTTTGGGATGTTTCTAGTTAAAAAATTCATTAAAAAAAATACACATTATAAAGTTACCAAATTTTTTTTGGATAAACTACATTGTGCTAAGTAACTTTTGATTAGAGTGATAAAAAAATTTCAAAAAAAAAGTTAAAGTTTTAGGGGGGCCACACTTTGTATTGTGTTATGTTTTTTTGGAATAAACAATACCACTTTTTGTGGCCCCCTTTTTTGAGGACCTAAAACTAAACCATTTTGAAAAAAAATTAGTAGTTTAGAAACTAGATTCAAAGGACTACTACTTTTATTTTTCTCATATCTTAAAATTTTGAGCGTAACTATCTTCAAATTCTTGTTGAAGTTCAAAAATTGCTAATTTTAGAAAAAAGGTGTCCACTTATACCCCCTTTTGGCACCACAACTTGGTGCACTTACCCCAAGGGGAGTACCCTAGATGGAAAATAGGGGAGACCACCAAATGTTCTACTGATTCAAGGAGAGTCCATTACAAAACTCATCACCAGACCAGTGAAGATAAGGCTTGATAGCTTCCCAATCTTTCCATATGCTCTTGATAACAAAAGAGCCCTATATGAGCACATACTCTCACATGATGAGGAGGGTGTGAAAGCTAATCCCCTTCCATGTAGGCTTGTTAACAGAAAATCTAGAAGAAATGCAATGTCGAACCAAAATCTTCCAAGCTTCGTCTCCAGTGATGGCACAAATAATCCATTTGATACATAAAGCAAGGCCTTGCTTTTGTTTGGAAAGTAGGCCAAGGCCTCTAGATTCTTTTGGGAGACAAAACAAATCCCAAGCAACTCCATGAAAGCCATGATGATCAGAACTAGAAGCCCAGAGAAAATCAGAGAGCAATCTTTCCAATTTTTGATAGGAGGCTTTAGAAGGAGCCCAACTAGAAGAATAATAGACATGAGTAGCTGCAAGAACTTTCAAACAAATTTAGAATTTTCTTGCAAGAGAAAGTGGTTTTTAAAGCCAATAATCCAACTTCTTAGTAATCTTGGCAAGCACTGCATTCCATAAATCAATAGGCGAAGCCTAAAAAGAAAATGGAATGCCAAGAAAGTGAAAGATCTCCCCATGAGCAACCTATTTCCATTCAAACTGGCTGAGCCAAGGTGGCACTGGCAAGAAAGACTGGTAATAGAAATTTTTTTTATGCCATTGAATAGTAGAGCCAAAGGCTTGACAAAAAGTGTCAAGGCAAATTAAGGCATTTTTGATGTTTTCTTCATCCTCTAAAAGAGTGAGAAAGGAATCATCAACAAAAGGACCATTGACCAACTAGGAAGATTATTTTGGCAAAGAAATGCCATGAACCAGTCTTGAAGACATGTAGTGGGCTAGAAAATAGCCAAATCCTTCAACAACAAGAACATAAAGTGCTGGAGGCAAAGGGAAACCTTGCCTGATGGAATGAAAAATCCCAAAGGCATCGAATTAGGAATTATTGATGGTAATGCAAGAATTAGAATCTCCAAAGAGCATTTCCACAGACTGCAAGAAATTGGGATGAAAGCCAAGAGCCTAGAGCATAGTCAAGATAAAAGGCCATTCAATGCAATCATAGGCTTTAGCAAAATCATTCTTCAAAAAAATAGTCAGTTGCTTGGACTTGCAAGCCCACTCCATTCCTTCTCAAACAAAAATAATATTGTCAAGAATATATCTGGACTTGATAAATCTAGTTTGCTTGAGAGCAGGTGCATGATTAAAGGTAGGAGCTGGCAGATTTTGTGAGATTTTTCCTTGGCAATAATCTTATAAGATGCATTCAGAAGGGTAATGGGCATCTTATTGCAAATATCCTCCGGATCTCCAACTTTAGGTATTAATTTAATGTTTCCTTTGTTGATAATTTCTCCTAAGCTTTTAGAATGATAGGCTTCAAGATAAAATTTGTGTAGACCAGGACCAATATGCTTCCAGAGGTGTTTGTAAAATTCACAAGGAAACCCATCACTCTTGGGGATTTATCATCTGCCATGGAATAAACTACCTCTTTAAGGTCTCATAGGGTAAGAAGTTGCTCACAGAAAGCATGTTACTCAATTGCTAGGCAATTTGGAGTAACAGAGATACACTTTTTGAGAACTTCCTCATGAGCAACCAAATTTCCTTGCAAAGAAAAAACATTCTCATAGTGATGAACAAATGCTTGTAGGATGTCAAGGAGATTGGAGAGAATAGAAGTGCCTTGTTTGATTTTTTTAATCCCAAGATTGGAATAATGAGCTAGAAGAGCCTGAAAGAACTCCTTTGAAGCTTTATCGCCAACCTCCAACTAGTGGAGATGAGCTTTGATTTGGGCTCCTTGAGCAGCATAGGTATCTGCAACCTGTTTATCATGGAAAATTTTGGAAAGCTGAATTTATAAATCCACATTAAAGGGATTAAGGGTGAGATTCTCAGAAGCTTTTTTGAGCACAGAAGAAGCGAAGTCATAAGACTGCTCTCTGAAAATTGCCAACTATAGCTCATAGATGCACATAAAGTGAGCAGTTCTAGTAATGACATCATTCCACCATTGGATCCACCCTATCTGGGAATGTGGACATGGCTCCAGATTCCAGACATGTAGGATATGAGCAATAGTGGAAGCATGTATTAGCATAGATGTGTTGAGGAATAATTGTGACTTGATAATTTTTTGGATAGTTGTTTTCCATGATATGACAAAATAAATGGGATAGTGGTAAGATAACATCACACTTGACAAGGGAATGATAGGTAAATCATGATCCTCAAAAAAGGAAAAAAAAGATTGCTCAGTAATCATGGCATGATTGAGACACTTTAAAATGTAATTAGAGCCAGCTCAAAAGTTGGACCAAGTGTGCCAAACCCCACTATGTTGGTAGTAGTTAGTATTGGGATCCAAAAGGCCCAATTTATTATGCATGTAGTACCAGGCTTCCCTTTTCCCAGCTATCTAGTCAAAAGGAAAAATGTAATCTTTGTCAGAGGCCACTTTAACAATGTTAAAGTCACCACACATAACCTAAGTAGTTGGAAGCAAGTTGTCAGCTAGCCAACCCCACATTTGAGATCTTTCCACAACATCATTGGGAGCATAAACATTAACAAATCCATTGGAATGATTGTTAATGGAAAGCAATAGCCAAATAATTCTAAGAATAGGGTCAAAACCATACAAAATAATAGTAGAATGAAGATGAGGTGACAAGAGAGTAACTACACCACCTCTGCTAGCTTCGTGTTGAGAGGAAAACATAATGCCATCCGGCCAAATGATGCAACATGCAAAAGAAAGGATGAAACTAGAAATCTTAACTTTTTGCATATAGGGAAAATCTAAATTTCCAAGTCTATGATGGGTGTCCTAGACATAGTAATTTCTAGAGAGGTTTGTGAGACCTAACACATTCCATGATAAAAAATTCATGAAAATTCTTCCATAGCTTTCTCATCCTCAAGAGAGGAGTAGCTATTCTACAAGAAGGTTGAAACTTGGTTAAAGTCAGAAGGAAAATCTTTTGGGTTGATGGCTTGACGTCTCACCTCTGGTTTCTTAGCATGTCTAGGAGGACTATGAGAACATCGTGCATTCTAAGACACTATGGAAGAAGTAGTAAGAGGGGTTCAAACCACAACTGAGGCATTAGCCCTGGCAGCCACCTTAATCCCCTATGAAACAACAAGGTTTGAAACCTGGGAAACACTATGGTTTGGTTATGAAGAAATCACTTGTGTCCCTAAGTTAGCTAGGGTTTGTGCTCCTGTTAAAATATGAGGAACCAAAATTACCACCACATATGACTATTTAGGAGCCAAGGGAGTCTTTTCCTTGCACCCAATAGTAGTCCATTCTTCTTTTTTCCCTTCGGTTGGCTTGGTAGGAGCTTCTTTATGTAGGGGTTTAACCTTAGGCATAGCCAAAGGGCAATCCTTGATCTTGTGTTTTACTGACTAGCACCTATAACAAGTGTTAAGTAGGTTCAAATAAAGCACCTTCTGAGAGAAGGTTTGAGCCCCAATCTATATTTCCATAGAATCCTTAAGATCCTTAGAAAGATCAACCTCAATGTATATTCATTTTTGAGGGTGAGCGTTGAAAAATTTCTCATGTTCCTTTGTGATAACTTTGCCAAGGGTATTGGAAAGGGACTCAATAAAAGGCCAACATGGAAAGGGTAAACCTAGGAACTTGACCCACACAGGAACCCTAAGCTTTTTGTCATCAAAGATTGTGAAGTCTGGCAACCATCTTTGAAAAAAAAGCAGGGAAGAATGCACAAACCAAGGACCATTGTTAAAAATTGTGTCTGCTTGCGATAGTTGGTGAAGCAAAATTAAAAAAAAACCTTTGGTAAGGTTTTGCACAACGTTAAGGTAGATTCCATGAGGAGTCTAACTCTTGTTAACCCATTCTTAGAGCATAGCTTCAGGAGGAGTCCTACCCACAAAATACCCTATTAAGGTATGTTATTCTAACCAATCATAAGCAACATCAAATTCTTCTAAAGGATGGATAATATCAAGATTACCTTGTGAAAAACCTTTAGGACAAATTTGCAAGGCCATTTGTTCAGAGGAGGCACCATGGCTATCCAAAGAAATAGTGTGAAGACCAGTAACAACAATTGGGTCACCACTAGCCAGGGCCATTATAACCTAGCCTAAAAGATCCCATAGTAAATGCAGTGTGAGAAGTGGAAATAATAGAAGGAAAGCTCAGACAAAGAGCTGTATGCAAGAAAATTGAAAGTTTGCATGAAACCCTAGTAGAGCAAAATTGCCTCCGATCCAATTATACATTATATTTTGGATGACTGCTAAGAAATAAACAATAAAAATTAACAATCATGGGGCCATCAACTCCACAAATTACTGCTAAATTTTTTGAGCAGCAACTACTAGACAAGAAAAGCTTTGTAACCGCACAAGGAGCTAGCCTAAGAAGGTCCAACAAAATGAATTTAAGACTATGGGTCTCAAGGGCTTGGATCTAACAATATTGGGTTTGGTGTAGTCTAACACAAAACATATTGAATGATTAATTCAATTCCCAAGCACCTAAAGCATAAGAAAATTTAGGTTGGTTGCATTGATGCCTTTGTTTGATTTTCATACAATAAGAAATTCTTTGATCTAGAACCTTAGACCTCTAGAAAACCCGATTGTCACCAAGGTAGTAGATGCCAAGCTTCCACAATCCATACCGATTCTTTGAAAGATTCAAGTTAAAAGTTTTGTAGGTACAAACTTATTTTAGTATGCTGAAGAGTCTTCTTAAGACATCAATTTTGAATTTCATTTTATCATTTTTGACCTTGTACCATATGAGGTGCTTGATCTAATTTAATATTAGAAATCAAACAATAGTGATTTAGGGTGACTTGTGTTTAGGCAAGTTTTTAGTATGTAAGATCACATAGGGTCCATTTTGTTGCTAGCATAGGAATTGAAATTTAGAATTAGGAATGGGAATGGGAATGGGGGTTGGGAATGGGAATTGAAAATTGCAATTCTAGACCCATTTGGTTCACGTGAAATTTGATTAAGAACATGCTAATCTTGTATTTGGTTTCTAGAAAAGTGGAATTGGAATAAGGTTAAGTTTTTTTGTATATGAATTATTTCTTTGGAAGCATTCCCACTAAGTTCACACTCTAAATAGGCTGCGACAAATGTATTTGGGAAAGAACAATCTTTGTAGAGAGATACCAAAACAAATTTTGGTGCTTCAAAATCTATAGTCATTGAGCTTGAGTGAAAACAATATAAGTGGTAGGATTAAATTCAATTCTTCTTCCGGGTGGGTTTTACCCTACATTGATGTCTCGAGTAATAGATTATTTGGTGAGATTTTTCCTATTATTCCAAATTGCTTTGAGCTCAAGTATATCTTTCTTGACAACAATCTATTTGAAGGGAACATTTCCCCCAAGCTTGGATGAGTGAAGGACATTTCAATATTAACTCTCTCAAATAATGATTTGGAAGGAAATGTTTCAAATTGCTTTTGAAATCTCAACAATTTGATGTGTCTCAATCTCGGCTACAATCATGTGGACAGATTTGTACATATGAATTGGAAAGGGATGACAAAGCTTAGATTGTTATCACTGAAATATAACTAGTTGAAAGGCTCTTTTCCTGAGTGGATTCAAGAATTGAAAGATTTACATGTAATAGACTTGTTGAACAATCCATTGTTTGGGAACATTTTAAGTCAAGTTTTTGAATTGAAAGCTCTACAAGCTGTACTCGATCCTTCACAAGCAAGGTCTCATGATGACAAATTGTGGGGCATCTTTGACACACTCATAGGAAACGGGGATTTAGATGGGCTAGTGCACAGATTGTATCTTATGACATGGATCTCCTATTTCATGTTTAATTAGATGACTATGCATATGTGCGAGCAATATGAACCACAAACCTAAAAATAGTATATAATTTGGGAAATTTGGGTTGAGAATAGGAATAGCCTATTCCAATAACAAGTATTTTTGGGAATGGAAATATGCTCATTTTTTGGCCAAAATGGGAATATGCATTCCTTTTCCCAATGCATATTCTAATTTTTAATTCCTATTTTTGTTGTATTCCAACAATCAAACAACCCCTTATTAACATAAAAACACAAACCACTCCCCATCTATCATACCTATCTTTAAGTGTAGTATGTACATCATATTGCTCAATTTCTCTCCTATTAACAAACCCACGAATCGTCTTATGTTTTTCTAAATCATTCAACTAACTAGAAGCCTAGAGAGCACTCATTGTGTACTATGATCTTAGATCACACCATCTCTTTGCATTCAATTAAACAAAACTACTGCCTTTCTAGCATCTTCTCCATTCTAGCGCCAAACAAAGAATACAAAACATATTCTAATTTTTAATTCCTATTTTTGTTGTATTCCAACAATCAAACAACCCCTTATTAACATAAAAACACAAACCACTCCCCATCTATCATACCTATCTTTAAGTGTAGTATGTACATCATATTGCTCAATTTCTCTCCTATTAACAAACCCACGAATCGTCTTATGTTTTTCTAAATCATTCAACTAACTAGAAGCCTAGAGAGCACTCATTGTGTACTATGATCTTAGATCACACCATCTCTTTGCATTCAATTAAACAAAACTACTGCCTTTCTAGCATCTTCTCCATTCTATGAATTCCCAACAATTAATATAGTTCATGGAACTACATCTTTGTAGGGAATTACAAAACTATCACGTATATAGCATCTCCCTCATTTTCTGCATGCCCAACAATCAACATGGTCCATGAAATGACATCTTTGAAGGTCATTTTATCAAACACACACTGTGCATGTTCTAGACCAACCAACTTGACACATATATCCATGAGAGAAACTTATGAATATATTTTAATAGAACCCATAGCCAACAATATGTTCATAAGCCCCCTTACCTTTTTTGAGAGGCAATAGAATAAGCCACCCTTTATCTTCTTGAAGATCTAATATTTTTGCACATGACTTGACCACAAAGGGAAACATAACTTCATTTTGGCTCACTCCATGTTCTCACATTTCGTGTTAAAGATCAAGGATTTCTGTATAGAGCCTATTAGCATAAACCTAAATGATTACTTTCTATAAGTACACATATTTGTCTAGTAATTTGTCAAGCACTTTTTGACTTGATTACATCTATCTCTAAAGAATGTGAAGAATAATTTGTGATATGGATGTGTGTAATTCAATGTATAATATTCTACAATATTTCCATTTACTCCAATTTTGGAGATCTAGTAACTATTAAAGGGTCATTCTTTGACGTAATGTGTTCCTAGATCGATCACACATTAGTCAAAGAGGAAAAAATTTAATCACCCAAAAATGGTCATCTAGACCTTTAGTCCCTTCTCAACATATTTGCTAAATTATAAATCATTTATCTAGATCAAGTCTTTAAAAATTAATTTATTTGATTTTATCCTATAGTTTGACCACTTTATCCTAAAGTTTGTATTTAATTAAAAGGAACATGTCCCCCCTTTATTTAAATAAAAAATACTCCTTTCACCTCTTATCCTAAGGTGCACACGTAAAACATTTTCCCCAATTTAGAAAAAAATTTAAAAAGACTTTTGTTGCACATGGAGATGCAAAAGTCAACCCTTTCTTATTGGTGGAAATGATATTACACATGGGTCATGAAAAATTCAACCCTCAACCCTTGATTAGATCGTCTTGCCTCATGATCTCCACCATCCATACTTCTTTAAAATGGAGAGCTATCTCCTTATCTAGCATCCATCTTCTTTGTATTAGTGTTATGTTGTAGGTTTTTCTATAGGTAATCTTGGAGCTTGTGGAGGATCTTGTGGCTCCATTTTTATACTTTCATAGAATTATAGTTTAGTGTCATATAGCATTAGCATAGATTTTATTTATGCATTAGAATAACATGCTTAGCTAATTAGAGTGATTGTAATACTTTCATAATGTTAGTTTAGTTTTCATTCTTTGCATTTCATATAATCTAGTTGCCATTTGCATAGCATTCCATGGTAGTTCTTGGACACTAGAATCCTTGCTCTTATCTTTAAAGCTCCCATTTTTTTGTGTACTTGCAAGGGGTTGCATTTCTTAGGCTTAGCTAAGATCCCTTTTTTGTATTCCTTTGCACTCCATGATTAGGGAGCTCTAGGTCAACATGTGGGACTCTCAAAAAGAAGGACCTAGAGAAGTGCACTAAATTGTGAGAGCATTGGATACAAAACTATCTCAGCAATCCAATCTTTCACATCTTTGCATAATCTTCCCTAACTTCTCCTTCATATTCTCCTAATTTTTAAAACCTCTTTGTTAACACTTGGTAGGAACTACACTACCCTAGAGTTCTTGTTTGTAAAGTGATGAATGCATAATAAAGTGGATGACTTTTCTAATGCATGCCCAAATAATACAACATAACTCTAGAATGTCAAATTTCATCCAAAAGATCATGATGAAAGTGACTGACCTAAATTGAGATTAGTTGAAATAGTTGCAATAGAGAGGAAAAGGACAAGTACCCTTTAGGAAATAATAGATAGAGGATCTAATTTCAAAGAACAAAAGACAAAGCAAGATAGAAAATCCTAAATGCACAGCCTAGTAGTGATAGTACTAAAAATTAGGAGAGAGAGAGAAGATATAAAAACTCAAGAAGAGTATCAAGCAAAGTATATATATCAAAAGAAAATGGAAAGGTCAAGCATATGCTCCTGAGGAATAGATAGCCATAGTACGCAAGCAATTTGTAGTAATGATAGAATATTCCTACTCTCTTAGGATCAAAATTGAAATGAGGTAGAGGAGACATAGAAATGAGTGAAATATGATCAAATCAAGATAAATAAAGGTCCATGATGATAGATAAGTGATTAAAACCCAAGCTTGAGCATTAAGAAGTGATAGAATCTCCTAGTTTGACTAAATTTGACCAAGAAGGATAAAGCATTAAAAATTAGTCAAATCAAGTAGAAGGATGATATGAAATGAATTAAAAAGGGTAAGAAGTGTAGAAATGATGAAGAAATGAAGAAATTATGATGCCCCTAAAAGATTCGGAGGTTGGGCCTCAAAAGGCTAGGCTACATATAATAAGGAATAAATTTTAAAATATGATTTTGACCATCAAGATGAATTTGGATTTCAATTTTGATCCCAAAAATGGATCTAGGATGTTAAAATTATCTAAGGGTGTGATTTTCACACAAATATGAGGAGTTCAAAAATTATATCAAAATGCTAGGTAAGAGGTCCAAAAGGATAGATTAGATATGGTTATGAGATTAACCACTTGTGATGGTAGGAATAGAAAGATTAATTTGATATGAATGATAAGAGGTGAAAGAAGTGATCAAGAGGAAGTGAGAGAGGGTGAATGTAGTTAGCCAACATGTCTGTGAAAGATGAAGAGAGAGCTCTCTCAACATGCAAGATGCAAAAGATTAAACTAGAATGAACCTTAAAATGCAAGTTAGAATGAAAAAAGGTGTATTTGCAAGGGAAACATAATTAAACTCTAATTTTCATCATCAAGCATTATCTAGGGACATTGAAAGATCATATAATCATCACTCATATAACTATGAGGATAAGAATATGATTTATATTAGATAGGTATGTGGGAACCCAACCTAAGAATGAAAGGCATGTAGGTCAAAATGACTAATGTAGTAAGGTTCCTTAAGTTTGATATAGTAAGATCAAGGAAAAAGTGCCAGGATAACCTTCAAGTGTGGTCTTGCAAAAGTAGTCAAGGATGATACATTGTAGACCCAAAATGTCAAGTAGGACAAGCATGAATGATCACAACACTTTAAATAAACAAAGTATACCCACAAGCCAAAAAACAAGTAAAACATGCCCCATGCCCCCAATCTTCTAGTCCATGACATCCTCAAGAGACTATCTAGGAGGGAAAACTCAACAAAGATATCGTCATAGACTATACACAAAGAAAAAAAAGTCAATCAAGTCTCAACAAGTTTAATGTTCAAGTGTGTGTGTGTGTAAGTTGCATGACCATCACTTTTAGGACTCACATCTAATAGTGAGAAATATCGCAACGTCCTAGACTGTAACTAAGGTATCCAAAAAGTGTTGGGAAACACTCGATGTAAAGGGGAAGTGTTGAGAAACACTATTAGACAAGTTGCCAAACAAACACCACACACAAGGAGACCCTAATAAGATAAGAAGTTATGCCCCATAGACCTAGACAAGAGTCAATTCCAAGCTAGGAAAGGAAAAGTGAAGTGAGTGAGCACAAAGAAAGACTAATATACATAGGTGCAAGTGTCTAAAGCAACACTTGTTTCCAATTTTTCACCACTTCGCAATTTTTAGGACTTTCTATGATGTTTTTGACTTTTTTGGTGATACATCAAAGTGCCTATTGCTAGATTTTCACTAAGATGATCATATTTTCATGATATTTTTCTTCATTTAGGATTTTTTAGCATCATATAAGATTTTTTGAATTTTTTAAAAATATAGAATATGTACAAATAGTTGAACAATAAGAGCCTTAGGCATATAACTTCTTCAAATGGAGAATGTTGATAGGTCAAGAGAGTTGTTCTCCCTCGAGTGTAGAAAGGTGATAGGCATCAAACCTGAATGCAACAATGACAAATGTAGTGACCCAACTAGTTTGGCTTGAACTTACCCTTCTGCTCTCTATTCTTCTAATTCTTTGGGTTTTCTCTAAGATCAAGCTCACCCACTTGGAATTCATGAGGATGGAATTTCTTATTTTAACTAGTAGACATCATAGATAGCCCTATGATCCTCATTAGTGATTAATCCATGTAAAGAGACTCATAGAGAAGGAATCTTGACTTCTAGTGGTAGGATAGCTTCAAAATCATAGACTAGTGCAAAGGGTGAAGCCCCAATGGGAGTTTGTATGGTAGTTCTATAAGCCCATAATGCTGGATTAATTTGCAGGTGCTAATTCCTTCTTGACTTGTGAACTATTCTATGCAAATTTTTTAGCAATTTTTTGTTTGAGGCCTTAGCTTGGCCATTCCCTTGGAGATAGTAGATTGAGGATCAGTGTTGCTTGATTTTAAGCTTTTTGCAAAGTTGTTTTAGGTCCTTATTTTAAAACTACCCCCCATTGTTAGTGACTATGGAAGAAGGAATATCATAGAAAAAAATGATGTGATTTAGTATAAACAGGGTAACATGTTTGGCTATAGTAGTATCAAGTGGGATAGCTTCAATCCATTTAGTGAAATATTCAATAGCTATGATAATAAACATATGTTTGCTAGACAAGCTTGGCTGGATCTTGCCCACTGAGTCAAAGGCCCATTTCTAAAAATACCGATGATAGAAGGGATGAGTTCATGCCTAGGAGAATGAATCAATTTTCCATGTAATTGACATTTCTTAAAGGATTTAGCATATCTAACAACATTAACTTGCATAGTTGGTCAGTAATAACCTGCCCCAAGAAGTTTATGAGAAAGTGCAAGGCCATTAGAATGTGATCCATAAATGTTGTTGTGGACCTCAGCTAATTCCTTTTCAAACTCACCTATCTCTAGACACCTAAGGAGTTTTCTATCTAAGCCCTTTCTATACAAGTCACTAGAGATGAGAGTGTAGTGAGAGGTGCTGTGAATAAGAGACATTTTCATTGTGCATAAGGTTTTCAGAAATGAATTGGTCATGCAAATAGGAGAAAATGGTAGAATAGAGAGATGAATCATGATTGATGATAATGGAAATTACTTGGTCATCAGGGGAGTCATAAGCAGAATGATGTAGTTCTTTCACCAGGAATTCAAAGCAAGATTCATGCTCTTGTAGTTGCAGGATAGATACCAAAGTTGCCATGGCGTCAACAACCTTATTTTATCCCCTAGAAATTCACTGGAAAGTAACAAATGTAAAGTAATTCATCAAAGCATCAATTAATTTCTTGTAAGGTATTTTCTTGTCATCTTTAGTTTGGTACCCATTATTCACTTGATTAATGATAAGTTGGGAATCTCCATAGATATGTAGCTCTATGATTCTCCATTCAAGAGCTAGCATGATTCCATTAAGCAGAGCTTCATATTCAACTATGTTATTTGTTCATGGAAATAACAATTTGTAAGATTTTGGAATGGTGTAGCCATGAGGTGTGACAAACAAAATTCCAAAACCAACACCATTTTGAGTATATGATCCATCAAAGAACATATTCTATATTTTTTCTATGATATAAATGATAGAAGCATCTAGAAAGTCAATCTGTATAGGAGAATTATCTATGATGGGGAACTTAGCCAATTGATCAGCAATAGCCTATCCTTTAATGGCCTTACACTCATTATATTGAATGTCAAATTCAAAAGAATCATCATCCAATTTGGTAGTCTACCTATAAGTGCAACCTTACTCAAGAGATACTTCAAAGGGTCAATTTTGGTAATCAGCTGCGTTATATGTGTGAGCATGTAGTGGCGAATAGTTTTTGATTCAAACAAAATAGCTAGAGAAGATTTATCAATGCTATTATAATTATGCTTATAAGTGACCAATGTGTAGCTGATGTAGTTAGTATATGGCTCTTTTTTTCCTATTTTCATCATGTTGTGCTAACAGAGCTTTTAATTGGTAGTAGCTGAGATGTAGAGAATCAATTGTTTCCCTTGAATTGAAGGCATGAGAATGGGTAGCTTTGAAAAAAATTCTTTGATTTGAACCAAAATTTTCTCACATTCTTCATTCCATATGCATGTTGATCCTTTGTGCATATTTTTGATAAACAATTGTGATCTATTAGTTAATTGTGAGATGAACCTCCTAATAGACTTAAGGTGTCCTTGCAAACTCCTTAGTTGACTAATATTTCTAGGAGGTTTCATTTCTATAATTGCTTATACCTTTTCTAAATAAAATTCTATCCCCTAAATTGATATTATGTACCCTAATAGTTTTCTAGATCTAACACCAAAAGCAAATTTTTTTGGGATTAAGCCTAAGCTGAAAATATTCCATGTGGCCTAGTATCAAACTCAAGTTAGACAAGTGAGTTCTTCATTGTTTAGATTTTTCTAAGGTATCATCAACACAATCTTCCATATATTTATGCATCATATCATGAAATATTGTGGTCATATCCCTTTGCTATGTAACTCCTTCATTTCAGCAAAAGGTTCCCCATGCATATGTAAAGTCCATTTTCTCCTAATCCTCAGGAGCTATCTTTATCTATTAATATTCTAAGAAACCATCCACGAGGGAATACATCTCATAGCCTACAATCATGTCTACTATCATATCTATGTTTGGTAGTGGACAATCATCCTTTGGGCATGCTTTGTTGAAGTCCCTCTAAACATTGTAGACACAAATGGATTTGTGATGTTTAGAAACATGTACTATATTGGATATCCATTATGCATAATAGCTCTAATGAATTTGGCACTCAGGAGCTTTTATAACTCAACTTTCACAAGTAGGGCCACGTGTGGATGCATCTTTCTCAATTTTTGTTTAACAAGCTTGACACTAGGAGCAATGGAGAGATGGTGGATAGTAAGCTCCATATCTAAGACAAACATGTCAACATAAGTCCATGAAAATTTTATCTTTTTCTCCTTAAAGAATTCTGTGGATTTCCCTATTCCCTCTACTGATAAAGATTGAGCTACATGTATGAATTTGGAAGATTCTACGGTCCAAGATTGATTAGCTATGTTGGTTCTATCAAAAACTAAAATCTATCCTAAAAGTATCTTGGAAGACTACCCAATATCTTGTCTTCAGGTGCCTCGAAGAGGTTTTCACCTTTGGATGCATCTTTATTTTTACTCTTTTTCAATTCAAACACTGCTACAAGGTGGCTTTCACCATTTGACATTTTTTTTTCTCTTTAATTTGTGACTAAGGTATTGGATGTCTATTTTGGTCATATTGACTATTGATTTTCTAGTGGAAGATACCATAGGTTCAATAGCATTTAGGTAACATGTGATCTCATAATAATTTTGGAATGAAGGTATCTCTAGTCTTTGATTTTGACTAGATCAATCCATGAGATCTAGATGCATGAGTGAAAGTGAGGTGGAAGCTTCAATGTTGTTGATATGAGTGAAACAGTCTCTAGTGACGAGAGAGGGTGAGCCTATAAAGAAAGTTCCAAAGGAGTCCTAATTAGGATAGGACCTAGAGGAATCAATGTGGTACACTAAGGAAAGTTGTGCATCAAACTCATTTGACCCTATACGAGTCTCATCATCTGTATTCAGTTGGGTAACATAGGTGTGTGTCACATCCACACCCAATTCATAAGAGGCAATAGAAAGGGAACTGTACTCATATTCTTGAGATTCAATACTTTGATCATGGGCCATAAGTTGAGCTATGTTTTTTTTGATTGCCTATGTATTATGATTTTCAACATCTGGCTCCTCAAATTTAGGTTCCCTACATGTGGATGCTTCAGAAGTGTTATCATGAAATAACATGTCTTCTCCCCAAAGAAGGGAGGTAGAAGGGGTGAAATCCTCTTCATGTGTTGGAGCAACAATAACACATTGGATATCATCTTCAGATTCACTAGTGGTAGGGACTTCTATATCAAACCATAGCAAGGCATCTTCAACACCATACCCTAGATTGGTGATATCTTTTCTTTTATGTCCCTTACTATGACTTAAGGGTTCTACAAGGGCATTATTGTTCTCATTCAAAATTCCTTGACCTCGATAACCCATTTCTATCAGAAATTGACAACCTATTTCATATCTCCTAGGAGAAATGGGAGTGGTTACGATGACTTAATTATTATCCTCTTCTTCTCTATAGATCCACTCTCTAACATCCACTCTATAAAAACTTGATCTTCCTTTTCATCTTCTAAAGAAATTGAGGGTTGAATAAAAATACCAAATATGTGTTACAATATTTAGAATAACTGAGAGGGGTGGGGTAAATCAGTTATCTAAGTTCTAGATTTACCAATTAAACAAACAAACACTTAAACTTTTTTAGATCTTAACATCCATTGGGTTGGCCTCTATAGTAATTTTTCAGTAACATAAACTAGTAGTCCACTATCCTAAATATAAAAAACTTGTAGAATGTAAACATTAACAGTAAATCATCACAAATAAATTCCACATAAGTTTGACACTAGGATTTAATGTAGAAACCCAATTTGGGAAAAACCACCGGTAAAATGTCACTAATCTTTTCACTCTTGTAAAGTGAGCTCTATTAGGAGCCAATCCTATTAAAGGTTACAAAACACACTCTTAAATGTGACCTTGTTAAAGGATTTAATAATTGTGTTAAGAGTGGCCTTGTTAGAGGACTTTAGAACATTCCATTAGAATGCAACCTTGATTAAAGGATTTACATATGACTATTAGGTCAACCTTGATTAGAGGACTTGAACACTAATATAGTGGTTACAAAGTAACAATAGGTTCTGATTTGAATAAGTACAAGCCACTTTACAAATAAAAATCACAATATTATTCATAAGCTGATCCACTGACTAACCTTCATGACAATATATGTCTCTAATTCACTTGGCAAACCTTCAAGCAATAGCTATTCATCTCTATTAAAACTCCTACTTAAGTTCACCAGTCAATGGCAACAACAACTATTCCAACCTTGCTAGGTCTTCACACCCACACACACACACATGAGCTTAGCTCGTGTACCTCTCTAAATAGGTAATAATGATATTTTTTTCACTTAAACACCACCATAGATCTTAGGATCAAATTCATCAAATCCTTAGAACATTTCATCTCCTATTTTCTCTTCTAGAAACTTCACCAAACTACTACTTCAATCCTTGCATAGAAATATGAAAATATGGTTTCCCTTGATTTAAATATTCTAGATCATCCATCCTTATCTTCCAAATGCTTTACATATTTAAAGAAATCAACTTTGTTAGTTGGAAATCACAATTTCCTCATAAATTGTCAAAATGTTTTCACTCGACCAACATTGTGTTTTGATGCTTGCTCATCACTGGGTTACTCGGTTGCTATTAACATTCTATTTGACACATATGTTGACACTTGGTCAATATTGATGTGTGGTTAATACTGCTTCTACTTGGCACATATTGTGGTTCGATTGACACTAGCATCACTCGATATACACTTCAAGTTCCATAATCTTCTGCTTTATTGCTCAGTCAAGCCTATGCATTTGGCCAATCTTTAATCACTTATTCAAAGTTTCATTACAACTATCTTCTTCACTTATATCATGATTAAAAAATCACTTTATCTTGTCAAAGTCTAACTAATAAAGTACCCATTGTAATTTCTTCATAACTCAACCTTTCCTCTAGGTTCTTTTGTTATGACCAACTTCTCAAATCTTCTTCATCAATCATCAAGATATGACACTTAATTTAGATAGAGAACTATTTGACCAATAAGGTTTGACATCAATGACAACATAACAATTGTCCAAATTTTAGTTTCCAATGATCTCCCTCTTTGGCATTGATGGAAACACCTCTAGTTAACATGCAATCCAAAACATGTACTAGATCGAGAAAAATCCCTCTGTGTTTAGTATTAGATCTTAATTAATATCCTTAGTTTCATTTTGATTCTTAGCTCTATGTCTAATAATATTTTTTTTCCCAGTTTTGTTATGATTCTCATCCATGCAACTCTGGTATGCAACACATATGCTCCCTCATATCACATCATGAGATTAACTAGATTCAATTATACAACATTTCTTTGTCTGACATACTCTCCCTCTTTCATATTCAATCTTCATGGTAAATGAATCTCTGAATCTTCCCCCTCTTTGATAATAATGCCATAGACACTTCATCTATCTCATACACCTTTATAATGTAGATATCTTTATATCAGTACATGATTCATCATCTGCCATCTGTGTATGACTAATACACCATTTTTTCCTTCTTCCTTCACTTCTACTTTAGGAAAATCCTAAAGAATGTTTGTCTGCATCAACTTGTCAAATATTCTGATTGACTCATTTAATGCAGAGTACCATCATAGTTTAAGTAGCCTTGTCTAGGGGAATCATACCTAATTTACTTCTTAGATATTCATGAGCATCCTTAGTTAATGCCTTAGTGAAAATATGAGCTATTTTCTCCTTAGTGTTCACATACTCTGATCTTACTTCTTTTTCTTGAACAATCTCTCTCAAGTAATGATACTTGATAGAAATATGCTTAGTTTTTGTGTGCATTACAGGATTCTTTGATATGTTTATAGAATTTGTGTTATCATAATAGATAAAAATTAATTCAATTATCTCCTCCTTCATTCCTTTCAACAATTTCTTGATCCATATGATGTTTGAACAATTTACTACTGCTTCCACATATTGAGCTCCAACTGTTGATTGATAAATGCATTTCTACTTTTGCTTGTCCATGGAACTAGTTCCTTTCCTAGAAAGAGTGCTCCTCCACTTATATTTTTTCTATTTTCAACATTTCCTTCCCAATCTAAATAAGTGAACACTTTTAGTTCAAACTTGTCATTCTTCTTGTAATACAATCCATTGTCTTCTGTTCCTTTCAAATATCTCTGTATCCTTTTCACTACCATCATGTGATTCTCCTTAGGACTTCTGAAAAATCTTGCAACTCTCCCAACTACTAATGTAATATCAAGTCTACTGTGAACAACATATTGTAGTTTTCCAATCATTGACTATACTAATGTCTGGTTTACATCAATAAAATCATAATTCTTAGATAACTTATGTCCTATGGCCATAGGTGTACTAATTGGTCTTGAATCTTCCATTCCAAATGTTTTTCAATATCTCCTTGATGTTTTTGGATTGAGTAATAAAAATACCTTGCTTCATTTGATATACTTGTAAACCAAAAAAGAATTTGATCTCACAAAACATTGACATTTCAAATTCCTTCTTCATCTCATCTGTAAATGATTTTCATAATGCTTCCTTTCCTCCAAATATGATATCATCAACAATTTTTTTAGATAACAAATACCTCATTGTTACTACCAGTATTCAAGTACAAATTGTTGTATCAAATCTAATATTTACCAAATAATTGTGCAATATTTCATACCATACTCTAGGGACTTATTTCAAACCATATAGAACCTTGTGTCACTTGCATACCAAGTTCTTCTTCATGTTTTAAAAAAATCCTTATGTCTATTCTATGTATACTTCTTCTTCAAGTATTCTATTTAGAAATGTATATTTGACATCCATTTGGTATAGCTTAAATCCTTTAGAAGTAGAATATGGAAGTAGTCTTCTAACTCCTTCTAGTCTTGCAATAGGGGAATTTTTTTTCCTTATAGTTGATTCCTTCTTCTTTTGCATATCCTTTGCATACCAAACTAGCGTTATTCCTTGTGACTTCACTTTTTTCATTTAGCTTGTTCCTAAATACCCACTATGTTCCAATAACATTTTTATCCTTTGGTCTAGGTACTAGTGTCCATATTTTGTTCTTTTCTATCTACTAAATTTCCTCATTTATTTCTTTGATCCAACCCTCATTCTCCAAAGCATCTTTTACTAATTTAGGTTCAAACTCACAATGTAAACATGTATAACTTTTGAGTCTTTTCCTTGTCATAATACTAGATTCTTTATCTCCAATGATTTTCTTATGTACATGATGTCTTCTCTCATATTTTGCTAGTACATATTCTTTCCTTTTTTCTTCTTCTACAAGTTCATGTTGAAAAATGATTTTAAGTTCATTTTCTCTTTCTGGTTCAAGTTCTGGTTCAGATTCTGCTTGCTCAACATTGTCTTCTTGATGTTCGGCTCCTTCTACATGTACCTCGACATTATTTTACTATTGCTCGGCTCCCACAGTGTGTTGCTTGATAGCAAGCTATTACAACTCAACATTCCCATTTTGTTTTTGATTTGTGGCTTTGTTCTCTTGTTCAACTGGAGTGCAGGGAGCACCTCCATTCACATTTATGAATGTACAGTTCTCTTGATGTTCTCACTTGCATTGAACTTCATTCTTTTAGCCATATTCATCAACTTTCACATTTGTACTTTCCACAACTTTTTTAGTGTTAGAGTTCAAACACTTATAAGCTTTGCTCTCAGTGGAATAACCTAGGAATATGCCTTCATCATTTTTAGCATCAATTTTTCCATTTCTATTGTCCTTTAGTATATATCATTTGTTTCCAAAAACCTTAAAATACTTTACATTAGGTGCATATCTATACCACAATTCTAAGAGTGTAACATTTGTACCTTTTTTGACTTGCACTCTATTCAAAATATAAACTCTCGTACTTACAATTTCTCTCCAATATTTCTGTGATACATTCTTCTCCATCATCAATGTTCTAGCATAATCCATGATTGATCTATTTCTCCTTTCAACTATTCCATTTTGGGGAGGGGTCCTAGGTTTTGACATCTACCTTTTGATTCCTCTATCATTGTAGAATATATATTAGATTCAGTAGAGATGAATTCTCCACCTGTATAAGATCTCAAGCACTTTACTCTTTCCTGTCTCCTTTTGAACTCTGGCCAGATACCACTTAAACAACTAAAAAGCATTAGATTTTTCTTTAAGAAACATCATAGTCATCATCCTAAAATAGTCATAAAAAATATATATATATACATATTTTTCTCCACAATAGCTTTGAACACCAATAGGTCCAAAAATGTCAGTGTGAACCAATTCCAAAATATCGTCAAATGAATATCTCTTGCTCTTGAATCTGGACTTTGTTATTTTTTCCTAATTGACATTGTTTAAACATAACATTATCAGGTTTCTTTAGTTTTGGCAAACCTCTTACTTTTCTCATCTTACTAATGCTAACCAAATTGTCAAATTTACATGACATAACCTCTTGTGCGATAACCAAATTTCTTCATATTGTGCAAACAAGCATGTCTCATTAGATAAATCTACATAAAACAAGTTACCTATTGTTTGATCCTCAATTCCAATAAGTTCACCATTAGCATTAAATATTTTAACCTTTCTATGATGGAATTCAACCCTGTATCTTGATTTTTTCAATCGAGAAACACTTAACAAGTTATAGTGAAGTCCTTCAACCCAATAAAAATTGTCACACTTGATCTTATCAGTCAATTATATTGATCCTTTATCTTTCACAAGGCATGTTACATCATTACCAAGCTTAACACAACTAGCCTTGTATGGTCCAATAGTTTTAAATTTACTTTTATCACCAGTCATGTAATTTGAACAACCACTATCAATTATCCATCTATCACTTTTATTCACATAAGAGATTAATGCAATTTTCTCATCTTCATCAGAATCTTCTTTAATAGCAACATAGAAAACTTCTTCATCATTACTCTGAGACTCATTATTAGTTTCATCTTCAACAATGTAACAAGATTTCTCACCTTTGTCTTTGTAGTCCTTGTTTCTCCTATTGTCTCAGCCATCTCTTCTTCATTTCTAGTTGCTTTTCCTCATTGTCTTCTATATCAAGACATGTTCCAACAATGTGACCAACTTTGTTACATAAAAAATAGATTATAGTAAGTTTACCTTTGTATTTTATTGTACATCTTGGAAGTCTTCTAGTCATCAATGCTTCAAGATCATCAAGTTCATCATGAAAAACATCACTGTCAATTTTCACATATTTTCCTTTTCCTTTCTTGCTAAGAAACAATTGTGATTTAAAAGCATATTCAATAGTGGTAGGAGTGAAATTATCAAAATTTGACATCTCAAAAGTGGTAAGCCTACCAACCACACCTTCTAAAGTTAGTTCATTACTAGGAGTACATCTCAATCCTTGTTTTGCAAAAATCCTAATAGCATAAATGGGAAGTAGAGTTCTCAATACCTTGCTAATTATAGTCTCATCATCAATCTTTCCATGTGCTCCTCTTATAGAATTTTCAATCTCTTTGATTCCTCCACAATGTTGGACTATATTTTCACCTTTCATAATTCTCATTTCATCAAACTTACCTCCCAAGCTCTCTAATTTACATTCTTGTCTCCTCCATAGATGGTCTCCAGTGTATCACACATTTCCTTAGCAATTTTGCAATCTTTAATTTCATCAAACTCAACGTAGCTTAGGGCTAATGCAATCTCCAACATAGCTTGGTTGTGTTCTTGCTTCTCCTTCAACTTCTGAGCTATCAAAGGAAGAATTTTTATCTCCACATATTCATTGTCCACAAAATGTATTGCACCATCATTGATTCTTGCTAGATGTAGCCTCACTAAAATTTTCCATGGAGGGAAATTCTCTTTGTTCAACCTTGACACCTCCTTCATGCACATCTTGATCTTTGACTTTAAGTAACTTCAAAATTTTCTCCACAAGCGCCAATGCTACGCTACTGATTGTTAGGATGTTTAGAATAACTGGGGGGTGGGGGGGTTGTGAATTAGTTATCCAAGGTCTAGATGTTCCAATTGAATAAACAAACACGTATACTTGTTCAGCTCTTAACATCCATTAGTTCAGCGTAAATAGTAATCTTTAAGTAACATAAACTAGCAATCCACTGTCCTAAATTTAATAGACTTACAGAATATAAACATTAATAGTAAATCATCACAAATAACATCTGTACAAGTTTGATCCTAGGATTTAAAGTGGAAATCCAATTTGACAAAAACTACTAGTAACATGTCACCAATATTTCCACTCTTCTGAAGTGAGCTTTGTTAGGAGCCAACACTATTAAAGGTTACAAAACACACTATTAAATGTGACATTGTCAAAGGATTTAATTAGCCTCTTAGGAGTGGAACTATTAGAGAAGTTTAGAAAAGCCTATTAGAATGCCACCTTGATCAAATGATTTACATATGATTGTTAGCTCAACCTTGATTAAAGGATTTCAATAATGATGCAATGGTTAGAAAGTAATAGCAGGTTTTGATTTGAATAAGCAGAACTCATTTGTAAATACAAATCATAATTCTATTCATAAGTTGATCCACTGATTGACCTTGATGACGATCTCTTTCTCTAATTCATTTGGAAACCCTTCAAGCAATCACTCTTCACCTCTATTCAACCTCCTACTTAAGTTCACTAGTCAATAACATCAACAACTATTCTAACCTTCCTAGGCCTTCACATCCACTTGCACATACACTAGCTTAGCTCTTGTGCCTCCTTAAATAGGTAATTCTGATCTTTTTCTACTTAAACACCACTGTAGATCTTAGGGTTTGGTCAGATTCATCAAATCCTTCAAACATTTCATCTCCTATTTTCTCTTCTAGAAACTTCTCCAAACTACTACTTGAATCCTTGCATAGAAATGCATAAACACAATTTCCCTTGATTTAAATGTTCTAGGTCATTCATCCTTATCTTCCATAAACTTTACATATTCCAAGAAATCAATTCTATTTCTTGGAAATTATGATTTCCTCATAAACTATCAAAATGATGTCCCTCAACCAACACTATGTTTTGATGCCCAGTCACTATGTTTTGATGCTCAGTCATCACTGGGTTACTCGGTCGCCATTAACATTTTGTTTGACACATATAATAATGCTTTGTCAATACTAATGCTTGGAAAACACTACTTTTTCATGGGACATACTGTGGCTCAGTTGACTCTAGCATCACCTGGCATACACTTTAAGTTCCATAATCTTCTTCTTTGTTGCTTGATCAATTCTATGCATTTAATCAATCTTTAATCACTTATTCAAAGATTTAGTGCAACTGTCTTTTCACATGTAGCATGATTAAACAATCACTTTGTCTTTTCAAATTCTAACTAATCAAGTGCTTATTGTAGTTTCTTCATAACTCAACCTTTCCTCTAGGTTCTTTTTTTATGACCACCTTCTCAAATCCTCTTCATCAATCATCTAGATATGACACTTAAATCAAATAAAAAACTATCTAACCAATAAGTTTTGATTAATGACAACATAACAATTGTTCCAACTATAGTCTCCAACAAACTAGTCACAATGAAAGTAGAAGGCTTCATGTTCTTAGATGATTTCCCATAGGACTATAGGGAAACAAGTAACACTTTAATATAGTCCAAGGTGTACCTCTCCATCCCAATACTCATCATTTTTAGCTTTTTTTCACACTCTATAAGAGATTTTCTAATGCCATTAGAGGGTCAATTTTGGTGTACTAGTGACTCTACAATAGTAAACATGTTGATAGACATAGAATTTTCTCTTAGGATCACTATTTTTGTACCACTTAACAAAAATTTGATACATTGATGATATGTTGATGGTACATCTTGCATTTCATGGATCCATGGTCTACGCAACAAAATATTTAATGCAAGAGGGATGTCCAACACTTTGGACGACCATGTCCTTCTCAATAGGACCTACACAGATAAGAAGGACAATTAGACCTTTGGAAGACCTTTCAGCCTTGTCATATGCTTTGATAGTGATCTTCTTTCTAGGGTAAATTACAAATTATGACATTCCTAGTTGTTGAATTATGCCAAAGGAGACAATATTTAACCCAACACCATTGTCTATCAGAACTCTTCAAACTTGGGTGAGATAGATCTGTACCTTAATGTGAAGAGTGAGATTATGGGGATGACTAAAATATTTGTCATCTTCTTTAGAAAATGTAAGATAATGAGCTAAGGAAATGTGGTTAATTAAAGCTTGGAATCATTCAACATCAATATCTATGGGAGCATTAGTAGTATGTAAGGCTTTCTCTAGGATCTCCTAGTGCAAAGGAGACAACTCTAGCAACTCAAAATTGGATATTTGAGCAGGGGTCCTCTATAATTGACTCACAAGGTCATAACTAGACAAAGCAGGTGGAGTCACTTGTTTGGAAGATGAGGCATTCTTGGGATCATTAGCCACTTTGAGAACAACCTTAGATTACCCCCTAGTGTTAATATTCAAGGTCTCACCATGAGAAGAAAAGGAATCCATCTTCGTAAGGGTTGTCTTAGATCTAGTGTCTTTGAAATTTTTATGGGAGTTCAAAGTTCTTAAGATTACCTTAGGTTTCTCATTGTCAATTTCATAACTAGGTTCCTCATCAAATTTGGTACCCATAATGTAGATTCTTTCTCTCATGGGCTCATTCCTATTGATCAAATTATCCAGGTTGGTGTATGCATATCTAATCTTGGTGTCATTATCCTTTTTAAAGGCTTTTGATGTCTCTCCTTTCTCATTTTTAGGAAATGGTTGTTTGAAATCCTTATGGTTAGAATTATTAACTAAGCCATCTATGACAAATTTTCCTCGATCAATAAGATATTGGTGACATCTTTGAGCTTATAGAAATTTTTAGTGTTATGATCCTTATTGCTATGTTAATTGCAATAGTGGTCATCACTCCACCAAGTTGATTTCATGGGTGGGTCATAGGGTTAGGAATTTTTAGGTAGCATGATGAGCTTATTAGCAAGAAAAGTTTTAAGGACCAATTTATATGATTCAATCACTAGTGTATAAGTGTGTCTTGGTTTAGAGGACCTCTTAGCTTTATTGAAATATTGTGGCTTTGAGGTCTCTTGTTGTTTAGTAGCATATATGGTGTTGGATAAGTTAAAAGCTAATTCCTTAGTCTTAGGAGTGTCTACAACTCCATCATTGACTACATACTTTTTTTTCTTCCAAGGTTTTCCCTTTGTCCTTTCCATTACCATTTCCATTTTTGTCTTTATGGAGAACAGTGTCACCCTTTTTGACAAAAACATACTCAATGTGATAGGAACTTTCAACAATTTCATTGAATGAGGTGAATAGTTTCTTCCTAAGATCATTGTATAACTTGGGCACAAGTTTGTTGATGAAGATGTCAATTTTCTCAATCTCAAGAATTTGTCAGGGCTACCTAGAATGTAATGATCTCCAACATTGCAAATATATAGAAAATGGTTCCCCTTGTGTTTTTTTATGTTGCACAAATCTAAAATAGTAATAGGATGTTGTATGTTATAAGAGTATTGTCAGATAAACCATTGTGTGAGTTTATTGAATGACTTGAGGCAAAGTGGAAATTTGATAAACCACTTCATGACTTGTCCCTTTAAGCTTTTGGGAAATAGTCTCATGAGATATGTGTCTTCATGCATAAAGTCCATGCTAAGAGCATAGAAGTGATGTACATGGTCATGTGGATCACCATTTCCATCATATTTATCGTACTTGGGAAGCTCAATATCCCTAGGAAATGGTGCCATGTAGAGACTCCTATAAATGGGAGATTACATATAGATTCCTCAAAAGATGTCTTCGGTTGTTCTTTTTCCATTTTTAATTGAGCAAGTTGAATTCTTAGCTCTTGCATTTATTTTCTTAGGATCTCAGCCTTAGTTGGTTCTCTTTTCTATATGATCCTTTGAATGCCATAGTCATGAGGGAATTTCCACCCCCATAGGTCATGTATTGAAAGTGTTGGTCTCCATTTTTATTTAAGGCCTTGTCATGAGCCCAAATTAATATGATATATAAATATTATAATAATAGATAATAATAACAACAAAATAATAATAATGTGTGCTTCAACCATGGCAAGCATTGGAAAGGGAGGGGGAAGACAAGCTTTCAAAATTTGAATTTTGATCAGGGTGGGATTTCTCTAGAATGTCAGAATTGGGCCATTGGCTTGGGGCACAAGTTGTAGAAGGAGGGTGGTCAAGGATCTTTAGGTACAAGGGGCTAGGTGGAGAAAGATGATGGGGACCCAACTGCTCCCCCAAGGTATTGGACAAGATTTTGTCTGTTCCCAAGGTAGGCCTCCCAGGACTTGCTAAATGGTCGTCACTTTTTGGTGTCAAGCCTACATGTAAGTCCTCATTCCCAGCTATTAAGATTCTCCCTGAGGTAGAGAAATGATCTTGTGTTATTGCCATTCCAAATGAGCTAGTGGATCATAACATAGTGTCAATGGCTTCAACTCTGGTGGGCAAGTTTATAGGGCCAAGGCCAAATATAGATATCATTAGATCTTTTATTAAGAAGAAATGGGCTCTCAAAAGACATGTCTCTATCACGATGATGGCAAAGGGATACTTGTCCTTTGACTTTTCTTGTTTGGAAGACCTCACAAACATCTTGTGTGAGGGACCATGGATTGTTGATCATTCCACCCTGGTTCTCTAGAAGTGGACGTCAAAGATGAATATGAATGATTCATTCTTTGAGCAAGCACCTGTATGGGTAAGGTTTCCAGAGCTTCCCTTGGAATTCTAGAATGAGGATGTTTTTGTGGGGGTAGCCAGCTCCTTTGGGGAGCTCCTATCAATTGACCTGACTAAAGCCTCTAAAAGATGCCACACCTATGCTCCTATTTTCATAGGGAAAAGGGAAGAAGTGGACATGTCAAAAGTTGTGACATTCCATCCAAACTTGGGAGTGCATGTTCAAAAATTAATTTATGAGACAATACCTTTTGCATGCTTTCTCTAGTTTAAATCAGGGCACAAGACCAACCAATGTCCTAAAGCCAAAGTAGAGAGGTATAAGAGTAAGTTTACTGTGACCTTAGGGAAAGATAAGAAAATGGTCTAGAAATAGAAGAAGACTAAAAACCTAGAGAACTAGGTAGAGGATGTGGGGAAGAAAAAGTCCCTCAAGCAGATAGGAGATCTAAGCTATGTAGGTGGTAAAGAAGCAAAGGAGTTAGAAAATGGGGATCAAGAGAATGATTCCTAGGCCAAAGAAGTGACAGATAAAGATTCATTATTTGTGAAAGACCAGGGAGCCAATATGTTGGGGGATCCTTGGATGGTGAACAAGTCCAAACTAGAATCTATGGAACCAACTAATGGAATAGGAGGACAAGATAGTGTCCCCCCTCTTACGGTAGGAAGTAAAGGAGAATAGGTGATCCAGTCAGGAGAGGGGCAGGAGATGGTGGATGAGGTGAATTACCAAGGGCTCTCCTTGGATCTCCCTTTGGTTCCTCTAGTGAATCTGCTAGTTTCCTCTAACTTGGGGATGACATTTTTGGAACTGATCAATAACTCTTCCCTAGAACAGATTTTAAAATGGGAAGAATGGATAGACAAATTTTCTCAAGAAAACAAAGGAAATTGGATTATGATTAAAAGGAAGAAAAATTGAGACCATCCCCCAGTGTCACTAGCAATGACCAAAAGCAGGGTCAAAGCTAATGTTGGGGTAAAACCTAAGACATCAGGTAGAAAAAGTTTGAGCCATGCAATGCAAGAGGAGGCCAGAAGGAACTTGGTAGACAGGAGCCAAAGAACCATTGAGGAATGCTCTTTTAAAAAGAAATGAACATGATATCTTGGAACATAAGGGGCCTAAATGGTGCCCATAAATATGAGACAATTAGGAATATGATTAGAGACCAAAGACCTAATTTTCTACTGATCCAAGAAACAAAAATGAGAAAAGACATGGCAGGAAAGTTATCTTTCAGTAGCAATATGAGTAGTGAGGCCACAGACTCAGTGGGAGCTGTAGTGGGGGTGCTTACGCTCTTCAACAAAAAGGCTTTCCATATCTCCATTATACTCAATGAAGGTAATGCTCTCCTTTGCAAAGTTTTTCATATCCATAGCAGTGATACTTGGTTTCTCTTAAATGTGTATGCTCCCAACTCCAAGAGGGAGAGAAGGGTTTTTTGGGCAAAGATTCTTGATGTAATTCAAAGTAGTAACATTAATAAAGGTATTATTATGAAAGATTTCAACACCCCTCTCTCAAATGATGAAAAATCAGGGGGATTGGCCCCAGATTAGGATAGTAAATTAGATCTTTCAAATTTTATTAAAAGACTAGCCTTTATGGATGTTGATCTTTCGAAGGGGGGGGGGGGTGCAATTCACTTGGTCAGATAGGAAGACTAGAGGGGATTGTATCCAAGTTTGTCTTAATAGAGCCCTCATTTCTCCAAATTGGATGCAAACTTACTTGTGTAGACTCTCCCTTCTCCCTAGAGTTGGATTAGATCACTCACCCATCTTGCTCTCATTTAGCTCTCTGATGGCCAAATAGAAATTCCCCTTCTATTTTGAGAAGATGTGGAATTCTCACCCAAATTTGTATGCTAAGATTTCCTCTTGGTGGAACACAGAGGTGGAAGGTACAACTATGTTCATAATTGCTCAAAAATTGGAAAATGTGAAAAGAAATATCAAATCTTGGAACAAGATAGACTTTGGGCAGATCTTCCAAGACAAGGAGGAGAAGATAGAATAGCTTCAAAAAGTCCAAGAGATGATACAATAGGAAGGGTATAATGATCATAATAGGATTGAAGAAAGGTCAATCCTTATAGAACTCCACAATATCATAAGTAAGGAAGAGCACTTTTGGAAGCAAAGATCTAGAATCAATTGGTTGAAAGAGGGGGATTAGAACACTAGGTTCTTCCATCTTTCTACCTTTAAGTACCATGCTAATAATAGGATTTCGGGCATAAAGAAAGGTCAGGTCATTTTGTCAAATGATAGTGAGATTGCAGAGGAGGCAGTGCAAATTTTTTTA
Source organism: Cupressus sempervirens (assembly GCA_028749045.1). Lineage (NCBI taxonomy): Eukaryota > Viridiplantae > Streptophyta > Pinopsida > Cupressales > Cupressaceae > Cupressus > Cupressus sempervirens. The sequence continues at coordinate 408,869,105 of CM053790.1, forward strand.
TTGATTCTATCTAGGGACTCTTCACTATCGTTGAAAGACCAGGAGGAAATTTTGTCTTCAATCCCAAAACTATTACAAGACCATCATAATTCCATGATGAAGGCAATTCCCACTATGCATGAAATTAATCAAGCCCTGGTTTCACTTCTAGCTGATAAAGCTCTATGGTCAGATAGATTCTCAACCTTCTTTTTTTAGATATGTTGGGAGGTGGTCAAAGGGGATGTGGTGAAGGCAGTGTAAGAATTTTTTGGGGCCAAGAATCTATTGAAGGAACTCAATTCTACCTTCATGGTGCTTATTTTGAAAACCTCAGTGGCTGATTCGATGGATAAGTTCAAACCCATTAGCCTATGCAACTCTTTTTATAAAATCATTTCAAAAGTGCTGACCATTAGGATTCTCAAGGTGCTCCCTTTGATTATCTCTCCACAACAAATGGGCTTTCTCCTAGGAAGATAGATCTTAGATTCAATAATGATAGTTCATGAGGTGATCCATTCCTTGGAAGCAGGGAAAAGGGAGGGTTTCCTCCTCAAGTTGGACCTCTCCAAAGCCTATGATAGGGTGGATTGGGACTTCTTGAAGGTTGTTCTCCTGGCTTTTGGATTTGATGCCCAGGTATGCAAACTTATCCTTCAACTTATCTCCACCCCTTCTCTTGCTATTATAGTGAATGGTGCTCCCTCAAATTCATTTTTCCCCTCGAGAGGGCTTAGAGAAGGTGATCCTTTGTCTCCTATTCTTTTCATTATTATGGCAGAGTGTATAGGGAGGTTGATTTAGAGGAAAAGATAGGAAAGGACCTTGCATGGTCTTAAGCCATCTTTTGGATAGGTCTCTTTCATCCATTAGCAATTTGTGGATGACACAATTTTGGGTGGGGAAGCTACGGTTCATGAGGCTAAAGTGTTAAAGAACTTGTTGGACACCTACATGAGGTGTACAAGCCAATCTATAAATTGGGAGAAAATTTTGGTGTTCTTTGTTAACACCCCAAATGATCGACAAAGAAAGATTGCTTGAATCTTTGGATGTGGAGTGGGATCTCTCCTAGCTAGTTATCTTGGAATGCCCCTGGGGTCAAAACCTCTAGAATATTTCTAGAATGGAATTATTGATAGATTTAATAAGAAGTTGGCATGTTGGAAAGGAGCCACCCTTAGTCATGTAGGAAAATGTACCCTAGTGAAATTTACTCTCCAGAACCTCCCAACTTATGCTCTTAGCCTTTTTGGGATATTGGTTAAATATGCAGATAGAATGGAGAAAATTCAGTGAGACTTTTTGTTGATAGGACTTGAAGAAAACACAAAATATCATTTGGTTGCATAGGATAATGCCTGCCTCCCCAAATGCTATGGTGGTCTGGGTATAAGAAAAATTAGACACCTTAATAATGCTCTTTTAGCAAAGCAGACATGGTGCTTATTTCAGAGCACTGGAGAATGGTAGGATATCATGGTGGAGAAGTACTTGAGAAGATAGACCCTTAGTTTTATGCTTAGTGAAGCTAATATTCCACATGGATCTTTTATCTAGAATGAAATTCTTAAGGCAAGATCTTTGGCCAAATCAAAGGCAAAATGGAAAGTCGCGAATGGTGAAAGCATTCTTTTCTGGCAGGATAATTGGTTAAGTTAGGGTCATCTCATAGATTGTCCTAATTATGAGAGATGGGTTGACTTTTGTATAAGAAGATTTGGATTGAAAGTTAGCAACTATAGAATAGACTAGGGGTGGAAAGACCTGTCTTTAGTATCTCAAGATCTCAAACCACTAATGATTATACTGAATGCATGATTTTAAACAACAAGAAGGATGAACTTATATGGGGGGACAATACCAGTGTGTTATACTTAGTTTCTTCTAAATACTTCTCACTTTGGAACATGAAGGAAAAACCAATTTGGGCTAAGGCTTGGATGACTAGTTTTACTCCTAAAATCAACATTTTCTTTTGGCTGGTGTTACAAGACAAAATTCTCACCTTGGATAACCTTGCTAAGAGAGGCCAGTATATTCCAAATATGTGCAATCTTTGTAAGAATGATCTGGAGATGGTTAACTACATGCTTATTAATTTTTCTTATTCCTCAAAGGTTTGGGAACTTATGAGCAAGAGCTATGGGGTTAGCTAGTGTAAACTAAACAACATCCAAGATTTCTTTGGCCAATGAAATTTTTTGCATAAAGGCACAAAGATAGATGATTTTCTCCTAGACTCTTCCACATTTTTGTTGGAGAATATGGAAAGAGAGAAATAATGATATCTTCAAAGAAAGAGAAGCTCCTACCTTTGTTCTTGCAGATAAAATAGATAGCTCTATGAGAGAAAACTATGCTATTATAAAGGGGGGAAATATTGAAGGAGGAATTAGTATGGAAAGGAAGAAGGATAGAGAGGTGAAAAGAGAGGAGGCTAAATGGTTCCCCCCCCAAAAGAATGGCATAAAGCCAACTTCAATGGCACAGCCAAAGGGAACTCTAGCCTAACTGGCTATGGGGAAATAATTAGAAATTGTCATGGGATTGGTGTAGTAGCCTTTACCAATCCTTTAGGGACTCAGAAAAACCACTACACTGAGGCCAATGAAGCCTTCCATGTTGTCAAGATGGCTCTTGCTATTGGGATTGAGAACCTTTGGTTGGAGGGAGATTCTTTAAATATAATAAATTGTTTAAAAGGATGCTCCCATCCTTCCTAGACCATTTCTAATGTAGTGGAAGAGATCTGAGGTGATTTGGGAAAATTTGAAAGGGTTCACATTAGCCACATGTATCGAGAGGCAAATTCTATTGTGGACTAGTTTGCGAATGAGGCGGTGACCAAAAATACGACGACGATATGGCAATAGCAGAGATAACTTTCTAGTGGCCATGAAAGATATTCTAATTGTGTAATGAATCCAAGGGAGCACAAAGGTAATCTTGAGTTAATTATGGAAAGATATGTAGGACATCATGAAAGACAAGGTTTTATGAAAATCATGTAAAGGTAATGAGATGCCATCATTTTGTGTACTTCTAGCATGTTTTATGGGTCTCATTTTTATCTTACATTAAAATTGCTAGAGGTAAAAAAGATTTTGTGAATTGAGAAACTCAGAAAGAAGGAGATTGTGAAGGGTCAGAGAACTAGTGTAGGGTTTTTCATAGGAGATCAAGATGGTTGGGGAAAGGAGCAGGAAGGAGCCGATTGGGGAGGTGGGAAAATGGAGAAAGAGAACAAAGGTCTAGAATAGACTGGAGAAGGGTGGAATAGTGAGGTACATTGAAAAACTTCATGATTTTGATAAGGAGATTACTAAGCTCATGGTGAACACCTTGAAGGATGGTCGAATCAAAATTGATGGGGTCTCTCACCAGGTGAGCGTAGAAATGATTGTTCTTGTCACAGAGATTCCTTAGGAGGGGGTGAATTTTTATAGGGACAAGAAAATATTGGCAAGTGTAGTGAAATATTTTGTGAAGGATGAAAAAGAGAGGAAGAAGTTAGTGAAGGTCAAGACTTATTATGAAATGGATTTAATAAAAAAGCTATGGAGGTATGCATTAAGGGCTATCATTAAATTCATTACCCTAGATACTAGATTTGATAGAGTTAGAACACACCACTTTGTTCTGCTAAACCATTTTAGACATGGAATAAAAATTTCTTTTCCTTTCTATTTGTTTACCTCTTTGAGCAAGAACATTGAGGGTTACGAGAAGAAACCCAGTGCAAACCTGGCTCTTCATGAGGGTTTTCTCCTTCTGGTCTATGAATATCTCAAGACCTAGACTAGGGGAAAACCCTTAGGCCACTCTAGGGATGCTTCAGAGGATAATGGGAGCTTGAATTTTTCCAACTTTAAGGCAATCCAAAGTCTTAGCTTGAAAGAAGAGGATAATACCCCCTGGACAAGTAAGAAGCCAGGAGGGGGGGGGGGGGGGGGGGGGGGGGATTTCTCCCTCCACTTGTAATGTTCTATGTAGGAAGAGCCCTAGAGGATTAACACCTAATTTTGTGGAATAGAGGGAGGATGAGTATAATGACTACGAGGAGGAAATGGAGTCAGAGGATGAAAAGAAGGGGGAGGACATCACTATTTTGCCTAGAAATCCCAAGAAGAGGAAGGATGAGGAGTATATGCCTCTGAAAAGGAGAAGTGATGAGACACCTAACATTCCTGGCCCCTCCCCTTCCCTCTCTTCACCTTAGAAGAAGATAAAAGAGATCTTAGTGGAAGAAAATGGGGAGGAGGTAACAAAAGAAAGGAGGGTGTGGAGAAGCTTCAATACCAAAATGAAAAAGATGGTGATAGACAATGAATCCTCAAATTCTCAAAGACAAGGAGGGAAAACTTCATTTTGAGGAACTCATAGACCCAACTTTGGTAGCAATTTTGAACAATGCATGGGAGATGGGGTTCAACCTACTCAATAATACCAAAAAATAGTATGATAGACAACTTATGCTCAATTAAGTGGATGTTCCATGAGATTGAAGAGCTTAAGGAGAAAAAATGCTAGGAGGAAGGTCAAAGGAAGAGCAGTAACTAGTGTTCTCTAGCTGGCCAAGAGGATCATATTTCTAAGGTCAAGAAAAGGGTGCAAAGGATGGATATATCAAGCCAAAATCTTGCTAATCAGGTGATCGCCACTCTAAACATTCTAAATGAGAACATCAATAGCTTGGGAAAATCATTGAAAAATGCAGGCATTGGTGGGGAAAAGGATTAAAGGGTCAACAAGGATTCCAAGCAGACTGAGGGAGAAATGAATGTGATCAAGGGCTCGATGGAATGTTCTACTGATATGAACCACGAGTGCGTGACTATGGAGATCTAGAGTGCTAATGAAGCAACTAAAACCATGTAGGAACTTGATAGGAAGATTGAATAGTAAGGGTTTTATTTCCTATCCTGTCTTTTTGTCAGTTTGGTCAGTTGGCTTTTCCTTTCTAGCCGTTGGCCTATCTTTTGTTTTGGCCTTATGTAGGTAGAAGTATTGGGTCTGGACTTTATTTAATATTATGTTGCCAGCTTTTTTGTAAAAACTTTTGGGTTTCATGATCCCTATAAAACCTAATTTTCTTAATCAAAAACATAATGTTAATAATTAAGAATAATAATATTAAAGTAAAATATAACCTATTATATATAATGATATATTTGTAACACTTAAAAATTTAACATAATTGGATATTAAATATTAAATATAGTTGATCTTAAAATATGAAAATATCATAATATAATAGTATTATACTTGTTAATAGAATAACATAAACATATAGTAATTGGATTAATAATATAATAAAACTAAAGAGATAGAAAGGCACAACCCTTCATACATAAGAATATAAATGACAAAATCATATCATGGAAAGAAGGCATTCAAAAATAACTTTATATCAAAAATTGGGAAAAACTAAAAGGATGATAGAGAAGGTTCATTACAAATGGTATCAAAGCATAATCCTACCACCCTATGAATTAACATCTAATTAGAGACTATAACAATATCTAAATAAATGCAATAATATTTGAAAAAGGAGGTTATAGACCATGAGAGAAAAAAAGAACACAAAAGTTATAAAGAGATGGATGATTATACATAATTTTGATATCTGCATTCCTAGAATTTACTCTTCCGAAACAAATTCCTCTTGATAAATTAGGTACATACTAAGAAGAATACATTACACATGATGCCATTATTGAAGGAAACCATCACATTGATATTTTGATATGATATATGGCCTTTCCTAAACTAAGAATTGGAAGAAGAATCATCACAGCTAATAGAGAAACTATAAATGAATGGAATTTTATGACAAAACCTAAAATAAATAGTAATTGGAAAAACCTTATGCAGTCTATGGGTTTCTGAAAGAATAGTGCCATCAGAGATTGTGTACATGTTCAAAAGGTCATACTAGTCAAACTCTATGACTCTTGGCTAATCACCCTAGTCTGCAAAATAAATATATAGTCACAAAAAAAAGATACAAAGGAATTTGTTCAACATTTCATATATATACATCCACAAATATCACACAAGTCATAAACTAAGAAACTAAGCAATCATTAAACTACAATCAACATACAATACAATAGAATCAATGGTATAACAACCAAACAATACTACTTACAAATATAAAAGAAGCATATGTATACACATTTTTTGAACCTATCGTAACTTATTAATGAAGATGAAAATTAGGGAAGAAACATTTTGATATGAGTAAATCTATAAAAATAAGAGTAACATCCCATGGATGAAGTTATTACTAATAAAAAATAATTAATATTAGTGAAGGTTTATCGATTTGTTGTTAACTACATCAGAGAATCAAATAAAGATGGTATTAAGTCTCTGAACTTACCAACCATGAATGGTCCATGTGGATAATGTGGAATAAATCTACAATTGTCATGAAAGAATTTGGTGACATCATACCATTAAACAGGTTTAGATAAAGCACCTACAACATCACCTACATGGATATTGAGGTGGAGGCATGTACATAAGTGGATCAATGCCTGAGTCAAACCAATCACATTTAGAGCTAAATTCATATATTACTGCCCAATAATAGTGACAGGGGGGCCCAAGCTTAATCCAAAAACAAAATTTGTGTTTAGGAAGGTATGCCAAAGGACCACATATAAGGTACATCTTATTCTCCTTTGTAAATTCAATTATATATTAAAATGAATATTATGACTTGAAAATATTTGCGATGATAATTTATTTTTAAAATGGTTTATACCTAATAAGTTATGGAGAGTCATATGGTTTCTCAAAAGGGAAGAACCAATATCAAGTATTATAATAATTTATAATATTTTATATAGTTTCAAACATTATTTATGTATTTCAAAAATTATAAGAATAGAATTGAGTCTATGATTATCTTCTAAAGTGATTATAAATTGCTCTTCTGTAAGGAGTCTAATATAAAAACTAACATGGAAATGATGGATAAATCTATAGGAGAACCCTGCATAGATTGTGTCCAACCTCAAGTAGTTGTAAATGTGTCATTTATTATGAGATCTAATATATGGGATCTACTATGAGTGAGCTAGAGGCTCTATCCAGCCAGATCCAACATCCATCTTGCATAGTAGATGATTTTGAAGGGGTTAGTTGGGTTCAAGATTATAGTTGAAAACTTTAAAGTCCTTCCTCCTTGGTGTTTAAGTAAGGACAGTTTTCTTGGGAGGAGTATTAATAGGAATTATTTTATTTTATTTGTATTTGGGTAGGATGATTTAGCCTTTTCTCTAGGACCTGAAAAACACTAAGTACACCCTACTTGGGTTATTACCCTTGAGTACTAGATATGTCTTAGTCTCCTAGGTATTTGTATTTTTTTGAGTCTTATCTCTTAGTTGACATGTTATTTTATTAATAGTCTATGTAGTGGAATTCAATGTTTATTCTTCTTTCATTATTTTATTGGTCTGTATTAAAAGGTGGATTTTTCACTACTCCTCATACAAAATCCAAAGTTGGATACCCATTTACAGGCTTTTTTACTTATGCATTCTCTTGGTGCTATATTTCTACTTAGTTATCCATCTATATTCAATAGTTATGATTTTAGTCTTGTGTTTGGAAATAATTTGATGATAAGTTAATGTGGTTTCTTGCATTGATATAGTCTAGAGATTTAATGGTTCTAGATACTCCAAATTTACACACTGTCTATATTACACAAATCATCTATAAATATTTCTAAAGGATGAATATATTCATAAATGAGATTTTTTTTTTTTGAAACATGTTGAAAACATTTTCTATGCATACACATGAACTATTAAGAACTTTATATTTCCATTGCATCAAAATACCTAATAGAAAAAATAAAAATTCAAGTCTACATTAAGTAATCATTACAATATTCCTTTCATGTGAGAATTTTAGTGGGTTTAGCTATTGATTAAATGCAAGACTCTAGTTAAGGACAAGGAACTAAATTAAATAATCAACAATGTGGTTTCCACAATAAGAGGTATTCTTTTACATTAAATTTTCTTTTTTTCTTACTACACAACTATGCTAATGACAAGATCTTTCTCTTGCAAAGACATCTATGTACATAATTATCAAATTTCACTTTACACATTTACAACAACATACAATAGGAAGTAAATCCCCTTCACATTACAAAGAAACAACAATGAAAGTTTGATATCACAACACATGCTTCTTCAAAATGCCAAGGGTGAAACCCTAATCTCCTCGTAGGATCCATTCTCATAAAACTTGCAAAACAACACAAAAACTAGCAACCATGGAGGCTCACCTCCCATCCTAGGCCTCCCAAGAGGCCACCCACTGAGTTGGGGAAACAAAGCTCAAACAGGTTTCATGCACAACATCTTCTAATGCATACATCCACACAACACAACACATAACAATCCCTTCCATGGCTTGCACAATGATTCACCATTGGAATCATGAACACATTGGGTGAAGGTGGACTCTTCAAATAGGACAAAGCCATACCCATAACACAAAAATCAAATTGCAATTGCATTTTTTCCTCTCAAGGCTATCACAAAATCTCCTCCTTCTTACACATACCCTTCTACCTCAAAAAATAGAAAAAGGCATATGGATTCAATGGAGCCCATACTTCATGAAAGAAGGAACATCTCCTTATCATGAGGTAACTTTTCTCAACTATAATATTGAACCCAACTAACCCCTTCAAAATCATCTACTATGCAAGATGGATGTTGGATCTGGCTGGATAGAGCCTCTAGCTCACTCATAGTAGATCCCATATATTAGATCTCATAATGAATGACACATTTACAACTACTTGAGGTTGGACACAATCTATGCAGGGTTCTCCTATAGATTTATCCATCATTTCCATGTTAGTTTTTATATATATGAAACATTAAAAAAAAACATGTTAATAAGAGAGGGCCTTGGGATTGGAGGCCTTTCCTCCTCCCCAAACACACTGACCATCACTTGACAAGTCAACTTGAGGAAAAAGGGCCCTCTTAAAATTTTACCCCTCCCATTTAATTTTGTCCCATCTTTTCCTTGAGGGATCCACTCATGCATAGGTGCCAAGAAAAGAAGGGGAAAGGTCAAGTCAACTTGCTAGCCACATCACCCCATGAGATAGGGAGTGCCTTGGAGTTCATGTGGTACATAGGGACAACAAAGCCACATGGGATTTGGGGAGTGGAATTTAAGGCACTTTGGGGATTGGGAAGGTAGGTGAGTAGTGAGGATAAGGGGGAATGTTGGTATGTTAAAGGTGGGGTTAGTGGATGATAGGAATAAGGTTTAAGGATAGTTTATTAGGAACATCATTTAGTTAGTAGAATTAAATTGCTTAGTTAGTAGTTTATATTTTGGTTAGTAATTGGATTAGTAGTAAGTAGATAATGTTAATAGATAGTGCTTAAACCTTAAGTCTAGTACTAAGGGGGTTAGTAGGTAGGGGTAAAAGGAGTTAAAGGTTAGTAAATGACAAGTGCGATAATGTTAGAATTATGATTAAAATTAGTAGCCTTATTGTTTTTTAGCTATATTTTGGATAGTATAGTTGTTTTAAAATTATTATTAAAGTTATTTAATTTTAATTATGGGTTGGTAGTTAGAGTTAAAATATTAGTGTAGGATTTCCATAATATTTTTTTTGGATAAATATTAGGGTGCTTATATATATAATAATTGAGTTATTAAATCTAGATAGTAGTACCTAGTTGGTAAGATATTAATATGGTAGAAGTTGATTAAATGACAGATGTAAAAGTTCCTTAAAATATGCATACTTATCTAGGAATAGGAGAAATGAAATAGAATTGGTATGATAAGGTAATGAATTAAGGTCAAATTATTTATGCTAAGAAAAATATAAATTAAGGATGATTTGTAATTAGGATATTTAGGAAAAATATATATACTCCTACCCATTTCCAAAATTATTAAGTTCTTGGAAGTTAGTTAAGGAATTGGTTTTTACATTATTATTCATAATGTCTTATTATCGAGTTAGGATGTAGAGTCAAAAGATAACTTTGTCTATCTCTTATGCTATACTTTAGATGTTTAGCAAAGGTTAGAAGACTAATTGATCTCCCTTGAAATCTTGAAGTCTAGGATTCTGCATGAAACAAACCCCACTACTCCAACTAGAATTATTATCTCCAAACTTTACCTTGAAATTCTACCTGTGAACCCTAGGGTATGGTTGTAGTTTTTCCTAATATTATTAGCATTACCAGCAACTCGATGATCAAATCAGTGATATCCTAATGTTCTTAAGAAAACATGAGTTGTTATATTCCAAAAATCCATCCATAGTTCAATAAAGTATTTGTAACAAAACATAGGTCTAGTGGTAGTATCCTTTAGTTCACCTTTCAAAAAAAAAAAATGTTGTTGGTTGTGTTTTGCCTTGTAAATTTTGGGCATGACACACATAATATTATGAAAAGTGAACTTACCTACGTCATCATCAACTTGTCTTCTTCACATCCTCAACCTCAATTTTGAGGATAACAATTCTACTAAGAGATATAACAAGTTTACCATAACATGCCTCTGTGAACTCTATGTCAGAACAAACATCACCAAAACTTACACAACTTCTTCTAGACTTAACATTTCTTCACTTGACATTAACTACATATGCTAGATATTCAGAAGTATCTCTTGTAACCTTAAATAATTAGAATACTTAACTAGTCATCCATACCAGCTTGATCTTTCTGCTATTCTTCTGTCAGATATCACAAAAGACTGCTAAGTTGACATCAATGAAAAACCCAGTAATGAATGTAACATATCTACAATAATCTCCCATAGGAATATCATCAACATTCATGCTTCCAAAAATCTCCCCCTTTGGTTTTGATGGAAACATAGATAAAAACATCTAGTTCCATGAATACCAAATGCAAAAGACTGTTAACCTTTCTTTTGAAGTCGTCTTCATCAATCATTCTCCCCCATTGATATACCTCAATGTGCTTTCTATTTTTCCATCCTGTACTTCTCCCAAGTTGTTTTCATGCAGTGCTTCTCTCCCGTGATGTTTTTTCTTCTCTCCCCCATGATGTTTTTGCTTCTCCCTCATGGTGTTTTTCATTGAGTACTTCTCCCCCGTTGACATCAATGTCAAAGGTTTCAGCAACCATCAAACTCTACAACAACTAATTCTTACTAGCTCAAGCATCCAAAGAAACTATTCAAAACATCATTCAATAAGAGTCCTAGATGAATTTGTCCATCATAGCTACCCCATACAAGAAGCATCAACATATTGTCTAGACAAACAATGGTGTTCCATTACACTGGACCAATGCACTCTTGCAATCTTCTACTCTAATGTAGAAAGGGCATAACCCTTAGCATACTTCAAAAATACTTAAAATTCTCTTTGGGAAGAGGATTAGTGAATATATCTACAATCTAATCTTTAGTGCTCAGATACTCCAATCTAATTTCCTTTTTTGCAACTTTCTCTCTCAACATGAGATACTTGATAGAAATTTGCTTGGTCTTTGAATGCAACACTAGATTCTTAACATATTTACTTTGCTTGTGTTGTTACAATGTATGGTAACATGTTTACTGAATTCTATCCTTATATCCTTCAGCATCTTCTTTATCCAAACAACTTGATTACAATGATTTTCTACAACATATTTTGCTTTTGTTATACTTTGTGAGGTACAATCATGCTTCCTTCTTAGCCAAGAAATCAATCTTCCTCCAAGAAAGAAGGCTCCACCACTGGTGCTATTTCTATCATCCATACTACCTTCGTAATCAGCATCAGTATAAGCACTTAGAGTGAAATTGTTAGATTTGTCATACCGCAATTTGTACTCTAGTGTTCCTTTTAGGTTTCTAAATATCCTTTTAACTACATAATGTAATTCTCTAGGACTATCTTGGAATCTTGCAACAATTCCAATTGCATTTTCTATATTTGGCCTTGTGTGAGTCATATATTACAATCCTCCAATCATAGATCTATACTTTTTCTGCTCAATAGTGTGAGTCTCATCCTTTGTAGATAACTTGTGTCTAGTTACCATAGGTGTTCCAATGGGTTTACATGTTTCTAAACCAAAAATTTTCAATAAATCTTTCAAATACTTAGTCTGAGAACTAAAGATTCCTTCTTTACCCTATATAATCTATAATCCTAGAAAATATTTTATCTCCTATCATACTCATTTCAAATTCCTTCTTTATTTCTTCTGCAAGCTTGTTGCTTTCATCATCATTTCATCCAAATATGATATCATTAATAAATATTAATCCATCATCAATTTATTTCCAATAGAGATTATTATTTTCCATACCTTTTCTATATACCAATCTTTGTTAAATGCTTGTTTATTCTTGCATACCAGGTTTTGGGTTCTTGCTTCAAGCCATAGATTGCTTTCTTCAATCTGCATACTATGTCCTTGTCATCTATTAAAGGACAACCTTTAGGCTACTCTATGTACACTTATTCTTCAAGTTCTCCATTTAGAAATGCTAACTTGACATCCATCTAACACATTTTGAATTTCTTATATGTTGCATATGCTAAGAATAATCGTACAGCTTCTATTCTAGCCATACAAGAATAGGTCTCATCATACTCTATTCCTTCTTGCTATGAGTAACCTTGACATACCAATCTTTCTTTTTTACTTACAATTTTTCCTTCCTCATTGATCTTGGTTCTCAGTACCCACTTAGTTACTATCACATTCTTGTCTTCTGGCCTAGGGACCAATTCCCATGTCGTATTCTTTACTATCTATTCTAATTTCTCTTTCATAGTTTGTTCCTAATGATCATCTTTATATGATTTATCTACATTCTTAGGTTCAACTTGGGATATCAAAAATAGTGATTCATTGACTCTACTTCTTGTCATCACACCTTTATCTCTACTTCCGATGATCTACTCAGGTGGATGATTCTTTTGTCATATTCTTACCTAAAGTAGGAGTTGCCATCTCAACTCTTGTCTCTACTCAAGGTTCTGATCTTTGTTCCTATCTTTGCTCTCCTTCATTATAAAAATCATTGTTAGTCTCAAGTAATACTTCATCATTCCTTGGTTTAGTAACAACATCATCATTCAAATTGTAATCAACTATTATTTCTTGTATCCTGAATTTCTCATTAACTCTCACATTTGCACTTTCCATAATAGTCACCAAAGCTATCTCTTCTATTACTTCGTCTTCATTAACCAATCTAAACTCATTATCATAGTCATTCAAGAATCTTTCCATACTTGTTTTAAATTCTTCAACTTGATCATAAAGTAAACTCTTTATAGTTTTTCTCAATCTCTTAGGACATCTAGATGAAAAATGACCAAATTCTTTACATGTCCAACAAACAAAAAATTTCATACCTTCTGGTTCTATCTTTTTAAGTAGATCAATACCTTCCTTTATCTTTATGTCTTCTTCTAATCTAGATCTATCTTTTCTTGAGCTTCTATTCTTTTGTATACAATAAAAGGATTCTAGATCTAAAAACTCAATGCTATGTTCTTTACACAAATCTGATAACTCACCAAGAATTTCCAACATCTGAGTGTCAAAATTTCCTCTTCTAGACTTAGGACTATCTTTCTTGAACATGCTTGTCACGGATATCCTAAAGTTGTTAAACTTTATCTTCAAGGACCTAATGCTCTGATACCAATTGTTAGAAACAATAGTCTGCCAAGATAACTTCGGGGGGGGGGGGGGGGGGTGTGAAATTAATTATCCCACAATTAAAAATTTTATCAACCTTAAACAATCTTATCCATTCAACCATAGTAAACAATAGCCATAACAAGATGCACATAGATAATTACACTAGATATGTTAGCTAGGGAACCTCTTGATTAGAGGGAAAACTCCAATGGGAATGATACCCACAAGATGATGTACTAATATTAATATTCCTTATTAAAGAATGGACCCTGCTAGGAGTCTATTACAACATTTAGTATATAGAGTCCCTATTGGGAGAATTTGAATCCCTATTAGGAGATTCAAACCCTATTAGAAGTTGTGCCAACACTGTTAGGAGTTGTAGTAAAAAGTATGCAAGAAGAGACCACTACACAAACATGCAATTTCAATTACAAGAAGAGCTCACTACCCAAACAAATAATTTATTGTTAAATTCTTCTTTCCTCCATTTTGTCAACTGAACCAATCACTGTTAGACCTTGTAGACTATGTCACAAACCTCAGATCACACAATAAAACCTTGGCAATGAAGCTTCCTTCACTTCCACTTCATATTTTTCTATTTCTATTGCTTACAATCACTTTATGTCATCCACGATAAAGGAAAATGTACTTCCTTTATATTGAATCCATTTGGACTATTTGGAACACATGTATGTCTCTAGGGGGACCCTTAGGAACATACATCATATAGTTTATTAACTTAGGTTACTAATATATACATTATATTATAATAATATATATGATATATAATTATATAATAATATATAAAATAATTATATAATAAATAATAATAATAATTTAATACTATATAATAAATTTTAGTAACTATATATAGTAATTCTCCCCCCCCCCCCCCCCGCCACCCCCTCCCAATTATGCTTTAACTATATTATACTAGGACTTGATATTGTTGGTGTAAATAAGTATTTACTTATTACACTTAGTTAAGTTTACTTAGGTTAATGCATTATTTGATTATTTTGCATTATTTAATTATTTTTATTTGTGAGACACTTAGGAGTTTGCACACCTTTTGAGTTGTCATGTTGACAACACACGAGTACACAAATCTATTTAAGCACATGGTGTCTACAACACTGTTTTGTGTGTCACACCCTTGTAGGCTTATCCTCTCATCATCACACTTACTTCTGTGCTTAATGGAGGATAACTCATATCTGGTGGATATGTGCTTGGTTGTATGACACATCATGGTGCTGATTACGAGGCATTCTAGATGTATCTCAGAGGCCTTTATATTCAAGCACTCTTAGTGTACTCTCAACTAGTTATTGAATACATTGTTATTCTAATCATACTCTCTCTCTCTCTCTTTCGTCTACTGTGTGCTTGTTTTTGAGTTCTTAGTTCTTGGGTGAATTTTTTCCTTAGGAAAATTCTTACATGGTATCAAAGAAACTTAGAGACTTTCTCATCGCAAGCCATTCGAGACCTCTTGCTTGCTTCATCAACTTAGCCTGAATCTAGAGTGTTGCAAAAATTGGAAGTGTCCAGCACCAGATCTGACCTTGCCATTGCATCTAGAACATTGAACCGGTGAAAATTGACTATAAACTCGGCTACATTGGCCCAAAGTCGACCATGAGGCAATTTTTTTTTGCAAATCAGACCCCAAAAGCCTGATTTCCAGTATGGGTATGATCTTATTTTCAGATTTGTAATTTAATTTTTTAGATCTTTATTTTCTTTGTATTTTCGTCAATTTTTTTTTCCCTTAGGGCACCAATAGAGATTTTTTTTAGCAGACTCGAGTAGTGACACCTTGGATCTGCCATTTTTGGAGATTTTATTTAGTCGTAGGGAATTTTATTAAATCTGCAGGCATTTTTTGAGCAAGGTCATACTGTAGAATTTTTGACCATATAAAGACAAGGCAGTGGCACAACCCGACCTTACAAATCTAGCATGACACCCTCAAAGCTCGGCCACATAAGTCTACTGGTGACCTCTTTATTTTGGAGTCCGTGGCATTCTTTATTTAAGCCGCGATCAAATCCAAACACCCATGCATGTGGGATTAAATCTGCAAACTCTGGCATCATTTTCCAGCGTTGCTCCAAACAACCGGGTAGATCTAAATCTTCCCACATCGCAGTTGTAATTTTTGCTGTCACGATCTGGGATTCTAGTGGTGACTGTTCTAGCCCGTAGACTTCATTTCCTGGCAGGCTTTTTGTGTTTTCGGCTCACTGCACATTTTTTGGCATCGGCATCATAACAAGTTCCAGTGAAGTTTTTCTAGCATCGTGAAAGATTTTTGGCACTCGAAGGATCCCTGACACAATTTCCTCTCCCTGACGGTGACAGTGTAGCAAGTGTACTTGTCTTCCGGCCCTGTTTTCTTTTTTCCAGCATCCATTCTGAAGTTTTGTGGATACTATTTTTGTGGACTTTCGACGACCTTCTCGTCTGCTGCATCCTGCCACATGGACATATCTACTCTGTCTCACCAATGTCCTTTGGCCACACTATTTACACAACCCACGAGAAATTTTACACGTAGGATAGACTTTAACCCGCCACTCAGACATCCCAACAGTTCACTACGTGTACAGAACACGTCATTAGACGGCCACGTCAGCACTGCTGACTCAGTGACACATCACCAGTCCTGAAACTGCCACATCAGCCTTGTGGAATCCAATTTCTCTTTGTCATGTTAGCATCCATGTGCATAGATCCGTACGACACATGTGATATCATACCTTCCATATAGCCCAACTAAGGCCGCCACATCAACCAAGGGTGTTATTTTTTGCTGACGTCAACATAATGCTATGTTAAAATTGATGACCATTTGATCATCAAAACTAGACCTTTTATAACTATAATGACGACCATTTGACCATCAAATTTAGACTCAGTTTCTCCTCCAGACCCCTCTCTAAATTACATTTCAATTTGGCAGCCTAACTTTGTGAGCTCGTAACTTGGACATCCAAACTTCGATTCAAGTGCAATTTTTTTGAAATCAGGCAAAATTTCTTGAATTTTCTAGTGGTGGTGTTGTTTTCTAGTTTTGGTGCACAGATTTTGTAGAAATTGCATTTTTTGGTGACTGTACCTACATAATCTTGCATTTTGCAACTTCAGAAGCTCCGTACAAGCACATCTGGTCACTTTTTTAGGTTCTAGTTTTTTTGAAAGTGTGTATGTTTTAGTCTACTTTCCAGATCTGAAGTCAAATTCTAGGGTTGTGTGGACCAATTTCTCACTTTCAGAATTAGGCCTTCTTTGGCATTGTAAAACTTTGGTTCTTTTTCAATTTTTTTGTAAAACTAAGCTATAGTGCTTAAGTGACAGATTTTAGCCTCATAAGATAGTTGTAAAATCAAAATCAGAAAGTCCACTTTGTTCATTTTGACAAGTGGCTCATTGTAAACACACTACTTATAAAGTGCCAACAACATCTTTTTTTGGGGGGGTTTTTTGATTGAGTGAACAGGGGGGGTGTACTGTGTTTTTTGTGTCTCTCTATTATGCTCTTTTCATTTCTACATCATGGGTTTTAAATGTCCTCCTTTAACTTCACGCACCTATTCTACATGGAAAGATATTGCATGGAGTAGATTAATGGAAAAAGGATATAGTCTTTATTTAGATGGTACAATTACCAAACCTATTGATGCTAAAGAACTCATTGATTGGAAAAGACAAGACCGACAAGCTTTAGGTGTAATTAGGAGTTGTGTACATGGGGATCTTCTCTTCCACATTAAAAATTGTTCAGAATCTAAGGAAGCTTAGGATAAACTTGAACAATTGTATGGTAAAGTGGATGAAGAAAAGGGATTTCAGATTGAAGATGATCTACTTCTCTTAGATCCTAAGAATTATGACACAATTCAGGATTACATCATTAAAGTCAATAAGTATAGGGCACTTCTTAAAGATTGTGGAAATCCCATGAAAGATGAAAGATTGATTCATCACATCCTAAAGAAGCTACCTTCTGAGTACACCAACTTTGTTTCAAGTTTTAATACTCATAGGTTGACCATGGGATCTGCTTACCAGAAGCCTTCCTTTGATGGATTTGCAAACATGTTGATTGTTGAACAATCTCACTTGGTGGATTTTGGACTTCTCAAGTCATCTAAGACCAAAGCCTTAGTGGCTAGTGATGATTCCAAATCTAGTCAAGGGGGAAAAGCAACAACAACAAGAAGTAATGGAAGCAGAAAACACAATCCAAGACACAACAATCCTCCTCTCAACAAGGAAGTTCTTCTTCAAACAAGAAGGGAAGTAATGAAAAGAAAAAAAAACTCTTTTGTGCATATTGCAAAAAGCCAAATCATGACGAGCATCATTGCAAGACAAAAAGAATCGATGAGTTAGAAAACCTACTCAAGAAGAACAAAATTCAAGTGCCAGGTACTTCCAAGGATTCTACTCCAACCTCTTCAAAAGGTAAAGGTCAAGCACTTATGGCAAACACAAGTTCTTCGAAATGGATACTTGACTCAGGTGCCTCTTACCACATTGGTTCTTCAAGGGAAGACTTTTCTTCATTGAAGTAGTCAAAGGTACCACACATCTTTGTGGGAGATGATGCTAAGATGGAAGTTGAAGGGGAAGGAAATGTAGAAATGGAAGATGGGGAATTAAAAGATGTTCTCTATGTTCCAAATCTAAGCTCCAATCTCCTATCAATTTACAAAATCACTCACCTTGGAGATGGTCATAATTTTGAGTTCCTTCTCGATTAAGTGATGGTGCGAAGTCTTAAAGATGATTCCTTGGTAGCAGTGGGGAAAGTCAATGACAACAAGAGGTTATACTCCTTCTCCCACTTTGTGCCTAAGAGTCCTTCCCAAGCCTTTTTAACTCACTCTACTTCACAAATCAATTTATTGCATGAGCAGTTTGGTCACCTTGACTTCTGCTCTATTCAACAACTTTGCTCAAAACACATGGTAAAAGGTCTACCTAATGTCAGCTTTTCTAAGGGAGAATGTTCATCTTGTTCAATGGATATGAATCTCAAGGAGAAGTACGATAAAGGGAAGTATTCTCAAGCTTTAGTTGTTCTTCAGCTAGTTCACATGGTGTTAGCAGGATCCTTTGCAGTGACTTCAGTCAGCCAAGGCCACTACATACTCACATTTGTTGATGAATTTTCGAGATTCACTTGGGTCTTCTTCCTTCATCATAAGAATGAAGTGGTTCATAAGCTTCAAGACTTCAAGACTCATGTTGAACACAAGTCAAGGAAAGCCATCAAAGTACTAAGGGTGGACAATGAG
Source organism: Cupressus sempervirens (assembly GCA_028749045.1). Classification (NCBI taxonomy): domain Eukaryota; kingdom Viridiplantae; phylum Streptophyta; class Pinopsida; order Cupressales; family Cupressaceae; genus Cupressus; species Cupressus sempervirens. Next base: position 408,888,108 of record CM053790.1, read on the forward strand.
AACAAATATGTAGACATAAGACTTAAGAACTTTTGTAGAATTGAGGGGATTGATCTTCAGAACTCACCAGCATTCAGTTCGCACAAGACAAATGTTGCAGCTATGAGGATTAGGACTCTCAAGACCATGGCAAGTTGCATGATTAAGGCCAAGTCTCTCGATCCTACATTAGAAGTTGAAGCCATTAGCAGTGCTACTTACATAGTTAATAGGTATCCTCATCCAACCTTAGATGGCATGACACCTTTTGAGGCATGGTGCGGCAAAAAACTAGTTGTGAGTCACCTTAGAGTCTTCGGTTGTCCAGCACGGGCAAACCTATCTTCCAGGAGTTGCAAGGCACCGACACCTAGGCCTTGTACCTTTATCAGCTATGAAGACAATATGAAGGCTTATAGACTAATGGATCCAAAGACACATGAGATTTTTGTGGAGAAGGATGTTCACTTTGAGGAAAGTTCACCTAGCTTATCCTCTAATCCTCTCCACACATCATATACAGTGGAAACTGATAGTGACACTAGTGATAGTGCTTCAATAGGTTCAGATACGTGGGGTTCTATCGACAGTTGTAGTGAGAGGTCACATCAGTCCAGTCCACATGCTTATATTTCCATAGTGAAAGGTCCAACACATCATGGTACATCTCGTCTTCCAGCTCCAGCTTCACTTGACTTGGGATATAGACTTGAGGACTTACATCTTCTCATTGATGATGATTCTTCTATAGTTGTTGCGAGTGCCCACTTTGACCCTCATGTCCATTCTCTACATGATCAATCTAAATAGGTTGGCATGATTGTGGATCCTTATGAACAAAAATTAGTGGAGGGCTCTTTGTTAGTTGAGGAGACAGATGGTTCAGTGGAATAGGTCAACAGACATCCTTGCCAAATCTGCATTCATTCTTTTTAGCATAGTTGGAAGGGGTGAACTTCAGCATCAGCACAGGGATACTTGAGCAGGTTTCAAGGCCACCATACATCTTCAGGAGTGTACCTTTGCCTCTGTTTCTTCCTAAGGGGGGGAACACCATTCTGCATTCATGGACCAGCTTCTTCATTGGAGCAACTTTCACTTGTTGGCATTCTTCTTTTGGGGGGGGGGGGAGCCTATTTTGTCTCACTTCCTTCTCTTATTCTCTTATGTATATATTGGATGTATGTCGTAATGGGGGGTCTTGATTACTCCATCCATCGATGCATCCTTGCTTTATCTCTCTTTTTGGGGAAGGGTTTTTCCCATGAGGTTTTCCCTCTTTCTTTGCTTTATGAGAGATTGCATCTTCATTATGTACATGGGTACCTAATATGGCCTAGTAGTTGGGACCCATTATGCATCTTCATCCTAGTTCGTAAGCTTAAGGGCATTCCCCTAAGTTTCACTTAAGGGGGGGTGTTGGTGTAAATAAGTATTTACTTAGTACACTTACTTAAGTTTACTTAGGTTAATGCATTATTTAATTATTTGGCATTATTTTATTATTTTTATTTGTGAGACACTTAGGAGTTTTCACACCTTTTGAGTTTTCATGTAGACAACACAGGAGTACACAACTCTATTTAAGCACATGGTGTCTACAACACTATTTTGCATGTCACACCCTTGTAGGCTTATCCTCTCATCACTGCACTTACTTCCGTGCTTAATGGAGGATAACCAATATCTGGTGGACATGTGCTTGGTTGTATGACACATCATGGTGCTGATTATGAGGCATTCTAGATGTATCTCAGAGGCCTTTATATTCAAGCACTCCTAGTGTACTCTCAACCAGTTATTGATTACATTGTTATTCTGATCATACTCTCTCTCTTTGGTCTACTGTGTGCTTGTGTTTGAGTTCTTAGTTCCTAGGTGAATTTTTCCCTTAGACAAATTCTTATAGATATAACTTAAAAATTGGTCCTGACCATTCCCTTTACATTTGAATTTGGCACCATGATTTGGGCGCATAGATTGAGTACCTATTATGAAATTGGGTACCCATTTTCAAATTAGATACCCATTCTCAAATTGAGTACCCATTCAGGAAAGGTAATACATTTTTGGTTTGGTATCAAGATGGGTAGGAAGTCAGAGCAAATTTTGAAACACTTTTAGACACTTCAAAACTACATATTTTCACATTGCCACTTTTTGGCACACCATGATCGTGCACATACTCATTCATCGAGTAACAACTAGAAGAAAAAGTTTATTAAGATGGAATTTGAGGCCAACTTATGATAAAAATGAAGAATGTTTGAGAAGTTTGAAGGATAAAGTCAAAGTTTGTTACAAGATATAGTGCTAGAAAAGTTTTCATGCCCAAAATTTTAAATAAAAACACAACAAAATATTCTTCCACTATTACAAGCAACATTTAGGATACAAAATTTATATCATTTCAATTCTAGCTATTTTGTAATGAACCTAGATAATTTTTTGTTACGATAAAACCACAAACATAAATAAAAATTACATGCAAATATAACCAATATCAGAAAATAATAGATCACACAAAAAAGAACACATGACACCAAGATTTAACATGGTTCACCCAAACCTTGGGCTATGTCCACCAAATAACAAGTCCAATATTTTTGCGATCCAGTGATTACAACCTGATTACAATCTGTAATCCCTTACAACTCAATACTACTGTAAGAACTAATTTTCACATCAAAACTATGAAACAATCCCTAACCCTAAGCCCTTTTATATAAGTATTTTTACCACTTTAGGGTTACAATTAATAATTACATGTCAGCCCAAAATCTCGATCAAATAGGGCCCAATTTTATTTTTTTGGGGCAATGTCCTGAGCCCCAAAGAATTTATGAAGTATGTACAATACTTTTCAGATCGGTCACCACAATCTAACAATCTCCCACTTGGGGACTAATTAGGCTCCACTCTAAACAACAATCTCCCACTTGGAGATTGATCCTATATGTATGCCACTACTCCATGAGGCTCCCATTGGACCAAACCACCCTGGACTCTGCTATTCTTTTAATTATGTTCAATCTAGAAGACCAACCAAAGATGAAGAGGAGTTTAGCCTCTCCCTTGTTACTACCTTTGTAAAAATATCTACTGGATTATCATCTGTATGTATCTTGTCTAGCTTTAACTATCCATCCTCCAAAACTAACTGAATGAAATAGTACCACAACTATATGTGTTTGGTCTTTGAATGTAGAGCTGAATTCTTTGCAAGATGAATGACACTTTGACTATCTATAAACAAATAATTATCCTTGTGAGGATGTCGCAATTCTTTCAAGGAGAACTAAAGCCATATCATCTCCTTGGCTACCTCTATAGTAGCAACATACTCTACCTCTGTAGTGGATAAAGCATTAACCTTCTATAACCTAGAAACCCAACTCACGACTGCCTCACCAATAGTAAAGACATAACCTGTAGTACTCCACCTAGTGTTAATATCCCCTACCAAATCTGAGTCAACATAGCCCTGTAAATTAGTAGTAGAGCCCCCAAAGTGTAAACACTTATTGGATGTTCCTCTCAAATATTTGAGAATCCATTTGACTATATGCCAATGCTCAATTCTTGGATGACTCATATACCTACTATCGACTCCCACTAAATGTGCAATATCTGACCTTGTACATACCATAGCATACATCAAGCTTCCTATAGTTGAATCATAGGGTACCTTGGACATCTTATCCTCCTCTTTTTGTGTCTTGGGACATATCTCCTTAGTTAACTTCAAATGACCAAGTAAAGGTGTGCTGACAGCTTTAGCTTTCTCCATAGAGAAACATTGCAACACCTTCTCAACATAATTAGCTTGAGATAGCGTCAATTTTTTATTCTTCCTATCTCTGCAAATCTTCATACCAAGGATTTTTTTTTTTGCCCCCAAATCCTTCATAGCAAATGCATGTGTTAACTAGCATTTTAGCCCCTTAATATGATCCATGTTAGACCCAGCTACAAGCATATCATCAACATATAAACATAAAATAATATAGCTATCATCATCTAACCTCTTAAAATAAACACAATGATCTAAATGACACCTATTGTATCCATGCTCATGCATAAAACTATCAAATTTTAGATACCATTCCTAAGGTGCTTACTTCAAGCCATATAAACTTTTCGTCAATTTGCACACTAAGTTCTCCTTACCTTTGACCTCGAATCCTCGTGGATGAGCCATATATATCTCTTCATCCAAATCACCATGAAGGAAGGCTATTTTAACATCAAGTTGATCTAAATGCAAATTTTAGTAGCCACAATACTTAAAATAGTACAGATAGAAGTCATCTTAACAACAGGAGAAAATATCTCATCAAAATTGATTCCTTTTTTCTATGGAAATCCTTTTACAACTAACCTAGCTTTAAATCTTTTCTTACCTCCTTCCTCTTCTTTCAATCTATAAACCCACTTATTCTGTAAAGCTTTTTTACCTGCAAGCAACTTGCATAAATCTCGTGTCTTATTCTTCAACAAAGAGTCTATTTCATCTTTCATTGCAGACTCCCACTGAATCTTAGTATCCACCTACATAGCTTCATTATAACATTCAAGTTCACCAGTATCAGTAAGTAAAATAGAATACAAAGAGTGAGAAAATCTTTCTGGAGGAGTAATTTGCCTTGTTGACTTTCTAACATTCACTAATGTGTGTGGTATATGTTGTTGCGGTTGTTGCACATCATGAGGAATGGTTGGAACATTAGCTTTTGGAGTATCATCCAACACTACATAATCATCTTCTTTCTTCTCATGTTGCTACAACAGATCTTTGTACAACACTTTCTCATTGAATATGACATCCTTGCTTCTTACAATTTTATGACTTTCAAAATCACAAAGCCTATAACCAAATTCATTAATACCATATCCAAAAAATACACATTTCTTTGACTTAGCCTCCAGCTTGGTTCTATTTTCAAAATCTATGCGAGCAAAAGCTTCACAACTGAAAGTTTTAAGAAAAGAATAACTCACCTTCTTACAAGTCTATGCTTCCTCTAGAATACCACAACTTAAAGGAGTAGAGTGACCTCTATTAATCAAATATATAGCAGTATTGATAGCCTCCGCCCACATGTGTAAGGACAACTCAACATGAAACCTCATGCTCCTTGCATGCTCCATTATAGTCTTGTTCATGCGTTCAACCACTCCATTTTCCTGTGGAGTCCTTGGAATAGTTTCCTATCTACAAATACCATTAGTGGAGCAATAATCTTCAAATTCATGACTGCAATACTCATCACCATTATCAGATCTGAGACATTTTAATTTTTTACCAATCTCATTTTCAACCAAGTATTTCAATTTCTTAAAAGTTTGAAATACATCAGATTTTTGTCCAAGGAAATAAACCCATACTTTTCTAGTTTCTTCATCGATGAATGTAACATATTAATGAGAGCCACCAAGGTAAGATACCTAAGCCCATCCCCATACATTTGAATGCACAAGCTCTAATTTCTCCTTTTTATTTTCCTTCCCAGGCTTCACAAAACTCACTCTCTTTTGTTTTCCATACAAACAAATTTCACAAAAATCCATATTAACACATTTTAGACCTGGTAAAACTTTTCTTGAATGAAGTACTTTCATACCTTTCTCACTCATGTGCCCAAGTCTATTGCACAACATTGTATCAAAATTTACAGCAGCTATTTATTCTCCCTGCTCAACAACAACAAATGTTCTTGAACATTCATTTTTCTCTTAAACAATTAAAGTAGAAGGAACAATATGACCTATACAAATATATAAGGTGCCTACTTTCACACCTTTTGCTACTACAAGGGAACCTTTTGAAACTTTTCAATTTTTATCATTAAAAGTAACTATACAACCCTCATCACCAAGTTGCCCTGCTGAAATTAAATTCCTACTCAACCTTGGAACATGTATTACCTCATGTAGTATCTGATGATTCCCATTATGCAACTTAATCTTAATTTTTCCCTTTTCAACAATCTGACAGGGTTCATTATCCCCCAAATAAAGAAGCCCAAAATCCCCTTGGACATAATCAATGAAATATCCTCTATGAGGTGTAACATGAAATGAAATACCAAAATCTAAAACCCATGAATCATCAACACTTTCTAAAGGTAGAAGCAAAGAATCCTCTTCGAATTTGTTACTTACCACATTTGCCTCCTTGTCTCCATCTAGTTTATCTCCTTCATTTTTCTTTCAATTCCAACCATCTTTCTTTTTATGCCCTGGTTTCCCACAATACTAGCAGTTGTTCGACCCTCTCAATCAAGACCTCCTCCCCTTTGACTTTCCTCTTGATTTCTTGCAATTTTTGGAATTACTTCCTCTCTCAGTCATTCTGCCTCTACTTTGTGCGTTCAAAGCACTTCTTGATGTAGATCCACCTAAGGTTTTCCTATGAGTTTCCTCATTCAAAAAAATACCAATCACATCATCATATTTTAGGGTACTAGATCTAGGAACAGAATTACTCACAGCCATTACCAAGCCATTCCAACTTTCAGGCAAAGAACAAAAAATCAAGAGAGCCCTAATTTCTTCATCAAAATTGATACCCACAAAAGATAATTGACTAGTAATAGTATTAAACTCATTTAAATGATCTACAATAGATCTACCTTATGCCATTTTCATATTAAATAAATACTTCATGAGAAATACCTTGTTTGAAGCAGAGGGCTCATATAGTTTCACTAGGGTTCGCATCAATTCTTCTATCTTCTTCGCTTTTGTAATATTAAATGCCACTGATGGTGCTAGGCATAATCAAATGCTTTCAAGTGCCTTTATTTATAAAAGATCCCATTCATCATTTGACATAGATCCCTGATTCTTGGTTTTGCCTTCCAACAACTTCCATAAATCCTTTTGATACAGATAGTCTTCTATTTGCATCTTCCATAACTAAAAGTTTTGCCCATTAAACATGTCAACCCTTAGCTTACCCTTGTTTTCCATCACTCCCACTCAATTGTGAGACTCCCACTCAATCGTGAAACTTTCCTGCAAAGGATAACTGAAAAAAAACCTTGCTATGATACCACTTATTAGGATAAAACCACATATAGAAATAAAAATTACATGCAAATATAACCTATATTAGAAAATAATAGATCACACAGAAAAGAACACAAGACACTAAGATTTAATGTGGCTCACCCAAACCCTGGGCTACGTCCACCAAATAAAAAGTCCAATATTTTTACGATCTAGTGATTACAACCTGATTACAATCCATAATTCCTTATAGCTCAATATTGCTGCAAGAACCAATTTTTTCATCACAATTATGAAACAATCCCTAAACCTAAGCCCTTTTATACAAGTATTTTTAGCGCTTTAGGGTTATAATGAATAAGTACATGTCGGCCCCAAGCCCCAAAGAATTAATGAAGTATGTACAATACTTTTTTGATCAGTTACCACAATCTACCATTTTAAAGCCATTTTCAAGGACCATTTGAATTCATGGAAAAACAAACTTTTTAAGCAATACATGTTTTCATACAATCCAACTTTTAGAAAGATATCAATACTCCATTCATTATTAAAATGCAATCATATTTTTGATACAATGAAATTACATTACAAAATAAGATAGATCTATTAGAAGCATGGATGCTGATGATATTCCTATAGGGGAGTATTGTAGATATGTTATCATGATGATATGTTACATTCATGACTAATTTTTTCATTGATGTCGACATAGCAATCTTCTGTGGTAAATGATAGAAGAACAATAGAAAGATCAAGTTGGTACAGATGGATAATCAATTATTCTCACTATCTGAGGTTATGGGAGTATATGCAGTTAACGTCAGGTGAAAAAATGTTAAGTCTAGAAGAAGTTATGTATTTATTGGTGATGTTTGTTCTAAGATAGAGTTTAAATAGGCATGTTATGCTAAACTTGTTAAATAGGCATTTCTATTAAACTTGTTATATCTATTAGCAGAATTATTATTCTAAGAATCGAAGTTGAGGATGTGAAGAAGACCTGATGATAATGACATTGCTAAGCTCTCTCATCATAATATTACGTGTATGGAAAGATATTCAAGTTGCAAGACAAAAGATTAATGTTATCACTAAGTGTAATGTGTTCTTAATGTGGTCTTATAATAATTAATTGAGAAGATCTAATAGCTGACTCAGGGAATTATTTTATATACCCTAACTATATATCATATATATTATCATTATATATTATATACATTAGTAGCCTAAGTTAATAAACTATATGATGATGTATGTTTCTAGGAGTCCCCCTAGGGACATACATCTCGTGTTTCAATGGGTAGAAAGGGGTTATAGAGTATCCTATGACTCTTTTTGACCTATTACATAATAACATATGTTCCTAGGGGTCTTAGAACCCCTATAGACATATATGTTGTGTTCCAATGGCTCAAAAGGGGTCATAGAGTATCTTATGACCCTTTCAACCCATTACATGACAACATATGTTCCTAGGGGTCATAGGACACTAAGGAACATATGTTGTCATGTAATGGGCCGAAAGGGGTCATAGGGTATTTGATGACCCCTTTTGACCCATTGGAACACAACATGTATGAACCTAGGGTCTTAGGACCCCTAAGAACATATGTTATCATGTAATGGGTCAAAATTTGACCCATTAGAACACCACACACATGATGATAAGGGTCCTACGACCCCTACAAACATATGTTCTCATGTAATGTATCAAAAGGGGTCATAAGATACCCTATAACCCCTTTCTACCCATTGGAATATAAGAGGTATGTCCCTAGGAGTCCTAGCAACCCTAGGAACATATATTTTTATCTAATGGGTCCAAATGGGTCATAGGATACCCTATGAGGCCTTTCTACCCATTGGAACACAACATGTATGTCCCTAGGGGCCCTAGGACCCCTAGGAACATAAGTTGTCATATATTTGACTGAAATGGGTAATAGGTTATCTTATGACCCCTTTCAAACCATTTCAACGCAACATGTTTGTCCCTAGGGGTCTTAGGACTCACAAGAACATATTTTGTCATGTAATGAGTTGAAAGGGGTCATATGATATCCTTTAATCCCATTCAACCCATTGAAACACAACATGTATGTCCCTAGGAGCCCTATAAACCCTATGAACATATTTTTTCATGTAATGGGTCAAAATGTGTCATGAAATTCCCTATGACCCCCTTTTACCAATTCAAACACAACATGCATGTCCCTAGGAGAACATATGTTGTCATATAATGGATTGAAAGGGGTCATAGAGTATCCTATGACCCCTTTTAACCCATTACAACACATTGTGTATGTCCCTAGGGGTCCTAGGTCCCCTAGGGGCATACATCACATTTTTGAATGGGTTGAAAGGGGTCATAGGGTTTCTAATGACCCCTTTCAACCCATTAAATGATAACATATGTTCATAGGGATCCTAGAACCCCTAGGAAAATATATCATGTGTTCAATTGAGTTGAAAAGGGTCATAGAGTACCCCATGAACCTTTTCAATACATTATATGACAACATATGTTCCTAGGAACATAAATCGTGTATTTAAATGGGTTAGAATAGGTCATAGGATAACTTATGACCACTTTTGACCCTTTAAGTGATAACATATGTTCATAAGGGTCCTAGAACCACTATGAACATATATCATGTATTTGAATGATTTGAAAGGGCTCATAGAGTACCCTATGACCCCTTTCAACATATTTTATGTCAACATATGTCTTTCAGGGTCCTAGGACCCCTAGGGACCTATTTTATTGGGTCATACGATAACCTATAACCCCTTTCAATGCATTTCATGACAACATATATCCTTAGGGGTCCTAGGACCCCTAGGGACCTATTTCATTTGTTAAAATGGGTCAAAAGGTCATAGGATAACCTATGACCTCTTCTGATGCATTTCATTCTAACATATGTCCCAAGTCTCCTAAAGACCTATTACATTTGTTCAAATGGATTGAAAGAGATCATAGGATAACCTATGGTCACTTTCGACATATTTCATGATAACATATGTCCCTACGGGTCCTAGGACCTCTAGGGACCTAATTCATTTGTTTGAATGGGTCAAAAGATGTCATAAGATAACCTATAACCCCTTTCGACACATTTCATGACAACATATGTCTCTAGGGACCTATTTTATTTTTTTGAATGGGTTGAAAGGGGTCATAGGATAATATATGACCCCAATTAACATTTTTCATGACAACATATGTCCCTAGGGGTCCTTGGACCCCTACGGACATATTATAATCATTTACATGGGTTGAAAGGGGTCATAGGATAACCTATGACCCTTTTTGACGCATTTCATGACAATATATATCCGTAGGGATCTTGGGACCGCTAGAGACCTATTCCATTTTTACAAATGGGTCAAAAGAGGTGATAGGATAACTTATGACCCCTTTCAACACATTTCATTACAACATATGTCCTTAAGGGTCCTAGGACCACTAGGGCCATATTGTAATTGTTCATATGGGTTGAAAGGGCTCATAGGATAACCTATGACCATTTTCAACACATTTCATGACAACATAAGCACCACTAGGGACCTATTTTATTTGTTTCAAAGGGTCAAAGGGGGGTAATAGGATAACCTATGACTTCATTTGACACATTTCATGATAACCTAGGACCCTAAGACCCCTAGGGACATATTATAATTGTTTGTATGGGTCAAGAGGGGTGATACAATAACATATAACACCTTTCAACACATTTTATGACAACATAAGTACCTAGGGGTCCTAGGACCCGTAGGGACCTATTTTATTTTTTATAATGGGTCGAAAGGGGTCGTAAGATAACCTATGACCCCTTTTGACACATTTCATGATAACATATAACCCTATGGCTCCTAGGACCCCTAGGGACATATTATAATTGTTCATATGAGTCAAAAGTGTTTATAGAGTACTCTAGAATCCCTTTTGAACCATTAAATGAAAACATATGTTCTTGGGACTCCTAGGACCCCTATAAACATATATCATGTGTTCAAATGAGTTGAAAGGCATCATAGAGTACTCTAGGACCACTTTTGACCCATTATATGACAACATATGTTCCTAGGGGTACTAGGACTCCTAAGAACATACATGATGTGTTTGAATGGATCGAAAAGGAGTCATAAGGTACATTCTTAGGAGTCCTAGAGACATACATCATGTGTTTGAATGGGTCAAATGCGATCATAGGGTTCCTTGTGACCCATTTTGGCCCATTAAATGAAAACATATATTCCTAAAGGTCTTAAGATCCCTTGGAACATATATCGTGTCTTCGAATGAGTTTAAAGGGGTCAAAGAGTATATTATAACCCATTTCGACCGATTATATGAAAACATATGTTCATAGGGCTCCTAGGACCCCTAGATAGATACATCATGTGTTTGAATGGGTTAAATGGGGTCATAGGGTGTCCTATGACCCCTATGACCCTATGACCCCTATGACCCCTTTTGACCCATTAAATGATATCATATGTTCCCAGGGGTCCTTAAACACCTAACATGTACATAATGTGTTTGTATAACTCATTATATTACAAGATTACATGATTGTAAAACAATCAAACCAATATTACATTATCACTGTCTAACTCATTCAAGTGCCCATTGAATAACATACTTATCAAGCCTATCATCAACATACTTTCTTCAAATTCCCTTCATCAATCAAAACATCTTCATCAGTCAAATGATATAGAACTCTAGTGAATTAGTATAATGTATGAACAACTAAGAATTGACATTATTGTCAACAAGACAACTCATATGACTCTCTTAAAAAACTTCATAGCATTCTCAATTACATCATTAGTTGGGGTCAAAAATTTTATTTCATATATGTTTTGGGAACTGATTATCATGCTTGTATCTAATTGGAAAAACATATATTCTAGGTATATTATTGATATGCATTTAGAGATTATTAATCAAAGATTATTATTATTTGATGTTCCATATCAAATCCTGATCCAACATTATTATTGGTGATGATCAAACATTTAAATCATTAATGGAAGATCACTTCCAATATCAATTGATAAATCATTTGTATTTGTTAAGATGTGAATCCCGATTAGTGAAGATGCATGTAATTAAAATGAAAAGGCAATTTCATGGCACGTAAACTGACCTCTCATGTGGTAGTGGATGAAGTTGTAAGAAATATTAAGAATCAAGTTTGCATTAGAGTTTTGGTATGTGATATAAGGTACTAAATTCTTATTCAAGAGCATTAAAGGTGACATAGAGCATATTGAAACTTTACTAAATTAAGTGCATATGCATTAGATGTGAGTAGAAAATTAAATTTGATGAAATTTCTATTTTTTGTAGGTGATGGCTTGACCATTGTTAATCAAATATAATTTCACCTATTGGTGAGAATGGTGATCTCATTGTACTAGAAAAACCTTCAAAAATTAGGTATTTTAGCATTTGAAGTAAATCTTCTGAGATTTGTTCTTTCATTTTGGCACCACAGAGTGACAAAGAGATATTACATAATATTCAAGAACATGGATTCTCTATCATTTCACCCTTCATTATTATGTTTATATTATGTATGAATGTGCAAGTAAATTATTTTGAATCGAAGAAACATACTATAGTCAAAAGATTATCTTTCAATCATTACTATGGCCTCTTTATTCTTATGAGGCATAATTTTATCACTTTAATATTCAACATTGATCATGAAATGAGGAGTACTTTTATCCATTACTCGAGTTTTCACTTATCTAAGGTTTCTCTCAAGTATTATCATTTATTAGTATGCTACCATGTTTTTATTTTCCATGTGATTATCCTTTTGTTTAATGTTTCTTAATTTTGATATAGAAAAGTGAACTCATCCATTTATGATGGATACATATGTCTGAAGCTATAATAAGACTTAACTATTCAATAAATTTATTGGTAGTGATGCATTTTCTAGTATTTAATAGAATACCAACATTTACTCCCACTATTGTTAGAATTTACTAGATTTAATAGTCATGTACTTTGAATCATCATTGATGTTACTTTTATGATTTTCATTACATGAACAATTTTTGTTCCAATTTTTCTTAAAATATAAATTCCTTTGAAAAAGTCACTATATTTATGTCAATGAAACTAAAGAAAAATATGTTTCTTTCTCATTATATCACTACACAACCTAAGAACCATTTCTCTTCTATTTTCTTCTAAGACATTTCTTTGAGAAGAAGCTTGAGAGGATCACACCAATAAGATATTTAACAACCATTATGTTTGTATTTGAAAATTTGAAATTATCGTCAGATTTTAAAAAGACATATAGATAGATGAATTATATTCATTTATATTTCTTTATTAAATTAATTTTATATTCAAGTTTATTCAAATTATAAAAAGTACTTGTTTGAAACCTATCCCATGTGAGCTAAAAATGAAAGGAACTTCTTTACATGTGCCATCATCATAGATCTTCACCTTAAGACATTCCCCTTAAAACTTTCCCCTTCTACTTTCTCTCCCTTTTACTTTATGAAGCAAAGCAGAATAAATAAATTTAAATAATATTTGTAGAGTTAGAAATGTTAATGCATTTCCTAATCTTTGAATAAAGCATAGGTTCATATAAATTCTTAGTAGTTAATTGACCATTTAAATTCATTGGCTACATTTATTCATGTTCATTACCATGTAGTCCAAGTTGGTGGACATCAAAGCTATGGTAATAACACACCTTGATTTCATTGAAAGAAATGATACATAAATACAAATTAATAGTGGTTATGTCACTCAATCAAACCAGTAACAATCAAGTTAGATCGTCATTGTATGGTCTGATGTATATTCATCTTTCTATCACTCCACTTCGAGCTCACGGAATGGTAAGGGCACCGTCTTCATGGCTCTGTACTTACCCACATTATTCAAATGCTCGTTCTCCAACCTACACAAAATACTCCACCTAAATATATCAATGCCTTGTATTTGATTCTCTATTTTCATAATAGCTTGAGCTCAAATAATATATCTTAGAGTTTAAGTTGTTTAAATGATTTTTTGAATTGGGTTAGCTTCTTCAAATAAGATCTATCTATTGGTATAATTTTAGAAATATTATTAGAATAAATTAAAATTTAAAATATATTCTTTATATGTGATTGGAAAATATATGTATACCTATAAAAATTCCAATGACCACGTCGAAAGACTTCAAGAGATGCCAAAACAAAATCAATTACTCTATACCCATAACTTCCATGATTCAAATGCATGATTGTTTGCACCCATGCAAGTCGAAGGACGAAATTTAGTGCCTGCATTTTCAAACGAGAATAGTCTTATCAACATAAGCTTGTGCTTTCAAACCAATTAACAAAATGAACTCCTAAACTTCCAAAAGAAAAACCTTTCCAACATGCACTTGGGCTACAACTAAATGAGAATTAATGGTAGTAAGAGTTAGAGAGATGTGTGGCTTACAATAGAGATGAAGTAAAGAGACTTGTGCTTGAGAATGAGTTCGTCCCTTAACCAGGGGTTCTTTGAATGTGGATTAAGCAGTCCCCAGTCTTTGACAAAATCCCAATAGAGCTGATATATGGTTGCAATAGTTGAGGTAAGCACAACCAGTATAAGCCAACATGTATTTGGATACATAGCATATGTTAGCCTTGCTCCAGCTGCAAATATGGCTGACACGTACTTTCCTAGATTTGCAAGATGATCTGCATTTCCTTCTTCCACCCATCTTCTCGCACACTATACACACACACACCCAAATATTACAAAAATTTAGTCCAAGTTTTACATTTCTCAGGGTTGCTCAGTAGAGTAGAGAAAAACAGACCTGTAATGCTCGCCAATAATATGGAAGAAATGAAACGACGTAGGCCATTTCTCTGTAGGTCTTGCTGTGTCTGCAAGTACCATAATCATTCGACCTAAAACTTCCTCCTATGTAAAAGCATGCAACGAATTCTAAATGCCTTAGAAGTGTCACCTGAAATAACATATCCATCTGAGGTTCAGGAAATAAGAGATTATTTCCAGTACAAAATACTAGCATGAAATGGGGGGAGGCTAAACTAACCTGGCTGGTTAGTTGGTCAGCCATGAAGAAGTCTGTCATGACCACCTGCAGAGCAGTAATGGTGATACATCAGTCAATTATATTTCATTCAATGTTGATTCTAAAATTATATAATTGAATTCTTCTACAATATGGATATTTGATATCACAGCTTAATAGATATAAGTTAATAATGATATATTTGTGTCTCTTTCTTTTTGAGATATAGAATTGAATGATTAGTTATAAAATAAGGATTTCATAAATTCGATTAGAAATTGTGTAAGTGAACTCTGATTATTAAGGATGATGATTTCTGATATTAATATCATAATTTCATAATTTCATAAATATAAATGTAATAATGATGATACGCAGTATAATTATATTTCTTTTATTTTTGTATGAACTATTATATATAAAATATGAGTTGATGAATTTGATTGAGAATTTATACAAGTAAAGTCTAAATATTCAACTGAAATCTCACAGGACAAGATTGATATTAATATGATAATTTGATAGGTATAAACTAACAAAGATTATACATCAATTATATCTTTCATATACAAGAAATAGGTTTATATGAACTAGCATTTATTGAATAAAAAATTATTCAAGTGAATTCTATTTATGAAACTAAATTCTTATATGACAAGATTGAATATTCTTGATATTAACATCACAATCTAACAAGTACGAGGTAGCAATGATGATTCATCCATTAATTATATGTCTTTTGCTCTCATGAAATGGGTTTATATGAACTCCAATTTATAAAATATGGGTGTATGAGTTTGATTCAAATATTGTCCAGTTGAATTCTAATTATACAACTAAATTATAAGAAATCACATAATTGAATCTTGATATTAATCTTCTAACCTCATAGATAGAAACTAACAATGATGATTTGTTAATCATATTTATTTCAATTTGATGAGGTGAGTTTGTGTGAACTACTGTTTGTGAATATGAACTAATAAATTTGATATAAAAAAACATTAAGAAATTGAATTCTTATGTTATAAAATTAAATCTTACAACTAATAATGATGATAGATGACTCAACTATCTCTTATAAGATAGATTTATATAAAACATTATTATAAAATATACATTAATAAATTTGATTTAAAAGCTAAACAATCTAACTTTAACTTTATAATATTAAATAATCAAGTATTGAATAATTAAATCTTAAAAAAACTAAAAAAAACTTTACTTATCAATAGCATACCTTGTATAAGGGTGCAAGAATGATATTCCTCATAACCTTGAGGAAGGAAACACGAGTAGATCTATAAACAATGTTGAAAGGGCAAAAGAGCAGAGAAACAAAAACCTGCCAATCATTCCAAAAGAAAATTGGTTGGTGCAAGTGCATATATATATCAGAATTTGAAGCAAGTAGTGAGAATATGTAGAAATAGATAGTGAGAATATAATGTACCAGCAACAAGAAGGCAGGAATGGCATCAGTTTCAATAGGGGGAAATCCCTTGGTGCGCAGTGTGAGATGGGCAACCATGGCTCCCACCACCACGGTCATCAGAGTTGAGCACATTAAGAACACGTCTCTGTACTTGAGCTCTGTATTTGGTGAGAATTCAAATATGAAGCTATAGTTTATTCTTGCGCTCCTCCACATGAAGATATTGCACCCATACAAGAATATATGCAGATTTAACAACGCAAACATGCTGCACATAAACACTTCACTTATCATCTCATCTCTATATGTTTATCGATTTGAAAATCATTTAGTCAAAGCAAATTTAAATGAAATACTTCATAATTTGAAGTGTTTAGATGATTTGTTTGAATTCTCCAATTAACTTTTACAATAGAATTCACCAATCAACTTATGACTTCTGTAATTTCAGATGTGAAGACTATACGAGTCTTTTGGTTGCGGGAATAGAAATATGGGAATAGGAATTATTATTCTAGAATAGTTATTCTGGAATAGAATATAGGGATACATATTCTTATTATCTGTTTGGTTCAGCCATAATATTTGATGGGGAATTTAAGGACCCAAAAATTTATGTTTTATAAAAAAAAAAAAATCTGGAATAAGTATACGTATTCCAATTCCACCTATTTAGGTGGAATTGTAAATGCTCATTTTTGAGCCAAAATTGGAAGGCGTACTCCTATTATATTCCTATTCGCAATTCGATTTGGTGCACCCAAACAAAGAATTCAGGATTTTAGGAATTTACATATGTCTATTCCACTTGTATTCCCACTACCAAACAGAGATTTACAATAGTTTACTATAAAATATTTAAATTGTAGCCGAATTGAAAGATCTGATTTGTCTAAATAGTACATTGTTAATTCACATTAATAAATGTTCTTATTCTAAATTCTAATAGAATGTTAAATAAATTAGTTAAACAGATTAGAAATTAAAATATATACATAGTAATTTGTACAATAAAAGTCATCTACCAATGTGATTTCAAATGTATCACCTAAACAAATTGAAATTTACTTAAGTAATAAGAGAGATGAAGTCCAACCTGAAAATTGGATAAACCGTTTCTATATAGCCAGAGTGAGTGGGGTCTGTATACATTCCACTCAAATGAGCGAGGATGGCATAACCCACAAACAAAGCTAAAAAGCATCCTGTAAATAAGCCTGCAACATTTCTTAAATTATCACCAACCATCCTATTTAATTAAAGGTGAATTGAAGTTCAACGCTTAGCTCTGGTAATTGTGGAAGATATGCGTACCGATGAAAAAAGTTACAGCGTGAGAATCCTTGATTTGCTTTGGCCTGAGAAATTTCATGGCCTTCTTGCGGTCATCCTCTGTGAAATATTTAATGAAGATGCATTCAACCTCATCTGCAAGTTTCACCACCTGTGCATATGCTACCATGAATTCTGTTATCAACAATACGAATTATTTGAATTCCTGTCTTTTAATCTAGTATGGATATAATATCTCCAATTATACCTTGTCAGAACTGTTGAAGTACGACCTCTCCACAGCTTTCAAGTAGATGGGAGAAACTTGTTGGTCGCGTACCTAGAAATATATTCAACAGGTCGATGCATTTACATTCTCCTTTTCAAAATCGCATATCATTTTTCATCAACTGAATCCAAATAACACTTGAAACATTTTAATTTAAATGATTAAAGATTATATGTTTTTAGTGATTTTAATTTAATTTTATAAATTTCTTTTTATCAATGTTGTTTCTTATATTTAGTTTAACTTTATTTAATGGTGAAAACATATGACTTTGTTACAATTTCAAATCTAATAATACAATTCACTACCTTTATGTAACTACTATAAGTCATATGTAGACTTATATATAAATTGAAAAATCACATAATCAAATTTAAAAACCATTCAAGCTGTGCAAGGATGAAGGCGAAGTTTTAGGTTGCAATTGATAATGCGTTTCTAGTTATTTTTAACATGTTGAGAAGGAAGTTGTGATATTAAATAATATCATATTGGGAAGACCCTCCCAAAAGTGTGTTCAACATGCGAACTTTCAAGGCAAGGATGTGCACTGCTATTCAAATAATTCTTCTTGATTTTTGTTCAAGTGAAAGGATAAAAAAAAAACTTCAAATCTAGACATATAGTCATCTCTATAAGGATTCTTCTATTAGAATGTTAATATAAAAAATACTCAAGTCTTACCATATTCTTGATGACAATACAATTCATGGGGAGCTAATTCACAGTACATGCATGGATATCTTTTTATCTAAAGAACTCAATAGTCTTGTAGAAGAACTAATTTTGTGTAGTATTTGAAACTCCTTTTAGAAGAATTTATTTCGCTATTTGAACAAAATATGAAATGGATTTCTCTCAAATATATTTTTCTCTAACCTTTATGTTGCCCTCATAGATATTATAGGATTGGACTTAGAAGAGGTACCCTTTACAATAGAATTTTGTCTTATTCTCTTTCAAGAAAGATATTAGATCAACTAGTCGCTATAAGATAGAGAGATGATATTTAAATATTTGATAATAAATCAAGTGATTGATAACTTAAGAGTGCAATTGGACAAGAAATTATTCAGGATATTAAAGATTACACAGTCAATCCTATTTTTCTTTAGTATATTTTCCAACCTCACTTTATTAATGCATGCATTCTCTTGGTGGCACACACATGAGATATAAAAAAAATATCTAGTTTTGGTCTCACAAATCATGTTATAGTAGAATATATTGAAGAAAAGATAGACTTTGTGTGAGTAAATATAACAAGATACATTATGACATTTGCAAGTCTAAAATAAGATCAAAAATTTATAAAAAGAGAAAGATTTATAGCGTACCTTATCAAACTTCTTCAATATTTTTCCAAACGCAACCATGTTCAAAGAACTACATGAACAAAAATAATAACATAAGAATTAATATTTAATTTAATTTCAAGCAACAAACTAGAACTACTCAAGTAAACATCATATAATAATTGAAATCTTTATTTATTTTTAATAAAAATAAAATAAAATAATTATAGATTATACAAAAGAATGAATTAGGTTAAATCATGATTTTGAAATATAATTTTTTTTTAAATTGTAAAATTAGTATTGATTATTTTGTTAAAATATTGGATTGTTTCTAATATTAAACTGATTCTTTTCTAAACTATTCTTTCCTAAATTGATTCTTTCCTTTTCTTTCCTTTCTTATAGCTTTATGCATTTTCCTTTTCCAGTAACTATTTCCTTTCCTGTAGCTGTTTCCTTTCCTGTAGTTGTATGCCAAATGTATAAAGCTACAAGAAAGAAAACAGCTACAGTAAAAAGAAAGAATCAATTTAGGAAAGAACCAGTTCAATATTAGAAACAATCCCAATATTGCAACATATCTGACCTACATGTGAGGTGATAGAATAATACCTATAGGTTTTGAGTAAGCCAAGGCCTCGGTAGAGATCCACGAAAGCTCCTCGTATGATTTTCTCAGCGGTTTGGATTTTCTTGCTGGTGATGGGCGTAACACCAGCAGAGGCAGCTTTTGATTGGGTCATAAAGTCTTCCCAAACCACTTGAGTAATGGCAGAAATAGTTCTTGAAGGGGTTGTGGCGGGAATATCCACCCTCATATGTTTTCCCCTCACAGAAGCGCACTTGTTTTTCTCCTTCTTACTTCTCCACAATCGATTAGTCCTTGGAGAATCCACAAACTTGACACCTTTCTTCTCCAACTCATTCACCTCCTCACTCCCTTCCTCTCCCTCTAACTCACTTGAATCCGTTCCCATGCCTGCTGCTCAAACACACATTTTTTCACTCTTCAATCAGAGGAAGAAAAAGAAAAAACTGTACCAAGAAACAAAGAAAAGCAAAAGAGTTTGGTAGACCTTGCAGTGGTGTAGAAGAGGGTGAATTGGAAGAAAAGGATCGGCTTGATTTGAATTGGATGAGAATCTGCATTTGTTGTTTCAAAGTTTCCCCCCTTTCAAGAAACTCGGCCTCCTTGCTTCTGTAAAACTGATTGACTGTGTTCAATTGGGAATCCAGCCTTTTAAAGAAGGCCTTTGTTACCTCTACTTCTCCTTCTTCAAGTGCCTGCACTAGCTCTGTTTCATAAACGTCCTCTTCTCGCTCACGAACCTGATATTTATAGGAATATCATGATATAAAATTTATGTAAGTCCAAACTTAGAGTGTGCTGATTGAGTCTGATCATCAACAATCTATAATATGCATGCTCTTGATTCAAAGGCATGAGTAACCAAAATGAACAGTACAGTAGAATTTAGTGCCAACAATCCACTAAACATATGGAATTTCTATAAAAACATTTTCCATAGACATTCAAAACCAAAAACTAATAATTGCATTGATGTGTGGTCTATTCAATTGTTTATTTGATATATATGAACCAAAGTTTACAAGAGGTTGTTTCAACCTGATCATCAAAGTTTTGTAATATGTAAGCTTGATATATATAAAAGCAATCAGAAGGAAGAGAAACATGTTTAATAGCCAACTATACATATTCATGGCAGATTCCAACAGAATTTAGTACGAGCTATCCCTCCACCATATGTATTTACCATATAAACAAGGTTTTCCCACAGAAAAGAACAAGGATATAGCTAACTACATAACAAACCAGCGAGAAATTACATTCATGTGCGGTATATAAGATTAAAGATAAAACTAAGTAATCAAAAGATTGTTCATGTATTCATATCAACGTTGAAGAATACTATTGCAGACACTAAAAAAAAGTTTTGACTAATCAAGTTTAGGAGAAACCAAGTAACCATTGACTGCTAGGGTTTGCTATGGGTTAAGGCGTTGTGGGTTGTCTTTTCCTTGTGTCCTTTGGGCACTCTAGTAATCTTTGTAATGGACGCTATTGCATCACAAGTATCTGTCGATGTGATTAGAAATGCTGGAGTTAATGAGCATCGTGCCTAAAGATTTTTTAGAAGATCGTTCAAGAATAGTTTCCAAGAGGTAATAATAACCAACTTAAAAATTTTGTGTGATATAATCTTTAGCCTGAAATTCATAGCTTCACAAGATATACCTCTACAAAAACAATGGTTCATGGTGCTTGGTGTCATTTGAGAGGTTTTTATTAGTTATTTTACTGTCTCACAAATCATATTACAGCTACAGTACTTTATTATTGCTTCATTCATTGATGATAGAGTCATATAATGCGCCATTCTAAAATGTTGAACGAAAGAAACTCAAGCAATTAAATGAAAAACATACACAGTGGAATCTATAGCCTATCCTAAGACACTTGCTAGCAATAAAATGCTAACATCCTGTTTAGAAGAGCTCTTAAAGCATAGCAATTGGGTTGTCAATACTCTTCCAAATGGCATTCATGACTTCCCTGTAATGCTTATAAGTTTGGCAAATGGGTGTGTTAGCAACAACTATGTAAATTCAGAAAAGCTCAAAATCTTTATACAAAGCGCACACGCAACGGAAAAAGAGAAACAAAAAGCTGCCCATATGCAAAGTTCAATGATTCTAAAGCAGTGTGTTCAGAACCGTGATTGTCGCTTTTCATGGTACATTGAGACAAACAGTGAATGGCACCAACGAAAAAATACAACCCAAAAGAGAAAAAGATAAAAGAGAGCATCTTGTCACATTAATGCAATGAAATATTAGTAAAGTTAAGCTCCCCACCTGAATCATGACATCGGGATCCGTTCCTCTCCTCATCCAAGCCCTGGTTCTAGTCTTGAAGTAATCTCCAATGGAGTCAGAAGTATATCCAAAGATGCTGAACATACTTCCTCCCTCATGAACACCATCATCATGATGATTCCTACACACAGCAGGCTTCTTACGAATGAGCTTCATCTTCTTGATATCCTTCTTCAATTCCCAGTAATTCACAAACGCTCCTTTCCATTCGGGTATCAACTGTGCCTCCAGCTGCTTCGAAAACTTCACCATTTTTCCCCAATACAAACACACCAATTCTAATGCTGAAAATGCCCCACACTCCCTCCCCTTGAGCTTTATGTACCTCCACTCACAGCGACCAACATTATCATTATTATTATAAAATTACAATATGCCTCCCTCTTCTTAAACCCAACTGAGTTCTTGAATTTCACGCCACTGAAATAGTCATTGGCACCCACGAGTCTATATTAGTCTATATTATATTCACACATCAACGTAGGCTCGCATTAGATTTTCCATGCCAATTGCAAGTTTTTCTAATCCCAGTGAGAAAGAGAGAGTGAAAAGTGTGTGCATATTCTTTGAACGAACACAAAGCTGACAACACACAAAGATAGTGATGTGGCTTTGTGCAGGTGACTGTTTCCTTTTCATAGTACGCTATTCCATGCGACCTTCTCATGCTCTTTCTTTCTCTTTCTCATTCTCCTTCTCCTTATCATCATTCTTATATTAGTTGGCAAGGGCGCTCATAACGTAGGTAGAAGAAAAGTAGGTGTACAGCATGGTGATTGAAAGGAAAGGAAAGGAAATGAAAGACAAAAACAGTTAATACATATAGTGGGTAGAAAAATTGAAGCAATGTGGTGGAGGCAAAGTGCTCTTTGTTAGAGACCAATGGAAGGGGACGTAAATGGAGGAATGGCTTTATGGACCTGGGCATAAAGTAATGGCACCCAGGGCGTGGAGGAGGAATTGCTGCTACCTTTGGGTAATCGTTAATCGTTGATGAGTTGGAATTATAGTGGAGATAATCATGATATAATGAAGTGGGATCGTCTTTTCATAGTGCAACAGCCCATTTCCTGTCGACAAACAACTTATTTAAGCTTTGCTTTTGCTTTATAAATTCACACTCTCTCTAGTGCTCACCATAAACGTATCTTTCTCTCTTCTCTGGGGTGCATGTTCTTTTCCAAATTTAAATATCACCAAGGGATCTTAGCTCGTGGATTTTTATAAACCCAACTTGGAGATTCTCTTGGATCTCACTGTGTTTTTTGGACAAACACGACATCATGAATATTGATATAAAAATGCAATATGTCCATGCTAGAATCTGTTGGTGACAATCATTCATTTATTTCAATAAAATTATTAAAAATATAGATTTTATTTTTCTTTAGATAAAAGAAAAGGAGCTTTTATAGTGCACTATATCATTCTTTTGTTTTGGAGTTGATATATGATGATAATATAATGGAATTGTATTGTATTCTTTGAAAGAGATATTATATTGTAGCTTTTGTGGGTCCTAAAGCACAAGTTCTCAACCACATCATTAAATGAATGGATTTGAATGAGTTCATTAAATACTAAGTTGTGTTTAGTACAAAGTTCTTGATGGTATATGAAATAGGTTAATACCATGATTTTGGTAGAATAGACATCTCTTAATCCTTGACTCTTAGTTGAAGAAGTATCAACTTAGAATCATATACCCAAATATAATTGTAAAAATGATATTGACATAATATAAAAATCTCACAATTCTCCATAAAGTAATAAATTCAATATAAGTAATAACTTTAGATTAAAGAGTTGAAGATATTAATTGTGTATATAAGCATATTTTTCAAAATTATAAAAAGTGAATAAAACTTAACTTTATGTGAGATAATAATGTTTGACAATTGTTTGTTTCTTAATAGTATTACATGTGTTCTAATATAGTATCTAATTCTAGAATATTGTAATGAATATTTAGTTAGCTATTCTTATTTTTTTTGTTAATTAAATTCATATTTTTCTATTCAATTTTTACATATATAATAGCAAATCTTATTCATCAAATCAACCTTTATATACAAATATGAATTATAACATGTTTTTAACACTTACATCTTCAAATATAAATTCAAAATAAAATTACTCATAGATTCTACTAGTACATGCAAAAAATGACTTCTAAAGTTTTGATCGTGCCTAAAACCTATTTATCTGATATTTCAGAATTCAAATCTCATAAATTGACAAGAACTTTCAAAGTTCTTCTATAAAAGATTTTCTCCTTTTATTTTAATTCATAAAACCCAATTTAATAGTTTTTCTATAATGAATACCTTTTGGATAGGTATAGATGTAAGAAAATGTTCACTTGATTACTAATGTGTATCAAAATAATCTAAAATCAACACTTTTTTTATAAAAAGTGTATACAATAAAATGTAGAATAATAATATGGAATTTATTTTCTATTTGGTTAAGTAGATCAAAAGTTATTAAAAAAATGGTAGGCACATGTCTAAGAGGATTGCCAAGACATTGATATAGAAAAATCAGCTTCACAATGCTAATCTTGTCCAATAATTAAAAAAAAAAGTTATATGGTTAGAAAGGTAAGAAAATGTGTGAGATTGTGGTGGTAATTTTAAAAATACCCACTTCAACATTTGTAAACTTGATGAAGTCGGAGATGAGAATTGATCTTAGAAGGTGAAAACATATATAAACCTAGAAAAAATGGATGGAAAACATCAACCCAAGCCTTGGGGTTGTTAAACAAGTCTATTACCAAGCCTAAATATGATCTCACATTCTTGTTAACAAAACACAATCATGTTATTCTTCATATGACTAAATTGTCATACTAGACATAACGCGATCACGTTATGTCTGATAGACATAATTATGACCATGTTATGTCTAATAAACATAATGTGATCATGTTATATCAAGTATGGCTTTACTAGACATAACGCAGTTGTGTTATGCCTAGATGTCAAAGTACAGTGCATTGTCCAGAGGCTTAATAACCTAATTAGGCCCAACTAATGAATTAACTAGCTAAAAATGGGTTAATCTCATCAAATAAATGATTGGAGGGACAATGTACAATGGGCTTTATATAAAGAAAGCTATTGATCAAGGGATGATGCATAGTAGGTTTTATACAAAGATTCAAATGTTGATTCTATCAAGTAAAGTTTAACTTCTGGAACTCAAATTGTGGGTCTTCGAATCATCCAAAAAAAAATTCATCCAAATGGTGGCCCTTATAGGATAGATCTAATTGCAATGTAACAATACAATGTAAGGTTAAGATATAGGAGAGAGATTCTTTTGATTGAACCAAAAGATAAATCATCTTCTAAAGAAAAGATGAAGACTTCTTGTGAAGGCTCTAAGGTATGTCAATTCATTTTACTCAACTTTCTCTTTGATTTTTATCATGTAGGAAAATTTAGTGATGGTTTTTTGTGTGTATGTCAAGAATAGGAGGAAGAAGGGTATGGAATTAAGACAAGGGTACATCACCATCACAAGCAAGGAAACCTACAACAATATTCTTCTTGAATGACCACACATATTATTGGAGCTCTTACCGACATGAAAGAAAAATTGATGCTCAACATTGATAGCCAGTTTAGTGTAGATGTTGAAACAGTGAAACATGTTGATAAGCGCTCTAGTGAATGTATGGATATAATTCTAGAGGTGCCCCAATTTGTTACTCTCTCTCTCTCTCTCTCTCTCTCTCTCTCTCTCTCTCTCTCTCTCTCTCTCTCGCCAATTCGAAACATGAGAGGTAAAAATTTCCATGACATTCTAATAGTTGGAGGTGTCATCTTCATCACAAGTTTTCATGACAATCTAATAGTTGCAAATGTCATCTTCATCACAAGTTTTCTATGACAATCCAATAGTTGTTGGTGTTATATTTATCACAATTTTTCCATGGTAGTCTAATAGTTACAGGTACCATCTCCATCACAAGTTTTCTATGATATTTCAATAGTTTGAGGTATCATCCTCATCACAAGTTGTCCATGACAGTCTAGTAGTTGCAGGTGTCATCTTCATCACGAGTTTTCTAAATACATGTGCATTGAAGACCTTTTGTCACTACTTGAGCTAGTAGTAGATGGTGAGTATTCATCATCATCATCTAACCTAGGCTTACATGCATATCAAGTGTTAAGTGCAACCAAGGTGAATGTTAACTAGGTCTTCCCAGTCTCAACAATCATTAGAGCTTGTCAATATGCCACCAACACTAGATTTGGAGGGCATGGAAATGCGGCTGTCATTATCATATATGGTAAACTTAATTCCATATGTTGCAATTGTTTTGTCATTTGTAAACATGAGTTTGTTTCCATTGTAACAAATTTTTTTATAAGTATTTGGGTTTAAGCATGTACTTATGACACTGCATGTAAATGGGGTATGTAGAGCTTATCATTGAACTTCATATTTCTATTTTCATATAGGTGTACTATAAAAGCACAAGGAGATCAAGTTAGGATAAAACTTCAAAATTGACATGACATAAATTGAGGTGAGATATCTAAGATTATTGTAGATCTAATGGGTGTATCTCCTTCATTGACAAATATAAGTTCTTCCAGAGACTTGTTGACTCTAATGTATCGAAAGGGGTCATGATGGGTCTTACTGTGTTGGAAGAGACATTAGGTCCCCTTAAGATCCCATAAGATCCCTCTAAATTTTGTTTTTGATTACATGTGCACTGAATACCTTATGTCACTACTTGACTTACTAGTAGATGGTGAGTATTCATCATCATCATCATCATCATCTGACATTAGAAGCCATCTTCAACACAATATGATCACTAGATAGGTTTATATGCTACTTCTATAGTGGGACGTTTTCTTTCTTATTTTATAAAGTTGTGTGATCCTTGGGATCCATATTGCACATATTACCACAGGTATTGTGTATCTATCACTACTTGGGCTACTAGTGGATGGTGAGTATGAATATCATCATCATCATCATCATCATCAGACATAGGCTCACATGCATATCATGTGTTAAAAGCAACTAAGGTGAATATTAACTAGGTCCTCCTAGTCTCAACAATCTTAGGAATTGTGAGAGCCTATTAATATACCACCACCACCAAATTTGGAGGGCGTGGAAATGCAGCCAATGTGGAGTAAATATTGTTGTTTCTATAAAATAAATATTTCTATTTGATTTCTCATGAATATTATGTACAACCATTCAATCCTAATTCACAAAATTCTTCAAAGTGGCAAGAAAAAGAACAAGAATAGACTAGTTGGGCCTAATGTGTTGAAAAGGGTCATAGTGTATCGAAAGGGATATTAAGACCCCTTAACATCCATTAAGATTGTGTAAGATCCCTTCAAAAAAAATTTCTAAGCACATGAGCACTGAAGACCTTTTGTTACTAGTTGAGCTACTAGTATATAGTGAGTATTCATCATCAACATTTGACATCTAGGCTCACATGCATATCATGTGTCAATTGCAACCAATGTGAATGTTAACTAGGTCCTCCCAGCCTCAACAATCTTTAGGAATCATTAGAGCCTATCAATGTATGAAACTCTTGGAGCTCGAAAATGATCACAAGCAATAGATTAAAAGGAGGTGTTTGTTTCAACTGTCATCTATTTGCACAAGATTCCAACAAGAGAAAGTCTGCTAAAAAAAGGTCTATATATGATTATCCTTGGATATCTTTCCTATCCATCATCCAAATTATCGACAAATAGAAGGCATAAAATTGTTAGAGGTCTTTTGGAGCTATAACTTGTGAAGCCAATAAATTCTTTGCAGTTATGTACACTCTGACAATAACAACTGAAGATGGTAAGACAAAGCACATTACAGTGGTTGTACATTCTTGTGTAGGTTGGAAAAAATACATCAAGAAGATTTTGATATTGAAATCTAATCTACACAACCAAAAGGAAAAAATGTGGTTGGAAACTAAGTTTGTTGAGGTAGCTGCAAAGTTTTAAACAAACATTTGAAAACTTCAAAGAAGGATCACCCAATTCTTTGAAGATTAAGCTAGTAAGAATGCTACTCCCTTTAGAATCATTGGATAAAGAAAAACTTGAAAGTATTTTAGGCCTTCATCTTATGAGGATGATGGGGGATTCTCGTCTTAAAATTCTTATTGTTTTAGAAGTTCTTGGTGCCAACTAAAATTGTAAAATGGTGCCATTCAAACTTGAAAATTTACTTGCTAATGAAATATTAAAATTGGGGATCTAGTACTATTCTTCTACTAGATCTATATTTCAAATATTTTGTGGCTCAAAAGGCTCAATCATATGCTTAAAGAATTGGCCATGAGAAAACTATGACTGTATATCAACTAATTACAAAATGTTTAGTTGAGTAGAAAATATTAGAGTGATCAAGAAGAAAACTAGTTATGGAAAATCTAGTTATGAGTTCTTTCAAGAATAAAACTATTAACCAATTACTTAGGATTAAGAGACAAAGCCCACTTGATAAATTGAAAAGTGTGGGAAGAGCTTCTTAGACCCATAAAAGAAGTTACAAATAATGACCTGAAGAGATAGAAAGGTGAAAGAAGGAAAAGATTGAATTAAGATATACATGTGAGCCTATGCCATATGATGATGATGTTGAATACTCGCCATCTATTAGTAGCTCAAGTAGTGACTGAAGGTCTTCAATCCACATGCAATTAAAATAAAAAAATTTAGATAGAGAAGTGTCAAGTGTTGTGGAATTATCCATAGAGAAATGTGAACTCTCTCTCTCTCTCTCTCTCTCTCCCCCCCCCCCCCCCCCCCAATTTGAAACATGAGAGATAAAAAAAGTCTATGACATTCTAATAGTTGAAGGTGTCATCTTCATCACAAGTTTTTCATGACATCTAATAGTTGCAGATGCCATCTTCATCAGAAGTTTTCCATAAAAACTTGTAGGTGCCATATTCATCACAATTTTTCCATGACAGTCCAATAGTTGTAGGTACCATCTTCATCACAAGTTTTTGATGACAGTTCAATAGTAGGAGATGTCATCTTCTGTTGGAAATGATTGAAAAGATCATGAGGAAAGTTGTTGGAATGATATATGGATGTGGTAAAGAATGTTCTCAATCATTGTTTTTTCATTGATGTCAAACTTGCTACTTGTAGGAATGACAATTGCTTTAGTGATCCAAATACTATCAATTAGTTGATTCTCAAGGAGGAGGCAATCAATAAGATGTAAATAGAACACCTAGAGAAAGGTTGAAGTTATGATGTTGTAATGAAGTACAAGGATCAACTAAGGCATTGATGAAAAAGTGTATTTGATGACATACTATAAGATACAAAGAATGGGCACACTGATACATATCAAAGATGTAAGGTTTTAGCTAAGACATTTGTAAAGCTCAACTAAGTTCATTAGAGAGAAGGAGCCAAGCAAGCTAGTATGTGCCGAGCAAATTCTTAGTAAGTGCCGAGCAAGTTCAAATGCTGAGCAAGTTCAAGTGCAGAGCAAGTTCAAGTGCTGAGCAAGTTCAAGTGCCAAGCAAGTTCAAGTGTCAAGCAAGTTCAAGTGCCGAGTGATATCGAGTGCCGATCAGAGATAGGTGCCGAGTAACATAGAGATGACGAGCACTAGTAAATCAATAATGCCGAGTTGCTGCATTATTTTGAAAATCGAAGATTCGCTAGATCTAAGCCGACAAGGTTGTTATCTAGAAGTTTGTGAATTAAAATGGAAGATAAGAATGATGAGCTGGTAGCACAGAACACCATGTAAAACGTTTTTAAGAATACAACTGACGAAGTTTGAAGATAAGAACAAGATATGAGGTAGATACATTGTATCCTACCTAATCCATTTGAAACCCTAAAATTGGAAAGGGAGAAATGAGCGAAAAAAGAAAATCAAATTTCTATTTAAGGAGTCATAAGTTAATGAAAAAAAAAAGGGAGAGAGGCGGTCAAGCATGAAAGCATGAAATGTTGAAGGAGGTGCTAGGGAGATAAGAGAGCACAGTGACTCTGTTTCAGTAAGAAGACCCCTGATATGGATGCATTGGTACAATGAGTTAGAAGACTTAAGGAGATGAAGCTTGAGAAGAAGTCAAGCAGTCAGAGCTGAAGTGACTGAAGCCAAGCATTAGGATTGAACTGAAAGTGTGATATAAAATCTGCAAAGTATGTTGTAAGTTAAATCAGATCAAAAGACCATTATCATTACTTTCTACCAATTGTAACAATTAGTTTAGATCCTATGGACTTAGGTTGGTTTAATAGCCATGAGATAAATCCTTTAAAAGGGTGACATTCTAAGTGAATATTCTAAAGTCCTTTAACCAGGCCCATTCCTAACAGTTTGGTGAAATCCTCTAACAAGGTCACATTTAATAGTGTGTTGTAGGCCTTTAACAGGGCAGGGTTTTAATAGGGCATCACTTCAGAAGAGTGAGAATCAAGTAGCATGTTACTGGTGGTTTTTTCCAAATTGGGTTTCCACGTAAATCATTGTGTCATGTGTTGATCTTGCATGTTTTATATTTGCATGTTGATTTACTGTAACTTGCTAATATGGTTGATCTAAAGTTTGGATGGATGAAAAGTGTATGGATTCATTAAAAGTAGTGAAAAATTATTAAAAGGCCATTTGGACCTTGGATAACTGATTCACCCCCCCCCCCCCCCTCTCAGTTATTCTAAAGAATTCTAACAATTAGTATCAGAGCTTTACTGTTGATTCAGTTTAAAGGAACTATAAGCAGAAAAGATCAAAATGCCTAAGAGAGAAGTTCCCAAGCTAAATAAAGACAACTTTGTTGCATGGAAAAGTTTGATGAAGCTACATCTTGGATCCATAGGAGATTATGCCCAAAATTCAATTGTCACTAAACATGTAGATCCAACAGGTGCTCCTACTACAGAAGATATGAAAAAGAAGCAAGAACACAATCAGACAATGCTAAAAATTGCCTCTACACTCAGCTATGTTGAATGTGATGATATCAAAGGATGTGATATTGCATTCAAAATGTGGAAAGCCCTATCAGACATCTATGGAGGAGATCAAAATGTGCAAAGAGCAAAAAGAGAAAGTCTCAGAGGAAAGTTTGATGACATGAAAATGGAGGAAAATGAGAACGTTGCCCAGTATGGTGCAAGAATAAAAGAAGTGGTAAGTGAAATAAGATGCTTGAGTGGTCAATTGGATGAAGATACTGTTAATAGTAAGTTCTTAAGAACCTTGCTTCCTATCTATGCTATTAGAGTATCAACAATACAAGAGCTAAGATGTATACCAGGAAACAATCTAAGTTTTGAAGTAATAATAGGTAGACTCACTGCATTTGAGTTATCTAATTTTGACAACTACAGACTAGAGAATGTTGAATCTACCTTTAAGGCCAAGTTATCACTGAAAGATGTTGAACAGGTGAAATCAAACAAAGGAAGAAAAATGAAGTATGTATCCAGTGACAGCAGCGCTGATGAGGAAGATGTGGAACAATTGGAAGTATTGCTTGCTAGAAGATTTCACAGAGGTAAAGGAAAATTCAAAGGTAAGATGCCTATCATTTGTTTCAAATGCAATGAAGTAGGTCATATTGCTGCCAAGTGCCTACAGAAAAAGGATTACAAGGAAGGCAACAAAAACAAATTTAGAAGAGATGATGACAAAAGAGATTACAAAGAAAAAGGTAAGAAGTGTTACATTGTTGAAGAAGATTCTGATGAAAGTAATGATGAAGTAGTTTATGTAGCCATGAAGGATCAATCTGATGAAGAAGAACCCACTGCACTGGTAACATGCATGAACAAGAATGATAGGTGGATCATAGACAGTGGATGCTCACATCACATGACAGGAGACAAAAGTAAGTTTGTTAACTTTACTCAGTATGATGGAAATAGTGTTAGATTTGGCAATGATGCTCCATGTCAAATCAAAGGAAAAGGTTCCATTAAGCTCACAGAACAAATTTCATGTGATAATGCATACTATGTTGAAGGATTAAACTACAATTTACTAAGTGTCTCACAGTTAGGCAATATAGGATGCAAAGTGGAATTTGGAAATAAAACTACAAAAATCTATGATATTGATGGTAAACTGATAGGAAAAGGAGATCAAACAAGGAGTAATCTATTTTACCTTGATATGGATGATGTTTCTTGTTTTATTGCAAAATTTGATAATGAATGGTTATGGCATAGAAGATTATGTCATTTCAACTTTGACAATCTGGTCAACATAAGTAAAATGAAGAAGGTCAGAGGTTTACCAAAATTGAAGAAGCCTGATAATATCGTGTGCAAACAATGTCAGCTAGGAAAGATGACTAAGTCAAGTTTCAAGAGCAAAAACTATACATCTAAAGAAGTACTTGAATTAGTTCATACTGACTTATGTGGTCCAATGGAAGTACAAAGCTATAGAGGAGATAAATACATAATGTTGTTTGTTGATGACTATTCCAGGATGATGACTATTATGTTTTTAAAACAAAGATCTGATGCTTTTCAAATGTTTAAGTGGTATGTGGCTAGAGTTGAAAAGGAAACAGGAAAAATTTTGAAATGCTTAAGATCAGATAGAGGTGGTGAATTCACATCAAATGAATTTGAAATATTTTGTAATGACAAAGGAATCAAAAGACAAATTTCAGCTCCTAGAACTCCCCCACATAATGGAATTGTTGAAAGAAGAAACAAATATGTGATTGATTGTGCCAAAACACTAATGATGGAAAAGATTGTTGCTCTAAAATACTAGAGAGAAGCTATAAGTGTAGTTGTTCATACACTGAACCAAGTACAAGTCAAGAAAGGTACATATACAATACCTTTTGAATTATGGTATGGTCACTCACCCAATGTAAAATATTTCAAAGTGTTTTGTTGCAAATGCTTTATCCTTAAAGATGTTAGAAATGGAAAATTTGATGCAAAAAGTGATGAAGGTATATTTCTTGGTTATTCCACTAGAAGTAAGGTATATAAGTGTTTGAATATTAACACTAACAAAATTGTGAAAAGTACAAATGTAAATTTTGATGAGCATACAGAAGTCCAAGCTGAAGTACCAAAGAAAATGGAAGAGTACAGAACCTTTGTGTATTCTTATGAAGGAATGACTGTTGATGAGGATGATGTCAATCAAATTGAAAATCAACAACAAGTATCAGTTTCAGCCGAGTCACAACCAGTGAATGCCGAGTTGCATTCAGAAGCCAAGTTGCAGAATGAAGAAAATGCACAATCTGATTCTGAAGACAGTACACATGATGAAGAACAACCTGACAATGAAGTACATAGTGATCCTGAATTTGAAAGATCAAACATGGAAACAAGGACAAAGCCAAGATTATCCAAATATGTAAAAAGACATCACCCTGCTGAACAGATAATTGGTGACAAAAATGCAAGACCAATGACAAGGAATAGACTAAGACATGAATCATGTCTGATCAGCCAATCTGAACCCAAGATAGTATATGGTGCATTACAAGATGATAACTGGTGTAAAGCTATGGAAGAAGAAATTGATCAAATAAAGAAAAACAAAACCTGGAGTTTGATTCCTAGACCAACTGACAAGAATGTGATTGGCACCAAGTGGGCATTCAGAAACAAGCTAGATGAGAATGGTGAGATTACCAGAAACAAAGCTAGACTAGTATGCAAGGGTTATGCTCAAGAAGAAGGAATAGACTATGGGAAAACATTTGCCCCTGTTGCTAGAATGGAAGGAGTAAGAACTTTACTTGCATATGCTGCCTAAAAAGATTTTAAAGTCCATCGGATGGATGTAAAATCTATTTTCTTAAATGGTATACTAGAAAAAGAAGTCTACATTGAACAACCAGAAGGATTTGTTGATGAAAACAATAGGGATATGGTGTGTAAGCTACATAAAGCACTCTATGGTTTGAAACAAGCACCTAGAGCATGGTATGAGAGACTTCACAAGTGTCTAGTGCAAATTGGATTTGAAAGAACTGATGATAACAACAACATGTACATCAAAGCAGAAGAAGGTAAAGACATTATTATATCTGAAATCTTTGTGGATGACATAGTGTTTGGTGGAAAGGAAGTGCTTTGCAAAGGCTTTGTTGACAAAATGAAGCATGAATTTGAGATGTCTATGTTTGGAGAAATCAAATTTTTTGTTGGATTGCAAGTACATCAACTCAAACATGGTATATTTGTGACACAATCAAAGTACATCAAAGAGATTCTTAAAACATTTGGATTGGAGGAATCCAAACCAGTCAGCACACCAATGGCAACAGGAAATAAGCTGTCCAAAAATGATGAATCAACTGAAGTCAATCAAACAATGTATAGATCCATGATTGGAAAACTACAATATGTTGTACATAGTAGACCAAACATAGCATTAGCAGTTGGAATAGTAGCCAGATTCTCTGCTAATCCCAAAGAAAATCATCTCATAGCAGTAAAAAGAATAGTGAGATATCTTAAAGCAACTGATAACTTTGGTCTATACTAAAAAAAGAATGAAAAATTTGAGCTCAATGCATATACAGATGCAGATTGGGGAGGCAACATTGATGATAGAAAAAGCACAAGTGGAGGTGCATTATTTTTAGGCAAAAGGCTAGTTACCTGGACTGGCAAGAAACAAACATGTACATCCCAGTCCACTACAGAGTCAGAATATGTAGCAGCTGCAGTCAATTGCACAAACATTGTATGGCTCACACATCTATTGAAAGGAATGAAAGAAGAGGTAACAAAACCTATGATATTATATTGTGATAATACAAGTGCTATAAACATATCCAAAAATTCAGTCATGCATGCAAAAACCAAGCATATCGCAATCAAGTATCATTATGTCAGAGAATTGGTAGAAGATAAACAAGTGAAGTTGGAATACATTCACACAAAGGAACAAACTGCAGATACCTTCACCAAACCATTGCCCAAGGATGCTTATGAATATCTTAAAGGCAAGTTGGGGGTAATACCCCTAACTAAAGCAGTTTAAACCAACAAGGATGATGCCCTGCATCAACAGAAACAAATCATTGAATTATCAAAAGAATGATGCAGAGGATGACAGCAGGAGCAGAAACTCCAAATTAGTCACAAGCGTGGTGACAGAGGGAGAAAACAACAAGAAGACAAAGCTCATATTTTACATAATAAAGATGCTACATCTTTGGCATTTATGTCAAAGAGGGAGAAATGTGAAACCTAATCAATACAAAGTAAGAGGGAAATATATATGAAAGAGGGAGATATATGAGATCAGCTAGTAAAGATGATGCATATGAAAGAGGGAGATATATGAGATTATTAGTAAACTTCAACAGCAAAGAAATATAGCAGACAACGTATACAATCTTGGTGGTAACTAAGTTGATCAATTGATCAGTTAGGTTTTCCATCAATGCCAAAGAGGGAGATTGTTGGAAATGATTGAAAAGATCATGAGGAAAGTTGTTGGAATGATATATGGAAATGGTAAAAAATGTTCTCAATCATTTTTTTTTCATTGATGTCAAACTTGCTACTTGTAGGAATGCCAATTGCTTTAGTGATCCAAATACTATCAATTAGTTGATTGTCAAGGAGGAGGCAATCAATAAGATGTAACTAGAACACCTAGAGAAAGGTTGAAGTTATGATGTTGTAATGAAGTACAAGGATCAACTAAGCCATTGATGAAAAAGTGTATTTTATGACATACTATAAGATACAGAGAATGGGCACACTGATACATATCAAAGATGTAAGGTTTTAGCTAAGACATTTGTAAAGCTCAACTAAGTTCACTAGAGAGAAGGAGCCAAGCAAGCTAGTATGTGTTGAGCAAATTCTTAGTAAGTGTCGAGCAAGTTCAAATGTTGAGCAAGTTCAAGCGCCAAGCAAGTTCAAGTGTCGAGCAAGTTCAAGTGCCGAGTGATATCGAGGGCCAAGCAAAGATAGGTGCCGAGTAACACAGAGATGTCGAGCACCTGTAAATCAATAATGCCAAGTTGCTGCATTATTTTGAAAATTGAAGATTTGCCATATCTAAGCCGACAAGATTGTTATCTAGAAGTTTGTGAATTAAAATGGAAGATAAGAATGATGAGTTGGTGGCACAGAACACCATGTAAAACATTTTTAAGAATACAACTGACGAAGTTTGAAGATAAGAACAAGATATGAGGTAGATACATTGTATCCTACCTAATCCATTCAAAACCCTAAAATTGGAAAGGGAGAAATGAGCGGCAAAGGAAAATTAGATTTCTATTTAAGGAGTCATAAGTTAATGAAAAAAAAAAAAGGGAGAGAGGCAGTCAAGCATGAAAGCATGAAATGCTAAAGGAGGTACTAGGGAGATAAGAGAGCATAGTGACTTTGTTTCAGTAAGAAGACCCCTAATATGGATGCATTGGTACAATGAGTTAGAAGACTCAAGGAGACGAAGCTTGAGAAGAAGTCAAGAAATCAGAGCTGAAGTGATTGAAGCCAAGCATTAGGATTGAACTGAAATCTGCAAAGTATGTTGTAAGTTAAATCAGATCAAAAGACCATTATTGTTACTTTCTAGCAATTGTAACAGTTAGTTTAAATCCTATGGACTTAGGTTGGTTTAATAGCCATGAGATAAATCCTTTAACAGGGTGACATTCCAAGTGAATGTTCTAAAGTCCTTTAACTAGGCCCATTCCTAACAGTTTGGTGAAATCCTCTAACAAGGTCACATTTAACAGTGTGTTGTAAGCCTTTAATAGGATAGGCTTTTAACATGGCATCACTTCAAAAGAGTGAGAATCAAGTAGCATGTTACTGGCAGTTTTTCCCAAATTGGGTTTCCACGTAAATCATTGTGGCATGTGTTGATCTTGCATGTTTTATCTTTGCATGTTGATTTACTGTAACTTGCTAATATGGTTGATTTAAAGTTTGGATGGATGAAAAGTGTATGGATTCATTAAAAGTAGTGAAAAAGTATTAAAAGGGAATTTGGACCTTGTATAACTGATTCACCCCCACCCCCACCCCCCCCCCCCCCCCCTCTCAATTATTCTAAAGAATTCTAACAATCTTCATCACAAGTTATCCATGACAGTCTAGTAGTTGCAGGTGTCATCTTCATCACAAGTTTTCCATGACAGTACATTACTTGCAGGCACCATCTTAATCACATGTTTCTAAATACATGTGCATTGAAGACCTTCTATCACTACTTAAGATAGCATTAGATGGTGAGTATTCATCATCATCATATGGCATAGGCACACATTTATATCATATGTTAACTGCAACCAAGGTGAATGTTAACGAGCTCTTCCCAATCTCAACAATCTCAAGAATCATTAGGGCTTGTCAATATGCCACCACAACCAAATTTGGAGGGCACTAAAATGCAGCCATGGATCATTATCATATGTGGTAAAGTTAATTTCATGTGTTGCAATTATTTTGTCACTTGTAAACATGAGCTAGTTTCCATTATAACAAATATTTTTATAAGTATTTGGGTTTAAGTATGTAGTAATGACTCTACATGTTAATGGGGTATGTAGAGCTTATCATTGAACTTCATATTTCTATTTTCATATAGGTGTGTTATAAAAGGATAAGGAGATCTAGTGGATAAAGCTTCAAAATTGACACGGCATAAATTGAGGCAAGATCTATCTAAGGCAATTACAAATCCAATGGGTGTATCTCCTTCATTGCCAAATATAAGTTCTTCTAGAGACTTGTTGGCTCTAATGTATTGAAAGGGGTCATGACAAGTTTTAGTGTGTTGAAAGAGACATTAGGACCGCTTAAGATCCCATAAGTTCCCTCTAAATTTTGTTTCTAAGTACATGTACACTAAAGACCTTCTGTCAATACTTGACCTACTAATAGATGGTGAGTATTCATAATGATTATCATCACCTGACATCAGAAGCCATCTTTAGCATAATATGATCACTAGATAGGTTTATCTGCTACTTCTACGGAGGGATTTTTTCTTTCCTATTTTATGAAGTTAGGCGATCCTTGAAATCCATATTGCACATATTACCATAGGTATCGTCTATTTGCCACTACTTGAGCTACTAGTGGATGGTGAGTATGAACATCATCATCATCATCATACATAGGCTCACATGCATATCATGTGTTAACTGCAACCAGGGTGAATATTAAGTAGGTCCTCCAAGTCTCCACAATCTTAGGAATCATCAGAGCCTGCCAATATGCCACCACAACCGAATTTGGAGGGCATGGAAATGCAACTATTGTGGGGTAAATATTGTTGCTTCTATAAAATAAATATTTCCTTTGGATTTCTCATTAAGCTTCTATACAACCATTGAATCCTATAAGGAAACTTGCAAGAAATAATGTAACCGTTTCCACATAACTCATAATAAATCTGAAATAAATATGCAATTGAAATCCACATGCAAGAGAATAGACAAGATACCCACATAAATGTGACACAAGATATACCCTAGGAAACCCTCATTAAGGGAGAAACTCAGCCTCCAAAAGCATCCATCACCATGTATTATTCAGCAAAAAATACCATTGCAATACAACCACGAA
Source organism: Cupressus sempervirens (assembly GCA_028749045.1). NCBI lineage: Eukaryota > Viridiplantae > Streptophyta > Pinopsida > Cupressales > Cupressaceae > Cupressus > Cupressus sempervirens. The sequence goes on from CM053790.1 coordinate 408,926,945, forward strand.
AGCCTTCAAAGCCATAACCACCACCAAGAAATCTATGTGAACAAACATGAATCCACAAATTCCATGCCATGCTTCCAACCTTCACAAATGCTCCCTTGGCTAACCTGTCAAGCCTTGTCCCGCTCAACTCTGGCCTTTCTTACTCACAACAATAACCCTTGTGGCTGCTTATATAGTAGTAAGTCTCACAAAACCATCAAGTGGTATTACATAAACCATGTGCTAAAATCATGTGCTACCTAACCCACTGACCCCACATTTAATATTGGGCATTTAATTCTTTTCTCCAATATTAAATAATTACATAAAATATTATCACAATGTTACAATACAACTTATCAAGTATATCCCATGGGAATCTTTACATGTTGCATGTCCATCTAGGTGCAACAATACATAATAAAATAAAATAATACAATATAAAAATATTATGAAATGTGTGCAACACCCATTATCTCAACAATCTCCCACTTGTTGTATACATTGGATAAGGTCAATCTATAGCCACATAAATGAACAAGGGAACAATCCCTCCCAGCACATCCACCATCATGGATCAAAGTACACCATGTGCTCCATCTTGGTACCTGCAACAAAATCAAAGTATTCAACATCTCAAATATGAATGAAGCCACCTCCTATTATGCCACTACCATTGGACATACATAGAAGCCATCCAAAGAGAAATCCACCCAACTTGGTGCATTAGAAGATCATAAAATCCTGTACCAACTAAAATGCCAAGAACAAAAAACTTGATCCAAAGGTAATCACATGTATCCATAGTTGTCAAAATATCCATAGCTAAAATAGCACCCACAGCAAAGTGCCAAACCCATCCAACTATCCATACCTCTAAAGGTATACCAAGTGAATCTCACATCATCAACATATCTAATCTGTAACCTACAATCACAAGCCTCAAGAGCAATACCTACCACATATATACCAAGAAGCTCCCACTGCAAAAGATAATGTCAAATCTATAACCAATCCTCTCACAACATCTCAAAGAAGTGAATCCATGTAGTATCAAGGACATCCACAATACATAAACTGATGTCCTGCAAGAACAACTCTGATAACAAGTCTTGAATAGTCTCCCAAATTCTCCACAACCAACAGAGGAAAGAGATAAAAGAATAACCATGTCATCTCTCACATGACATACATGAGCACAAACCAGTGATCACAATTTCTAACCAATCTCAAATCCAATGTAAGTAAAACCAAACATCTAGGAAGATAATCAAGACTGGAGAAACCATGCAAATCATAACCTGTACCATATCCTTCTACACACACCTCTAGATGTAAATTGTACAAGTATGATCTCCTTTGTAAAACCCCAACAAGAAGTCTCAACAACACCCAAACCATACCATATAACTACTCATGGATGTAAGCCTCTCATAAGAAGATCAAACTCATAAACCATTCCTAAACCAAAGAATATGCCCAATATAAAACCATCTCCCAAATTGAACGAGCATAACAACAACATATGCACAAGGAGATAACCAATGATGAATCATCTCTTCAAATGAGCCCTCCATAACTAACTCATGTACCATAGCTCAAGATCTATATCCATGAAAGACAAGCATAAATATAATGCACTTGAGAAAAATTATGGGCTATACCTCTCAAGTAGCAAACCGTCGAGTAGACCAAGAGTGGGGAATGAGAATGCCAATCAAGATATCCAAGTCTCCAACTAAGTCTCATCTAAGAACAATCTCTTCTCAAGTCCATATTAGGTGATTGCCCCTCAGACTTCCTACTAAAACCATCAACTGTCCCAACAAATACTTCTCTAATCCAACAGAAATCAGCATCACCACTATTTCTAACTATCCATGAGCAGCTGTAACCAATCAATCCATGCCAACTCCAAATGCAACATAACAACTTCATGAAGTATCCAGCTTATGATCAGTGTACTCAATACCAAGAAACTAAACCAAGATCAATATCAAAGTTTCGACCATGGCCTCAAGAACATAAACATGACAACATGATCTAACCATCTCAACCAAAGAGATAACATGCTCCACATGAACATACCATAATATGTCACAACTCTAAACGCATATCAAGAGTATACCATGACATAATAATAAAACCATCCTCATACCAAGGATAACATGCCAAATAAAAACATAAACCACACCTTTACCAAGAACCTTGTGAGTCCTCAAGATGCAACCAACTCCACACACCATGAAGAAAAACCATCTCCACATACCATGAAGAACCATCTCCACACACCATGAAGATAACCAAGAACTCCATGAGTCCTTAAGATCTAACCATCTTCATACACCATGAAGATAACAAGTGCACCATTCAAATGTCAAAGGTGCTTCTGCAACAATAGGATCTAAGAAAAACCTCCAACATCTGCAAACACCCAATAAGTATATCAATGCCAAAAACTCCCACTCAACCGTGGTACCAAGTCACCCATGGAATCATAAAATCCATCTCCTACATGAAGATCCTTCAAGTCTACACTCACACAACCAAAGTGTCAATACCAAGTGAAACCAAGATCTCCAAACCAAGAAGATACAAACCAAACTAGGAACTAATTCTGCACTGTCACCCCATCACTATCAAAAGCTCCCATTAAATTGTGTATCCAAGCTATCCATGACATAATGATGAAAACCCATCCTCTAATCATGAGAATCAACCAAGGCATTAAACCATCAAAGAACTCAAAGTTCACATCATGAGCTCCTAAAAAAGAAACCAAATAACCATGATCCTCAACCAAGAAGATATACCACCATAACTGAATCAGAAATCCAAGCTAATGAACATCAAGGATGTACCTGTATATCCAATCATGTCATGCCAAAATCCATGGTACCATGATCACATCCATGAACTAAGCATCTAGCTCTTAATGTGTCCAACCTATCAATGAAAAATAGTCAACCACAATTCTCCACCATGACTATAACTAGTAACAACATCTCATCCCTTCTACATGAAGAAAAAATCAGCAAATCATGTGACTTAGGGCATAGACAACCCAAATCCAAGCCACCAATCTGAATATACATTAATAATGAAAGATCAATGGGCAAAGACAACTCACAACCAAGCCATAAATGCAACCTATAAGTATAGACCGCTTACAACACTGCATAACTTGTAGATCCAACAAGTCATCATACATATCCAAACCAAATATTGATAACCATATCATCGTGAGACCAATTGGAAATATGAATTAAGCATACAATGACATCGAATCTTAAATCTTCAATGCCATATTATCATAGTCAAAATATATCTATAAACCATTCAAAGCAATATATCACCAAATAATCATGCCAAACCTACACCAAATCTAAACCAATGTGTAGAGCTCTCTAAGAGCTTTTCGTTGACTACTCGAAGTCTAAAATCTGACTTTGTTTGCCCAACTTATGCCCTAATCTATGCTCAAAATAAATAACATCTCACTTTAGGGCTCTTAAAACCTGACAAAATATTAAAATCGCAGAACCAAACCTACACCAAGTTGTGGTGCTCTGAATTAGCTTTCCAACACCTATAACAACTCTAAAATCTAATATCCTGAGATAAAGTTATGGTCATTTTACTAAGATAGTCTTTTTACCATTTTCAAGGCGATTTTTTTTTTTTTTTTATGACGAAAATTTTGACGGGATTAAATTTGATGGCCATCATGGGCTGAAACTAAAAACCTCTTTCATTTCTTCTAAACATGGCCAAACTAGCGCATATTATATATCAAAATTTATGGAAACATCGACCCAGATCCAATGGTGAGGTCTGTTTTTACCCAAGAGGTCATTTCTGCAAGCTCCCCCTAAAAATCTCATTTAAATGAAACATCAAAAAAATCCTTTTGTTCAAAAAATTTTACATGCCCAAATTTTTTAACATCCAATCATAATAGCAAACTCAAAAACTTTAGATTTGCAATAAACAACTCATATATCTTACCCTTTTTCTTTTATCCTCTCATGCATTCTCATGGATTCAATCTAGAGTTACAATAATAAAACCATAGCTCTAATACCACTTGTAAGGAAACTTGCAAGAAATAATGTAACCATTTTCACATAACCCATAATAAATCTAAAATAAATATGCAATTGAAATCCACATGCAAGAGAATAGACAACATACCCACAAAAATGTGACACAAGATATACCTTGGGAAACCCTCATTAAGGGAAAAACCTAGCCTCTAAAAGCATCCATCACCATGTATTATTCAACAAAAAAAACCATTGCAATACAACCATGGAAGCCTTCAAAGCCATAGCCACCACCAAGCAATTTATGTGAACAATCATGAATCCACACATCCCATGTCATGCTTCCAACCTTCACAAATGCTCCCTTGGCTAACATGTCAAGCCTTGTCCCACTCAACTCTTGCCTTTCTTACTCACAAAAACTACCCTACATAAACCATGTGCTAAAACCATGTGCTACCTAACCCACTAACCTCACATTTAATAAAATATTATCACAATGTTACAATACAACTCATCAAGTATATCCCATGGGAATATTTACATGTTGCACATCCATCTAGGTGCAACATTACATAATAAAATAAAATAATAAAATATAACAATATTATGCAATGTGTGCAACACTCATTATCTCAAAAAATGCATTAGAAGCCCTTTGTATTTTTCTACATTGTTTAGAACTTATTGTTAAGAAAGATAGTCAACCTAAGATTTCCTTCATTGTGTCTTGGTTGAGTTCTTAAGCATGTTGCCTAGTATATTTTCATAATGTTACCAACGGAAATATCCCTAAGAAAAATTGCAGTCTCATAGATTTCAATGATTGGAGGATATGCATAGATTGTATTTATTGAAAAAAAATTAGAAACTCCAAGAAAACACAAGTAGGATTCAATAACCTTCTCTAATGTCCAAGTTGTCTATGATAGATATTTATACAAAATGTGGAAGTGTAAAGCTTGTGAATTTTTTGTCATAGTACTTCTAAGAGATGTTGTTTCATGGAATGTAATGGTGAGTTAGTGGTGAAAGAGAATTCCACATATACCCCTATCAATAGTAATCCAACTCCCATCAACCAAACACACAGTAGAAAATGAACAAGAGGAATGAGATTTAGATTCAGAGAGACAATATTTCATATATTCAAATCAAGAAGTTTTCATCCAACATGCTCAGTTGTACGACCTTCTGGGTTACAACCATTACAAAGAAGAATACATCATTCAAAGAAGATCAGATCTCTAGACTCAAATGTGAAATCCACTCCAAGCTACTCCATGCTAAGACTCCCTAAACTAAATGACTTCTCCATGCTTCACTACATCTCCATCATTGAATAATGATTCTAAGCTACCTCCTCCAATAATAATGCCTAAGGCTCTACTTAAGAGCCCCTTAAATACCACTTGTAAGGAAACTTGCAAGGAATAATGTAACCATTTTCACATAACCCATAATAAATCTAAAATAAATATGCAATTGAAATTCACATGCAAGAGAATAGACAACATACCCACAAAAATGTGACACAAGATATACCCTGGGAAACCCTCATTAAGGAAAAAACCTAGCCTCTAAAAGCATCCATCACCATGTATTATTCAGCAAAAAAAACCATTGCAATACAACCATGGAAGCCTTCAAAGCCATAGCCACCACCAAGCAATCTATGTGAACAATCATGAATCCACACATCCCATGCCATGCTTCCAACCTTCACAAATGCTCCCTTGGCTAAGATGTCAAGCCTTGTCCCACTCAACTCTTGCCTTTCTTACTCACAAAAACTACCCTACATAAACCATGTGTTAAAACCATATGCCACCTAACCCACTGACCTCACATTTAATAAAATATTATCACAATGTTACAATACAACTCATCAAGTATATCCCATGGGAATATTTACATGTTGCACATCCATCTAGGTGCAACATTACATAATAAAATAAAATAATACAATATAACAATATTATGCAATGTGTGCAACACTCATTATCTCAACAAATCTTAGTTCACAAAATTCTTTAGAGTGACAAGAAAAAGAACAAGAATAGACTAGTTGTGCCTAATGTGTCAGAAGCGGTCATAGTGTATCGAAAGGGACATTAGGACCCCTTAAGATCCCATAAGATCCCTTAAAATATTTTTTCTAAGGACATGTGCATTGAAGACCTTATGTTACTACTTGAGGTACAAGTAGATTGTGGGTATTCATCATTATCATCTGACATCTAGGCTCACATGCATATCATGTGTCAATTGCAACCAAGGTGAACTTTAACTAGGTCTTCCCAGCCTCAACAATCTTTAGGAATCATCAAAGCTTATCAATGTATGAAACTCTTGGAGCTCAAAAACTATCACAAGAAATAGATAAAAAGGAGGTGTTTGTTTCAACTATCATCTATTTGCACAAGCTTCCAGTAGGAAAAGATCTGCTAAAAATAGGTGTCTATGCATGATTATCCTTGGATATCTTGCCCATCCATCATTCAAATTATCAACAAATAGAAGGCATAAATTTATTAGGGGTCTTTTGGAGTCTATAACTTTTGAAGCTAATAAACCCTTTGCAATTATGTACACTCTGACAATAATAACTAAAGATGATAAGACAAAGCACATTACAGTGGTTGTACATTCTTGTGTGGATTGGAAAAAATACATCAAGAATATTTTGATATTTAAATCTAGTCTACACAACCAAAAGGAAAATATGTGGTTGGAAACTGAGTTTGTTGAGGTAGTTAAAAAGTTTTAGGCAAACATTTCAAAACCTGAAAGAAGGCTCACCCATTGCTTTGAAGATTAAGCTGGCAAGAATGCTACTCCCTTCAAAATAATTGGACAAAGAAAAACCTTAAAGTAGTTCATGCTTTCATCTTATGAGGATGATGGGGGACGCCCACTTAAGATGCTTATTATTTTAGAAGTTCTTGGTGCCAACAGAAACTGTCAAACATTGCCATTCAAACTTAAAAATTCTCTAGGTGATGGAGTTCTAAAATTGGGATCTAATACTATTCTTCTACCAGATCTATATTTCAAATCTAATTTGTGGATCTAAAGGCTCAATCATATTCCTAAAGTATTGGCCAAGAGAAAAATATGATTGTATATCAACTTATTACAAAATGTTCAATTGAGGATAAAATATTAGAATGACCAAGAAGAAAACTAGCTATGGAGAATCTAGTTATGAGTTTTGTTACGAATGAAATTATTTACCAATTACTTAGGATTAAGAGACAAATCCCACCTAGTAAATGGAAAAGAGTGGGAAGAGCTTCTTGGACCCATAAAAGAAGTTACAAATAATGACCTAAAGATATAGAAAGGTGAAAGCATCAAAGGAATGAAGATATGCATGTGAGCCTATGCCATATGATGATGATGTTGAATACTCACCATCTACTAGTAGCTCAAGTAGTGACAAAAGGTTTTCAATGCAATGCACTCAAAAAAAAAAAAATTCAAATAGAAAAGTATGAATTATTGTGGAATTATCCATAGAGCAATGTATCTAGTTTTTCACAACCTGATGGGGTTATGGGGAACTAGAAGTAATGCTTCTAGTTCTTAATAGCATGATCATGTTACTTAAAAGTTCAAAAAATTTAATTTTTTTCATTAGATCTTTATGGAAGCCAAGGCTCAATTTGGTATTTGATCGAAAGTAAACATAACATGATCATATTATGTGTACTTTTGACTTTTTTTCATGGTGTCCACTTTTTTGCACACCATCTTGGTTCATATGCCCATATGCTAAAGTTATTAAAATATTTATTGACTACATAACACATATTTTTTTCTATGATAACATGATTTGTTCAATAGTATAACAACCAAATTAATACAAAAATATATCTAAATATCTAAATGTTAAATATAAAATCATGCTTTCTATGCATAGTATAAATTCAAAATTTAAAATAAAAGGGATCTAGAATTAAAGTCTAAGGCCTTTGTTTTAAGGAAGTCAAGGTAGAAAAAGAACTTCCCACACTAAACTTTAGAAGGGTTATGAATTTTTTTTTAGATCTTTATGTCATTTTAAAAATTTAATAGAAATAAACATAAACAACATGCATACCTCAACACAATGGTTTACATGGAAAATACCCGTTTGAGAGAAATTCACATTCTAAAGGCTACCAAATATATTTTTTATAAATTAATAACATAATATAATATACTTGTACAATGACATTTTCATAGGAATATCACCAACCAAAGATTTAAAGGTAACCAAAATATTATAAGACTCTTAATTTCCATCTCATGCAAATTTTATATAGGAGATGTACTCTATGTGAAATTGTTTGAGAATATTACACAACCATGGGATAAAGTTATGAATAGGAGGGAGGTCATCTTATCTCAAACCCTATAAACAACACCAACATGTATAGCTTTATTTTAAAGCTCAGTAATGTGTCCGATATAGTTCTATATTTCCCATTTTAGGAGAACAAATTCCAAAGGCCATAAATTATGATGTGGGTGTTCAGTTGATAAATTTTTTGAAGAACCAAAAATATCATGAAGTTTCCTATACATATAGAACCATTTGCATAGGTTTCAACCAATTTCAAGCCATTTTAGAGCCTCTAAGACATTCATAATTGGTCTAAAACTTTTATTTGCAAATTTTTTTATATTTTTTATTGGTAAAAAACCTAAGCTTAGAGTATTTAATATTAATTATTATTATGTATTAAGCTCAAGTAGACTCCAACCCAAGACCTCCCATATGAGAGGCTCACAATTTACCATTTTTTTGTAGGGTCTTTCCTATTTTTGTTTGCAAATTTTAAAAAGAGAAACTTTAGCATTTTCAAAACTAGAGATGATCTCACAAAAAAAAAATAGTGGTGTGCTTATTTAGCCAATCTATAGCTCTTTGGGGAAAATTTCATACTAATCAATTCTCAATAATCTTATGTAAATGCAAGGTTGAAACACCAATTCCTAAGACTAATTTTTGAGTATGGGACACAACCATGATACCAATTTTGCTAACACTAAAATTTGAATTTTAGTGTAGAACAACTCTTAGTCAGCATCTTGATAGACTTTTTGAGGTGATTGGCAATACAAAAAAGGTTAAGAATCTTATGAAGAGAATTCCACCCTTGGAAGCCAATAACATAACTATGGAACAGAAGATGAAGGATTTGTAGAATAGGCTAGATGGCATGGATAATAGAGTGGTCAATACGGAGAAGGTAGTTAAGAAACTTGTTGATCAGAGTTGTTCCATCTTGAAGACTGTGGATGACAAAATTAACACTCTACTAGACAAACTGGAATAGAGGAGAGTTCAAGGATTAAAGGACTTGAAAGAGGAACATGGACCCAACAAACAAACTCGAGCTAACTCTAAGAAGACTGAGGTCATGGAAGCCAAAGAAATGGATGATCTAAAGATCTTTGTGGTTAACGTGAATATCCTTGCAGATTAGGTTGTTGATGTACTGAAGACCTTATAGCTATCTTTTTGCTGGTTTTTTGCTTTCTTTTTGTTATGTTTTCATGTTGTTTGTATTAAGACTTGTGATCTTACTTCTATTCTTTGGTGTCGATGTACAATACTTCTGGGCTTTTTAGCTCTTGTTGTTAGCTACTTTGTAATAGGTTTTAGGTCCTTTAAAACCTTTTTTTACTTAATCAAAATATTTTGAGTAATTTTCCTTAGATAACTATTGTCTTGGAATATAGTGACTATATTGTTGTGAATTAGGTCATGATTCAATCAAAAAGTAATCATAACTTATTCAAATTTCATAGAAATATTTATACTTTCATAATTCAAATAATGAATTTAAAAAGAAAAGATCTAAATTATTCCAAGTTGAATAAAAGTCTAATTTGATATTAAAGGGAAACATTGTTGTATTATAAATTGTATATGACATAAATTCCTTTTAACACAAAACACAATAACTCATGCTATATGAGTAATGTGCCATCTAAAATTCATCCTATGAAAAATAACTAATCAATATTTTATAATAGTAATTCACTAAATGTCCATTCTTAATTTTTTACTGAAGGCTATGGTTTGATTTGTTCCACTTCCTAGATATTTATATTCATATAGTTGGGTATGAGTAAATTGGGAAGCTATTGACACCAATGGTGAGAGATGCGTTGAAATATACTTGGTTGAAAGATTTATAGATCGATGTATATTTCCTTGACACTATATAATAAATGAGGCCACACCTTCTATGAGTAGTACTATAGATAGTCTTTGTATTCTTTCATCTATTTATATATTTGAGATTACTCATGTAATGGGAGTTTCTAGATATATTTCTAATTATCTTTTGTGATATCTTGGTTTGTTGATTATTGTTGTGATGATGGGATTTTATGTTCCATTGGATTTGGATCTAAGAGTTAAGTAGGCTATGGATTAACTATAATTTTTCTTACATCGAGATGACTTAGATGTGGATTGTCAATAGCCACAAGATTGTTTAATGGTGATGTGAAGTTACTCAACTATCCCTATGTATGATCATTTGTGTATTATATATAGAGCCTTAGTAAATTTCCACCATAATTTCACATGTCTTCTAATTTTTCTAATAATGTAATGTTTTTCATATTTGAACAAAACAAACATATTCATTTGTTATTTATTTTACCCATTTTTCTTTTTTTTTCTAATGGGTAATGGGTCAAGGTTGAGATTATTTATTATTATTTTTATTTGTGTTACCCAAAAATTTTACAGAGAGTTTTAATTTAATTAATTAATTGAAGAGAGAGAAAGAGAGAGATTAGTCATAAAGAAAAATTAAACTTTCTCTCTCCGCGTACTTTTCTCTCTCCACGTACTCCAACTTTTAGAGAGAAGTACAAGTTTTGGTTTTGGGTTTGGGTTTTCACTCTCTTCCAATTTTTCTCTCTCCTTGTACTCCAACTTTTTAACCTAATTCTAACCCGAAACTCCCAACCCAAACTTCAACTTGAAGGTAACTACTGGCTGGAGATAAAGTTCACAAATGTTTGGAATAATTTAGGTATGCTGTTTCATTGGAGGCCAATTTGAAGAAACCCCAAAATTGCAAGAACCCAAACTCCTGTATTTTCAAGAAAATGAAATGGAAGTTATAATATCCATGCAAATGAGGATGAGAATGCAATCTACAATGGAGTGAAATTATTAATATCATTAGCAATGAAAGGTGGTGGCTTATTGAATGACAGAAAATAGTTCACATCAAAGTTGTCTCGTGAGTTACCAGAGTACGTGTGCAGGTTTTAAAAGTAACATTGCCATCCTATTGATGTCTTTGCTGCAAAGAAACTACATGGTCTCAATAAGGATGGTACACCATATTATATGTGAACAGGTTCAATTGAAAGTTGGCAATCATAGAAAAGCTTGTGGAATCACTACCCCAAAAATATAAGATTTTTTCTATTGGCAACTCCAATAACGGCAAGGTAGCATGCCAACATTCTATCTATTGATCCTAGTGAAGAGCAACTGATCCAAAATAGAGCAGCTGAAGTGAGAACCATACAAGGATAAAGCCGCAAGAAAGGAAAGTTAGGAGCAGAGGAAGCTTCCAAATGTTTGAGAAAATGTCCTCATTCATCCTGCACGCAGTAAGGTCGGAATATTGACGCTTAGCATGGGTGTATCTCACGTAGATGGTGTTGAGATACAACAAACTCAATAATGGTTTGAAGAATACATAAACAAGCTGCAGGTGGAGAGCGGAGCTTTAAAGTAATTCTCACTACGTTTGAAATATTTGCTAAAGCCTTAAGCTACGGTGCAACTTCAAACAAAGGTGCTTCTTGCCAATAATTTGAAAGAATCACCTGCAGACTTGGAGATAGCTTGACCAACGAAGGAGCCTTTGATCACATTGCACCTTTTTCTGAGATGAGAGAAGAGCTGTGTTTTAAACATGCTTCAATTCAATGTGTGGTGACAGCAGAAGTCAGTAATCTTCCCATTCTTCATCGCTGTCACTCTGAGCTAATACAATCATTTCAATCTTTTGCTCTCCCAGATAGAATTACAGTTGCACATATGAATGATTTGATTCATAATTTGTAAGAGGGAAATGCATAGATAGTTGTTTGAACATTGGTCATATTCTTATATTATTCCGAAAAGCCGACTGGAGAGTCAATCTCGATACAAGTAAATGGAAGTACAGACAAAGCATGTGAACTGTTTGACAAAATACTTCACCTCTAGGTTGTGGTACATTGAGTAGTGTTACTAGATCGATCTTCAATGATCGATGCAAATGAAAGGTTCAAAAAATTTATTGAGTTCCAATGACTGGGTTACTTGGCGTAAGAGGAGATGTTGTAACTGTTATGACAAAAGAAGAATTAAGCAAGCTTTGTTTTATACTGCACCTGGCAAAAACTCGCAGTCTCATTCAAATATGGAATACTAGCAGCTGGATATTCAACCAAGCACGTGAGCTTCTTGAAAGAAATGACAAGATGGCATCGTTGAACAATGAAATGGGCAAGGAAGAGATTTCAGACCCTCTTAGTAATGATGGGAATGTTGGCTTTGATTGGAGCAGTTGATTTGTTGATGCTGCCCCGACATCAACTTAAATGGCTTGCAAACTAAGTTTTCAATTCCACATATGAGTCAGTTGCTCAAATGTCAACATCATTGCTGTAGATTGAAAGATCATGGAGATCATGTGACAATGTCATAGACATGCATATAGAATGTAGAATCTTCATATGTACCCAATTGCTCAAAAATATGTCATATTCATTCCGTGAATCTATGATCAATGGGCTCGACTGGATTTCTCGTTACATGTTTGACAAAATGAGCATGGTAAAGTTTGAACGATCACTCATCAAGCATCCAGCAAAGTCTGGTAGATCAAAGATTTCTCTGATCAATTTGTATGCAAGAAATGGTTGAATCCAAGCTCCCTTCATATAGAAATGAACTCATTCAACTGCCCAATAGAATGGGAATATGAACTCAGTAGCATGGTAATGACAAGGTGCATAGAAAGTTGATTCATCAACTTATTTAGTACTCCTTTGCAAGTTTGTAAAGTGAGAACCTCAAAGGGACACATAGCTTATTGGATTGGTGCATGTTTGGAAGTACAATTGCAAAGAAATTCATTAAACAAGTTATCATTTCTTGAGGCCATTATTAATGATATTGGCATGGTACCTCTTCTTCAAGTGGATGCATATTAACTTATCTATTTGGGCAGCAATGGGGAATTATATTGGAGATTGTCATAAAGTTGCTCAAGTGGATCAATGTAGTCATAATGTGTAACTTATTATGTAAAAGTGAACATGTCACTTATTGTAACTGGAGTTAGGATCTGGAGTTTGCTACATTTGAGTTGGAGTTAAAATCAGTTTTCAAATGCATGCCAAATTCCAAACTCTAACTTTTGAGGTAGTTACGAACCCGAAAAGTTGGTTGATTTAGCATTGGCTATAAATTCTTGAAAATCAATGTAATAAGGGACTTTTGGGACTTAGATACAAGGAACACTGATGCTCTGATAACAAAGCAATTTTTGGAAAGTGTGTACAATTGTTGTTTTCATGTAATCAGTTATTTCTTTCTTTCTTGGTGCAAGAAATAAAAGGAAGTACATTTGGCGTTCTCTCTCTAAGGGTCTGAATTGTTGAGGTGTTGATTCATTTATGAGTATTTCCATGGTATGGTGTGAGTATTCATGAATGGTTGAATTAGCATTGTGTTGGTGAAAGTTCTCAAGCGTAGTCCTTGATTGCTCTCATTAACGGTTACATCATTTTTATGAAAATGTTGAAGGCATGTGGTGCATTCGCTGTCAATGGTTTTCCTTTCTATTTTCTAAGTTTTATTTATCTTTATTGAAAAAGCACAAATTTTATCTTACGAGGGAGATGCCCCTCTAAACACAGAGGAAGGCTAGATATTCAAAGGCCTATCCAACTGTTGTGAACGGTTTGCCACACACTTCATTGGGCACATTCTACTGTGACAAATCTGTTTACCAACAATTTGTCAAGATTAATTGTTATTATTTATTAACCTTAAGTAAGCTTGAACCCAAGGCTTTCCAAATAAGAGGCTTACTACAAGTTACCATTGTGTTGTAGGTTATTATCTTACCTATTTTTCTATAGTTATAAAAGATGCATACCAATTTAATAGCTTTTGACCTACTTGTCCATATTTTGAAAAAAAAAAAAAAAAGATATCATATTATTAAATACTTAATTATTTACATATCAATTTTTTTTGTATATTTTAATTTTTTTTTTAAGAAACTTATGTGATGTCAATGTCCATTGATCTTGTTTTTTGATATGCATCCACTTTCAAAAATCATTAAAAAAAATTAATAAAAATTTACAAAAATATAGACAACTTCTTGTGCTCACTCTTAACTATATTGATATTAATGAAGTTTTCAATAGTCTAAATAAAACTAAAGAAATTGGAGGGTCACACCACATACCACGTCACATTTCAGTATTCAAAACAAGAATATACATGAAGTATTGGATCTTCTTAATATTATATTTTTTGAAAAAAAGTATTTAGAAACTAAATTTAGAGTAGTACTAAAAAAAAATTCTATCTTCAAATTTTGAGTGCATAAGTCACATTATTCCTTGAAATTCGATTTTGGTTTATTTCAAAATTTTATAGACAATTAATCTTCTCTTTTTTTATACCATCCTAGTGCACATACACATATTTCATGTTTATCCCTCCCCACCCCCTTGTCAAAGTATTGCATTTTATGAATAGAACTAATTGAAGGGAGCATATCTTTTGGCTAGCACCCTTTTGATTTTTTTATTAAGGATAAAGCAAGTTTTTTTACAAGGGATCTAAAACCCCAAAGGTTTTACATAAAGATTTAAAAATAAAAGTCCCAAAATGAAATAGTTTCCTTACCAATAGACATACCAATAACCACAACCAATAGAACCTGGAAAAAGTTAGCACAAACTAAAACATTAACAATCTAACTAGAACAAAAACAAAAGAGAGATAACACACAAGTGGAAGAAGCTAGACTAATTCTTCTGTCTTCTCTTTCAGCTCCTACTAAATATTTTTGATCTTCTCTATGACCTCTTTGATATCTTTTTTGTCGATCTAGATCCCTTTCTTCTACTTCTTGGTGTTGGATTGAGTACATTTGCCAAGACCAACATTCTCCTCTTCTTTCTCAACTTCCTCCAAACTGACACTCTTATGTTGAGTTATAGATCTATATATAAAGAGATTTGTCACCATGACTATATGGATTATTATCATATATATGGAAAGACATAATATGTTTTGTCATCTCATGGACATCATATTGAGTGAAACATTACCACATTCCATAAAGGTGGAATTTTGAAACAACATTCTCTCCATTCTTCGTTTCATTTCATGATGATAGTAAAAGTCCTCTACTTATTTTTCAAATAAAACTATTCTCATGGAAGCATAAATAATAGTCCTAATTTTATTTCTACTTCTTCATATTAAATTAATTATATCCCTCCTTGTACATAATTACTATTAAAATAGCTCATATCTTACCACATATCTTAGGTACCTATTCTTTAAGAATATTTTATGCCTCTATCTATTTATACCCATCATATACTCAATTGAACTTTTCATTTCCACATTTACTAAACCTTGGTCTAAATGGAATGGGTTTTTAATAACTTTTATAGGAAACTATAATAATCAGTACATTTGAAAATTATTTAATATCATATTAATTTAACATCATTAAGAATACAAATATAAATAGAAAATAAAGAATAACTATTTGATTTGAATGGGTGCCATTTTTTACTTCCTTCACATGTTTGGATTGAGAAAATGAATTAATAATTATGCATATGGAAAAGTATAATAGAATAGAAATATATCATTAACACATCATATATACATACCAAAATTAAAATATTGTACTTTAATGGTTAATTATCATGTTGCAATCCCTTAAATAAGTTATCTATTAGCTTCCTAAAAATGATAAAGAAAATTTAAAGATATTTTCCTACATTTCCCAAATGGACGTGAATTTGATTTAAGAAATTGTCACGGAATATTTTCATAAGGAGAGTCAATTCTCATCTATGTTATATGTATTTCTCTATAGCGTGTACATTGTTAAAATTGTCCTTTTCAATCAAATCTATATTTTTTCTATTGTATACAAAAACCTTTAATATTTTAGTTCCTTGGGTCAATAGATATTATGTAATTCACATAGATAGGATAACTATTCCTCTTTGTGGCCTCATCGAATCTCGAAATAATATAAATATCTATTTATATTTTAAATTGACTCTCTATTTATTAGATATATCTCACAATCTCATTCATGCTCTTAAAGCTAATCCAAGAATGTGTGTGTGTGTGTGTGTGTGTGTGTGTGTGTGTGTGTGTGTGTGTGTGTGTGTCCACACACTCACATTGTAGGAAAACACACATGCATACATATGTGCATGCATTTATTTCTCACAATCTCATTCATGCTCTTCAAGCTAATACCTAAGAATGTGTGTGTGTGTGTGTGTGTGTGTGTGTGTGTGTGTGTGTGTGTGTGTTTGTCTACACACACACACACATTGTAGGAAAACACACATGCATACATAGGTGCATGTATTTATATGTATATATCTTTATTTTTATGTGTTTTTGTGTACATAAATCCATTCATACAGACATATGCATGCGTGTGTACATGTATGTTTATATTTATATGTACATGCATGTATGTGTATACTTGCATGTGTATGTCTCTACACACACATGCACTCATACATAAACATACACCTATCTTTTTATATCTTTACTCTATCCACACTAATTATCTATAAATGTCTCCTTTTTAAATATAAAATGTTTCATTATGAAATCATGTGTTATGAAATAGCCTATCTAATATTGTTCTTGGGTAGAATTTAATTTTACAATTTTGTAAAAATAGTTATTTGTAGAAAAAGCTACTTCTAGTACATTATTTAGAAAAATGTATGCTCTCTTAGAACATTCGCAGCAAATAAAAAACAAATGCAATAACATCCAATGGGGTCCATTACTTTATATGGAATCAAATATCTCTTTACATTAAAATATTTATTTTTTATGCTAATTTTTTGAAATTTATGATCATGCTACAATTTACATGCAGCTCAAAATTAGGGAAATATATTAATATTGGAACTAGTGCACACCCATGTCAATTTCTATGAATGTATGTTCATGTTAACCAAATGGTTTATATAATCACACGTAAAAAAATTGTTTGTCTATATGCAAACATAATTTGATATAAGTAATTAATTATAAATTTATAGATTAAACAACCTCTATTTATATGTGCATGCACACATTTTATCATTATATTGATTCTATTATCTTTGTACAATACAATTCTATAGATGGAAACTTCAAAATTGTTCAATTTGACACATTCTTATCCATGTCACTATTTGTTAATATGTCAACTAAACATTAGCTTTTATAATTTATTGTTTCACCCTTCCATTTAAACACATTCAATTGCATTCATATGTCACAAAGCATCAAGATTTAAGTCTGCATATTATTTTTAAAAACTTTTAAATTAACACAGCCATTCTATGCTTATTTCAAGAATGTTATTTTCAATCAATTTTATGACCATGAAACTAATCTTGTGAACCTTTTTTATTTACTAAAACATGACCTTTAATGATCTTATGATCTCCCCTCTCTCATATTCATATATATATATATAAAAGAGAGCATGATAATAAGAGATGCACACTTACGACTGCAAAACAAAGATGTGCATTGAACACGCTTAAATCTCCTTGTTGCCATATGAATATACACAGAGACGTAGAGAAACACAATTTGGATGTCGTAGTGGAAGGTTGCTGTCATTCCATGTGGATTTGCACATTCTCTGAGTTAGGCCGCACATTGCTCAATTTCAGAAAAATGGCGAAGGGAATATTATCACCTTTATTATTCACACCATGAAATTCATAGTCATCCTCCATCTCCATGTTCACGCTATAAAATTCACCTCCATTTTGATATTTTTTGGTAGAACAGGAATCGTGCGTAGTTGACTGCTCATCCAATAGCAATTTTCAATTTTTTGAGAAGAGTTAATAAAGAATAGAAATACACAGACGTTTTTATTATTAGATAATTATAGCACTTGCACGAAAAGGAGGTGGAAAGAATAAGCCCAGATATCATTGATGTGAATGCATAAAGAAAGGTTTAAATATTAAAAACGTGTTATTCTACGAGAAGTATTATTGTTGTACACAATTGTTCTCTTATCATACACAATATGGATTCCATTTAAGTGCAAGAACTAATCTAACATAATATAGAAGATATGCAATATTGGAATAAATAGGTCTTTAAGACTATAAAATTACATGACTAATAGATTCTGTGGAAGTGGACACAATCAAGAAATGCATATTACTTCATAGCTCATTAATGTATAGATAAAAATGCATTAGAAGTCCTTTGTATTTTTCTACATTGTTTAGAACTTATTGTTAAAAAAGATAGTCAACCTAAAGATTTCCTTCATTATGTCTTGGTTGAGTTCTTAAGCATGTTACCTAATATATTTTCATAATGTTACCAATGGAAATATCCCTAAGAAAAAATGTAGTCTCATAGATTTCAATGATTGGAGGATATGCATAGATTGTATTTGTTGAAAAAAAAATAGAAACTCTAAGAAAACACAAGTAGGATTCAATAACCTTCTCTAATGTCCAAGTTGTCTATGATAGATATTTATGCAAAATGTGGAAGTGTAAAATTTGTGAATTTTTTGTCATAGTACTTCTAAGAGATGTTGTTTCATGGAATGTAATGGTGAGTTAGTGGTGAAAGAGAATTCCACATATACCTCTATCGATAGTAATCCAACTCCCATCAAACAGACACACAGTAGAAAATGAACAAGAGAAACGAGATTTAGATTCAGAGAGACAATATTTCATATATTCAAATCAAGAAGTTTTCATCCAACATGCTCAGTTGTACGACCTTTTGGGTTACAATCATTACAAAGAAGAATACATCATTCAAAGAAGATCAGATCTCTAGACTCAAATGTGAAATCCACTCCAAGCTACTCCATGCTAAGACTCCCTAAACTAAATGACTTCTCCATGCTTCACTACATCTCCATCATTGAATAATGATTCTAAGCTACCTCCTCCAATAATAATGCCTAAGGCTCTACTTAAGAGCCCCTTAAATACTTGCATACCCACAAGTCAGTCTTACAAATTACCAACTAAATAAAACCTTACATTAAGTGCATAATCAAGCCACAAGTTGACTCACAACAAATATAATAAATACCTATCACAAAATTAAATACAAAGGTCAACTCCAACTAGAAACCGAACATAGACAACTCGATCAATGAAGGACCAGGACACGACTGACCATCAGAAGGATCGCCAGACTACTTAGCACATGAAAGAACTTGGTCATCAAGGAAACTTGGTTCATACTGAACTTGGTCATCAAAACATACTTATAACTATTATATGTAATAATTGTTTTATAAAATCTTGATAATATAAAATATATAATGATAATTATTATAAATAATAATTTTATTTTATATTTATGATTATTGAATAGTTTTTGATGTATTAGATAGTGGCCAAAAGAAGGGGGATGACCCTGTAGTACAAAAGGTTGGAGACCAACCAGTAGTTACCCCCTGCTATCTAACTAATACCTTTTTTGGACATCAAAAACATCTTAACAATTAATAGCATAACAAGGCACTTCTTAATATCAATATCAACCAGACTACCCTTAACATACATAAAATACCAAAAAAGTAACCCAATAGCATAAATTACAAGCGCTTCCCTTAAAATGTTTAATATCTACTATAACCAAAAATGTCGCAAAGGGCATGGAGCTCACAGTTAACCATAACATAAGAAAATAAAAAAGAAACAAAGGCACAAGGGCTAGTTCTCATCTTTCTCCTCTAGGTCCTCCCCCTCCTTCTCATTAGGATCCTCCATGGCCAATTTCCCCACCTCCTCCTTAACGATTTTTTTCTAGCAGAGTCTTGAGCCAATCGTTTGCTAGGAATCTATAGAGGGTGTGGGTGGTCTCACTCTCTTCTCTCACTTTCTTCTCCTCCTTGTTCACTTGTAGAAAGTATGGAGTGGTGGCCACTGAATGCATGACCTTCATGGAGAAGTTAGCAAGGGTTCCAACTTTATGGCACAGGGCTTCCTGATTGTCAACTAGATTATGCATGGATTTCTCTAGCTTGTTCAATTGAGTTTTGCTTTGATCCCACCCATGGTTGTGATGCCCTTTCTTCCCCTCAACTTTAGCAATATCCTTCATAGGGGAGGTGATATCTTCCCCCAAGCTTTTATCCGAGGACAGGTCGGCTTCCAAGGTGTCCAAAATGTGGGAAGTGCCCTAGGAACATCCATACTCCTAGAGCCAATGTGTATAACTTTCCTCCTCCTTTTGGTGGATTTAATTTCAATCTCCATGGACTTAGAACTCACCTCCTTTTTGGGGGTCTTAAATTTTTCTATTTTAAGCCTTTTACCAGACCTCTTGGCAGCTTAATTTTTTGCCCAATATCAGTATCAGAGTCCACAATGTTAATGTTTTTCCTAGTCACCAAGGCCTTTTTGTCAACCTTCTTCAAGGCTAAACCAGGGCTAGGGTACATAGAAACTTGAGGCATAACAATGGCAAGGGGATTAACTAAAAGAGGCGGGTTGAGGGTGAGTTGGAATTTATAGAGCTTAAACATGAAGGCTTGATGCATAATATAAAAGGGTTTTCCTTCCCCTCTCTTTCTCCTAAAATTAAAAACATTATCCTCCATTGAATGTGAAATAAGGTGTGGGAAGGAGATCAAGTCTTAGTTTCTAAAGTGGTTTAAAATAAGAAAGTGGTAGTAGCAGAACACCTAGAACCGGTCTTCAAGCATAATGTAGTGCATAATAGCATACCACACTATGTCCCAAGGTTTGGGTAGGTCCTCCATTGACAAAGCCACCCCACATGAGAATAGAATCCTCCTTGGGGAAGAATAATTTCCTCAAGCTCATTTTTTCATAAACTCTGGCTTGTTTACACCAACTCCTGCCCTCAAAAGACAAACCACCAACTGTCACAATGAAATCCTTCTTCATTTCAAAAACTAACCTATTAATGTTCATCTCCTATTATTCCAAGTGTTGAAAATTTGCAAGGACACATGGTCATCATACCCTTCAATGTCTTCCATGAATGATAGCGAACCACCTTCACACAAATAAACCCACACCGCCTCACTATCCTTGATAGAGTCTTTAATGTTATCCAGTTCAATGCGATTATTAGCACCCATGTCTTCTCTAAGCTCAATCATCAAGTTCTCAATTTTCATCAACATCCCCTTGTTGCAGGACAAAACTTGGAAGCCAAAGTAGTTTAAAGATATAATGCTTAAAATGAACATAAGAAAACAACTGATTCCCATGATAAACTCACAAGGCATCACGATTTCCAATCTCCCTTCAGTTTGAGCACATATGAGTAGTACCTTTTCCATGTCCTTTAGAGGTGAGCATTATGTTAGGATTCTTGTTTTGATACATTTGGGGGTTTGATGCTTCACCTTGGGACATAATATTAATTTGGCAATGGGTCATATTACTTTGGGGAATTGGTGAAATATTGATAAGACTTTTCCTTTGTGGCTTGATAGGTGTATTTTGAAATAAGTTTTGATGCTTCACATGACGTACTTATAGGGGGCTCCATAGTATTTGATGTCATAGTAGTTGGTAGAGTTAGGAGCAAGTGTGCACTTTGTTGATTTTTCTTCAAAGGAGATATGTTAGGCATCCCTATGTTGCAAGTCCCCTTAGGCACTTCTTTTTGTTGCATCATTTGATTGAGTTCAATCCTTAACGTCATTTTGGGATACTTTGGAAGATTCTTATTGCTATTGATCAATGAAGGTTCATCGAATAAGGGGTTGATATTAATGTGTTCAAAGGTACCATGGAGAATCTCAATGGTTGATTCATGGTGAGATCTCATAGGTGTTACCTTTGCCATTGAAAATTCCAAAGGTTGTTTCCCCTTATCCAAGTCTAAGTTAATCATAGGTTGTATGTGCTCAAATTTGGGGTCATATTGATATTTATAGTTAGGTCCTTCCAAGTTAGGATTAAACTTGATGATTTCTTGGTTCACCAAGAGTTTAAAGTTCTTTAAAAATGTTTTGTCTTGACATGCCCTAGCCATTTCTTTATCAATGATACCATAGTATGTGTTGAAACTGTCACTTCGATGAAAAGTACCTTGTTGTATTTTTGAGGGATTAAAGGTATTTGTGGTAGGTTTTTTGAATTCAAATGAGTGGGTTTGTTCATCCTCAGCTATTGTAGGTACACTTCCACATCCGAGTGGTATAAGTATGAATATGTGTTCAAAATTAGGACTCTATTGAACCATTCCATGTGTAGGGGAAGTGTTAAGAGGAAAATTCATGGTAGACATGTTGTTGAGGGTTGATTGTCTCATTTCATGAGGGTTAGTGTTTGGCAGATACATGCTTAGCGGTTCCAAGAGTAAGGGTTGTGATATTTCAGTTTGATTCGTGTCAAATGTTCATTGAGGTTTCTTAGTCTTCTTTTTTCTTTGATGGTCTTTTGGTTGTGGTTGTACTTCAAAAAATAAGGGTTGATACAAGTTTTTTAGTCTTTGATCTGATTGTGTCCTTGTGAGTGCTAGCATGATACTTAAGGATGTAGATACAATGGGGGAAACTTGAAATGAACTCTCTGCCTCCCAAGTGTGCACCTAAACTACCAATTGCACTTTGACAGTACCAAGTGTTCCCTTGAGGTGTACTCTTTATAACCAAAAGGGTGTGGTAAGTAAATGAGGTGTAAGGGTGACAAAAATGTAGAGTATGAATGATCTAAGTGTTTTAAGGGGTTTTAAGGGGGTTTTAAGGTTTTTGGGATGGAATGCAAGCTGTGATAATTTAGTTTAGTAGAGCCTAAAATGGACTTCCAAGTTACCAAGTGCACTCTGAAACTACCAAGTGTGCACCTAAGGTGTGCAGTTGGTAAAACAAGGGTGCAATTGGTAAAATAGGCTGAAACTTGATAATTTGGAAGTGATTATGCAAGATATGAATGTTTTTTGATTTTTAGGGGTTTAGGTTTGTTATGCAACTTAAGGAAGTACAAAATGACCTAGGGTTATGATATGCAAGGAGAAAATGACCTAAGGGGATGATGCACAAATGCAGATGTGAGTGACATTTTGGATTTTGGCTAAAGGAAATGAAAATGATTCTAAGGTATGAAAAATGCAGATTATGTTGGGCCTTAGACTTGGAAATGATGTTAAAGATTGATGTATGCAACTTAAGATTGTATTATAGGAAGGGGGTTATGCCAAGGTTGATAATGACATTTAGGGTATGCAAGATGGGGATGTGAGATCAAGTAAAGTGTTGGATTTGAAAAATAGTTTGGACAAGTTGATTGTTGGAGATGTTCATGAAATTTTCATATTTGGAAGAGATGCTAGGGTGTTGGATAGTGCAAGGTGAAGTGATTATGAAACTAGGATTGATAAAAATGACGTTTAGGGAGACTAAGGGTGTGTGATAATTCTACGACAAAGTGTATGCAAGGTTTTAAATTTAGAATAAATCCGTGGAAAGAATTAATTTAAGAGTCTAACCTTATGAAGATGGACTTTAGATCTTGACCAAAAGAGACAAAGATTGAAAAGATCAAGTTGTTAAAAAGGAAAAGGTCAAACCTATCAAGACGTAGATAGAGTTTGACCCAAGAAAAATGATAAAAAGATGACAAAAGACTATAGTCAAGTTCCATCATCCATTGACATAAGGAGATACTCTAGGACTCATAGATTGTTTTGATTTTTTACTAAGTTCAAAAGGATTTTAGGTTCAAAATGAGGTTTAGAGGGGGATTAAAATGAGGGCTATGTGAAGTGGATATACAAGATGCAAGGATCCTAGGATACAAACTAATGTTTAGGATGCAAAATGATGTTCAGATTTATTATGAGAATGAGGAGCTATGAAGACATCTAGAGGCAATTCCAAGGTCTCAAAATGTAGTTTGGAAGTCAAAATGGCTATTCTAGCAACCAAGTGTACTTAGAAAGAACCAAGTGAATTTTGAAAGTGCCAACTACACCTAGGGTGCATTTGGTAGTTTCATAGTGTAGTTGGGAAAGTGGGTTCAAACTTAGGTGATTTTGGACTTGATGACTTTTAGACTATTATGCTAGAGAGCTAGTTGACTGGGGATGAGGCTAAGATCAGAATGGGGATGTAAAATGAGGATTAGGAAATGAGAAAAGAATCATAAGATGTGAAAAATGAGGATTAGGACATGCAAGAATGATGTTCTAGACAGGATCAAAATGAAGACCTATATAAGCATCTCATGATAATTCTAGGGTCCCAAAATATTATCTGCAAGTCAAAATTGGTTGTTCTAACAACCATGTGCACTCTAATAGAGCCATTTATTCCTAGCATAAAGTTGGGGCCATTTTAAATGCAATTAGTAGTTTCAGAGTGTAGTTGGGAAAGTGGGCTAAAACTGGGGTGGTTGTGGACTTGGTGACTTTCAGACTAGTATGCCAAAGAGTGAGTTGATAGGGAATGATGTTATGATCAGAATAAGGGTGAAAAATAAGGGTTATGACATGAGAAATGAGGACTAAGAAGTGCAAAATGAGGGTTAGGGCATGTAAAAATGAAAGTTGGGGGATGCAAGATGAAGATTAAGGGTTGAAAGGTGAAGACTAGGAGATGCAAAATAAAGCCTAAGAGATGCACTATGAAAGCTAAGGGATGCTCTATGAGGACCAAAAGATGAAAGATGAGGACTAGAGGATGCAAGTATGAGGATCAAAATGTAGCAAATGTAAGGGTATGCTATGAAAAGATGAAGTCTAAATCATGCCAAGGACTCCTAAGGTTACAATTCTTCATGTTTACAAAGGTCTCAAGTGATTGACAAGAGGTTTGCAATCTGTTGACAAGAGTTGTAATGTTTTGATAATGTTTGCAACTATCCAAGGTTCAAATGTGTTTGGTGTGATTTTGTGAATTTGTCAATTATCTTGATCAATTTTATTCACACACACAAGAAACAATGGACAAGAATAGATATTGTTAAACTTAAAAGACACGTCACAACCTAGGCTTTAATAATATATCCACTAAATTCCTACTTGAACTAAACTTCAACCACACTTATCCAGAGCGAACAACCTAGAAACTTGGCACCACATGCTCCCCCATACAGTGTACTCACTTCTCGGGGCTACCAAGATCCACTTCCCAAGAGTCATCACTTCCCAAGGGATGGTTGCATATACTAAGGACCACGAGAATGTGGGATGTCTTCACAGGCATGGGTGATCCCCAAAACCAATGGATAGAAAGGATTTTAGCCACTAAGACATGGTGTTTGGTTAGGGCACTCCATTCGGCAAGTGAATGATAAACTTCCTCAAAAGGTCTCTCAGCCCTAAGAACTAGGGTTTGACGCACCACAAGGGTATTGGAGGAGAGCTATCACACAGAAATACCACTAATAGGGCATTAACCATATTGATTGTGTTATAGTGGATGGAGTGTAGGCATGTTACTGCTTTGAGGTTGGCCCCTAGGACTCACCAAGTGGTGAGTCTTGGTTCGAAGGAAGTCCTCTCTAAAGAAATTACATAGATTTCTCTTACACCCAAGATCCATGAATGGTGAGGGGAGAGGATACATCCATTCAAATCTTAGGGTTCTAAATAATGCAAAGATGCCAAATAGTAAAGAGAGTTTTTTTTAATAGCACAAACTAAGTGTTAGCTAATCTAAGGAAAACCACACACATAGTTTGAAGAAACACACAAGTCTTTGTCAACGTCCTACACCAAATAATTAGTATTTTTCAATGGATAAGTCTTCTCCCAACAAATTCCACATATTGAAAATAGATCATCGGTAATGCAAAAACCTCTACTCTAGGTCCTAGAATCAAAATGAAACCCTAGATGTAGATTATGACTAAAACTTGACCTTTCTATGAACCAATTGCACCCTGATAGTGCAAAATGCACCACAGAAGGACATAAATGCTCAAGATGTTCCCAAGTGTGATTAGATAGTGTCAACTATGCCATGGCTCAGTTGGGGCCAGTTAGAGCAGAGTTGGTAGTTTCATAGTACAATTGGGAAGCTAGGGGCATAATCACTATCATGTTTCCAAATTAACATGCTCCCAACCTATGTTATTGTGGCAGTTCAAAAAACTAAATATTTACCCTCATTTCGCATAGCAACTACAAATCCACAACCACTAGCTTGCAAGAATCACTGGGTGATCACACTCGATAGAAGTCATTTTGGTAATATAATATAATCAGACTCTCGATTACATGCTCAGACTAATGTTCCATGTCGCTTGCCAAATATGATATGCTTGTCATTATTAGAAAATTCATGACCGTCTAAATATTATTGTTTTGTTTAAAATAGAGCACATAGTGTGTCAATTTTCACAGTGTTCTGACGTCATTTCAAACCATTGGGTTTGATTTGAATCAAAGACTTAATCCGTGCTTTCACAAGGCTTTCGCAATAGACTGGCAATGAATAATATTGGAATGATTATAACATAAGCACATAATATAAAACAAAATAAAATAGACAAGACAGAACATAGCAAATTATAGAAACATAAGTTTTCATTACACTAATTTCCGAATACATACGTCTGCCAATGGCCAGGCATTTATAACTGAAGCAGACTTGTGGAGACTTCTAAACAGCTATGTAGATGTGGAGACTTCTAAACAGCTATGTAGAGGAAGATGAGAATATCTAGGAGCTGTACAGATATTTCAAGTCTTCTATACTTGTTATTAAAGGCTCACCTATTGAGAAGCATATGAAATGAAATAAACATTATTGTATCACCCCCACTCCTCCCCGCCTCCTAATGTTTATTTGGAGAGAGTAGAAACATCTCTAAATTTCATAAATTTGGCTATGGATAATGCTTTTGTAAATACATCAGCAACTTGATCTTTTGTTCCACAAAATTTATAGCTCCACCTCTTGACTTTCAATTAGATCTCAAACAAAATGACGATGCACTTCTATATGCTTGGACCTTGCATGATATATTGGATTTTTTGCTAGCTTGATAGCACTTTGATTATAAAAAAATATTGTAGATGGTGTAATTCTTCAAGCAATTGCCTAAGCCACAATGCTTCTTGAGATTCCTTTGATGAGCCAATATATTCAGCTTTTGTCAATGAGAATGACACCATTGATTGCTTCTTGCTGCTCCATGAAATTGGTGCTGACCCAAGATGGAAGATATATCCCAAAGTTGATCTTCTATCATCAATGTCACCTACATAATCAGAATCTATATATCCAACTAAGGTAGGCTCTCTTCCATATTTGTATTCAATGCCAAGCTAGTAATTAGCCTTAATGTATCTTAATATTCTTTTAGTTTCTTTCCAATGTTCAATATGTGGATTTGCCATGTACATGGATACAATACCAACTGCATATGCAATATTGGTCTAGTTATAGTAAGATACAAAAGATTTCCAATAAGCTAACTAAACAATTTTCCATCCACCTTTTTTTGAGTAGAGTTAGTACTCAACTTCAATCAGACTTCACATGTTGTATTAGATGGTTTACAATCACTTATATTAAATTTGTTTAGTACATCAAGAGCATATTTAGTTTGAGAAAGCATGATCCTTCCTTCTTCTTGCCATACTTGTATGCCCAAAAAGTAGTGCATTAGCCCTAAATTAGTTATTCCAAAAAATGTTTGATTTGTTCTTTAGTTATCTCAACATCATGTGTGTGATCTCCTATAATAATCAAGTCATCCACATTAAATACAATGGTAACAAGTTTATCATCACTATATTTACATACACATCTGGATCAGCTTTACTTCTTTTAAATCCAACATCTAGAAAATACTTATTTATTTTGGAGCACCATGCCTTTGGTGCTTGCTTGAGACCATTGAGTGATTTTTTTAATCTTCACACTAGATTTTCTTCACCATATTTAATACATGTTGGTGGTTTTTGCATGTAAATTTCTTCTTTTAAGTCACCATGCAAAAATGCACTTTTTACATCCATTTGAAAAAATTCCCAACCAAACTTTGCAGCTAAAGAAACTATTGTACGAATGGAAGTAATTTTGGCAATTGGAGCAAAGGTTTCAGTATAATCTATACCTTCTATTTGTGCAAACCCTTTAGCTACTAACCTTGCTTTGTATTTTTCAATGGTTCCATCTAATGTGAACTTTGTTCTATAGGTCCATTTGCAACCAACCACATTTTTGTGTTTTGGAACTATTGTTAATTCCCATGTTCCATTCTTTATCAAAGAGTTGTATTCTTCTTCCATAGTTGCTTCCCATTTCTCTTTTCCCTTTGCTTCTTCATATATACGTGCTTGGAGTGTCAACTTGCATCACCTTAGTCATAAGAGCATAGTTAGCAAATATATTTCTAAGTCCTTCCTAATAAATTTTTTGGATGCATCTAAATTTCCTTGGATTTTCATTATCACTTTCACTTGATTCTTCAACTTGAGTCTCTTCCCCTGTAGTAGTTTGCACATCTTGACTTTGACCATTGGTAGAAGTAGACTTTTCTTCATCAATCAAAATTGGAAAGAAAGATAATGTTGGGGAATTATCATTCTTAACATCTTCATCAAACCATACATTTCTTTTAATATAGATTTCATTAGTTTTAGGATTTTATAACCTATACCATTTTGATTCCTCACCATATCCGACCATTATGCACTTCTCATTCTTCCTTTCAAGTTTACTCCTTTCATTAGGAATGTAAGAATATGCATTACTACCAAAAATTCTAAAATGAGATACTGTAGGCTTTTTTCCACTCCATGCCTCTTTTGGTGTTATGTTCAAAACTGTGTTAGTAGGTGTTCTATTCAAGATATATACAGTAGTATAAATTGCTTCAATCCAAAATTTAGCTTCTAAATTTCTAGAGTGAAGCATACATCTTACCATTTCTATTATAGTTTTATTAACCCCATTTTGTTGGGGTGAACAAGAGACAATTGATTCCTTCCTTATGCCATGTTCTTTACAAAAATCTAAAAAAGTTGCATTCATGTATTCAATCCCTCTATCAGTTATTATTATCTTTAAACTCTTTCCAATTTTTTTTTTCAATCAAAGCTTTAAACTCCTTAAACTTTTGAAACACTTCATCCTTTTTTTGTAGAAAATACACCTAAATTCTTCTACTACATAATCATCTATAAAAGCAAGAGAATACATTGATCCTCCAATTGAAGGTGTTTTAAAAGGACCCATTACATCACTATGAACTAGATGTAGAGGATTTTTTGCTCTCCATGATCTACCTTGTGGGAAACTTTCCATGTGTTGCTTTCCCATTACACATCCTTCACATACCGTTGGACTTAATGATATCTTTAGAAGCCCATGCACCATTTGCGATCTCTGTATAAGCTTGAGACTTTGAAAATTGACATGCTCCAAACACTTGTGCCATATCCTGCCCATATCATCATATTGGGCAATAGCACACATGTTTATGTCCACATTTTGAAGTAAATTCTTAAAACTTATATAATCCATTCTCTATTTTACCAATTGCAATAACTGTATAATTATCATTGACATCTTTGATTAAGCACTTATCATTATAGAATTCTATTTTGTAACCTTGACTTGCAATTTGAGATACTAAAAGTAGATTTATTTTTAATTCAGGGATTAACTTCACATTTTTTAATAAACCATTATCAACCTTTACATTACCAGCCCCTTTAACTTCTGAAGTGCTATTATCTCCCAAATATATTTTCTCTCTAGCATTTTTGTTTATTGATTCAAATTGTTTCTTATTGTGAAACATGTGTTGTGTAGCACCAAAATCAATAACCCAATCATCTTTGAAAATATTATTTTCTTTAAGTGCAACACAAAAAGCATTTCTCTTAGACTCGTCAAATTTTGTAGAATGATTTATCCTTTTCTCTATTTTTTTTTCTTCTTGAAACATTCACTTGCCTTATGCCCCATTTTGCCACAATAATTACATTTCCATTTACTTATATTATGATCTATGGATGAAGCACCTTTATTTTCATACTTCCAATTCTTTTCTTTAAATTGATTATCTTGTGACTTCTTATAGTATTGTTTTCCTTTTATTACAAATGCTTGAGATTCACCATCAAATGATTTTTTTTCTTTAATTTGTCTTTTCTCTTCTTGAACTAACTTAGCACACAATTCTTTAGATTTAACATTTTGTAATTTATCTACAGTATCTAAACCCCTTATAAATGATTGATAAGATCCCAAAAGACTATGTATATAATTTGCACAAAATCTCTATCATCTATATCTTTTCCAAGTGAAGCAAGCTCATTTTTCTTTTCTTTTAATTTACTTAAATGTGGGACTATCTCTTGTGAGCTTGATACTTTCATATTATATAACTCAATAGTGAGAGATAAAATTCATACATCACCTAAATTTTTATATAAATCTTTCAAAATTTCCATATTTTACTTCACTTCTCTCATTACAAACTTTTGGAAAAACCTCTTCTGAGAGTGTAAGCTTGGTTAGTGTTAATGCCTTCTTGTCCCATTTATCCCAGTTATTTTGATCCTTTCCTAGATTTGTAGGCCTCTGTTCACTACTAGTCATAATATCATAACAATTTTAAAGAGTTAGAGTGATTTTAATACGAGATACCCAATCATAGTAATTTTTCTCATTTAATTTAACTGCATTGTAAAATTCTCTCCTTCTTGGATAAGAATGAAAGAGATTTAAAAATGAAATTAATACCCAGATTGAACTTGAATTTTTCTCACCACTTCTCTTCCCCTTGTTGCAATAGTCTTCTTTTGCCCAAAAATAAATTGTTGCTCACTCCTTTCTTACAGCTTACAAGTGTAAAGATTCATACCAAGAAGAAACATATACTGACAGCCCATAAATTAGAAGAAACATATATTCATAGCCTAGAAATTAAAAGTGCTCTAATACCATATTGGAATGATTATAATAGCAATACATAATATAAAACAAAATAAAATAGAGAAGACAAAACATAGCAAATTACATAAACATAATTTTTCATTACACTAATTTCCTCATACATTCATCTACCAATGGCCAGACATTATAACTAAAGCAGACAATAGGTATGTATAGGAATCTATGAGAATATTTAGATGGAGCTCTACAGATATTTCAAGACTCTTCTAGACTTGGTATTAAATGCTCACCTACTAAACAACATATGAAATGAAATAAACATCATTTTATCATAACCATGATTCTTCTTCAAACACTGGTGCTATTCCAAATTGTTTGTCTTTAATAAACTGTTATAACTCTTTAGTCGGTAACACCTCTACAACAATACTTATCCTTGCAAGCGATTAAACATTAGCTCTCTGTAGAAGTGCATGAGATGAATGGGCTCGACTAGATAATCCCAAGACATTCTATAAAGACTACCCCTACAAAACCAATGCCACATCAATAATCTCCATTAAATGCAAAAAATTCAAAGAGAGTCAAAATCATTTGAATATTGACTAGTTAATATTAGTTGATTAACCATCATTAACTTTTAAAAAAATGATACGTATACATATATACTCAAATCTAAAAGAAAACATAATTTCATTACCAAAATACCAAGATGTACCGATTATGTCGACTATTTTGACAAAAATTCAAGAACCTGTCTAAGAACAAAATGGTAAGAATATTGTAGGAGTGCTTTACCACCCCACCACGAAGTTGTTAAGCTTCCCCAGAATCTGTCCTGACATAAAAGATACCCAACCTAGCAATGACGATGACTAAACAACCAAAACTAAGAGTAGTAATGAAATTGTGTAATAAAATAATCTTCAAAATATTCAGGTGTCAGAAAACATTGCTCAACAAGATAGAAAAACAACCTTGTGCTTGGTTACCATTAGTGCCATTCTCATCTACAAAAGTTTTAAAACATATTATGATTTATACAACATCGTTGAGACCTAGCCACATGTGTGTCTTGTCATCGTACATAGACAACACTTCAAAACCATACATCATTAGTTACACTTGTTGAGCTATCATTTTGCATGATGCTTAATGGTAAGAATCCTTTCGAACTCCTCTTTTGTAAAGCTAATCCGAGGATCAACTCCAAGGTTCTTAGTGATCTTGCAACCTACTAGAATCCACTCAGTTGAAGATAAATGTGAATGTTCATAAGGAGGCCTTTGTTGGTTCTAATAACTTTGGATAAGATGTAAAATTTGTTCGCCGCTTCAAAAGAGTAAAACACACAAAAACAAAACTATGTTTTTATTTGTGCTTTGTAGGAGGGAGGGTGAAGATAGCGCACTAGCAGAGGTGTGGTGATGTGATAATGTGGTGTTGTGTTGTTCGACTCGGAGGCTGTGAAAATGAGAGCAAGGTAAGGATAGAGGAAGGGGGGCAAGGGGCCTTTATAGGCCCCTAGGTCTTTGAATGTCGTAGTGGTCAACAACTATAGAGCTGCGGTAAAAAATCCTTCCCCAAAAATTTGGTGCATTAGTGCACCTATTTAGGTGCACTGATCCACCTTTTTATTATTCAAAAAGGCTCTTTGCTCCTCTGAACTATATTTTGGGATCAAAATCTTTGAATCAAGATCCAAACATGACCCAGAACACTAGGATAAAACCTAAAAGGACTAGATCTTGGAACTAGGGTTTCAATTAACCAAAAAAATAAAGTAGGAGGTCCCCATTTCTAATAGAAATTGGGCTTGTGTTGTGGAACCACAACAAATAGCCCTGACAAAAGGAAGAAATTACAAAGGCATTTCTTCACCAGCAAACATTTCTCTGACATATGTCAAACACGAACTAAATCTTGAACATTCCAAGTGTATTTCGAGTCACTTTGAAGTCAAAACCTCAGAATTCTCGAGTTGCAAGTTCAGTGTTTTCTCCATGTATTCATTTCCTTCAATATCTTAGGATGTAATCTATCAAAATTTCCTGACAACTTGGAAACAATCTTTCACCCCATCTGGCTCATTCATCAGGAATCTCCATGAAAGCTATTTGTCGATCCTTTGTCTGACCAAATGAGAGAATCAGTTCTAGGGATCTTAACAGGTTGCCACTTTTGAATTTCTTGGTAATTGTTTCAATACTTACTTCACGTAGTTCATAATGTAGCCATTTGATTCTTTGATGAAGCAATTTTTTTGCTATAGCTTATCTTGAGTACATATCCATTTATCAGATTACCCTTTAGATCTCTTAGAATCATTCAGTCTTAACACCATTCTTTCCTTTCTTCCTTTTTCATTTTCTTTCTATACCCTGACCACACTTAGACTATGTGGCTAAGACATTGATGTCATTTCTTGGATTCGATCTTTGGTGAACATCCCTTGCATTCCTCTTTTAAGAACTTTTCATAAAATCTCACGCCAAACAATGATCTTAGCAATCCTTTGAGAAGGTCTCTCTGTTTGAACCAATGGGGCTTGGATCATCCCTTGTTGTCTTCAACCTTGGCTTGACAACACTTGAGACAATCAATATTTAAATTTGCAAAGTGTCGAGAACTTGTCGATCTACAATCCTAAATTGAAGACTGAAAGTGCCCTATTAGTGCAACATCCATTCCTCAGTTGGTGTAAGACACAAAATCATCAAAATGTTTTGACAAAGAAATACCTCCTCTTAAAGTTAGAACCAAAAGAGTAGTTAGCAAGATATGTCAAGATAAAATCTTGAGTGCACCTACCCCCTGGATTGACACAACTTTGAAAATAAACACATGACTGAAAGAAAACATGCAATCAAAGAAACACACTTGCAGAAAAAAACACAATCTATCTAGTTTTTTTTTTTAGGTCTTCTAGGATTCAAAATAATGTTTCAAAAATTACCCATTAACGGGAAACATAACCAATTCCCCCTATAAGGAACTTAGCCTAAAAGTATTTTCTCTAAGAATTTCTACAATCTGATAGGGACCAATCCACAAGCGTTGAAATTTGGTGTGGTTGCCCAACTTTTCTTTCAACTTATCCCAAAGTAGAACAAGGTTAGAAATTCTGAAGGATTTGATTGTGGTCCTCTTCTCAAACCACCTCTTGATGATAGCTTGATGTTTAGCCATGTGCTCCAAAGCAGTTGTCTGTTGTTCATCCATTTCTAAAAGATTCATTATTCTAATTTGTACTCTGTCAGCATCTTCAGCATACCCACTCATGAATTTCAAAATAAAAACCCTGAGATTAAGCAGAAATATTGGTTCTCGTCGATAAACAAGAAAATATGGAGATGTCCTCAAAGTTTTCTTGACCCTTACTCAATCTGTCCATAGAGTATATTTGAGTTGTGTATGCCAATCTTTAAGATTCTCCTTCAATAAATATCTTATTACTATGATCAAGTTCTTGTTCTTAGATTCTGTAATGTCATTCCCTTGTGGATAATAATTTGAAGAGAACTTGATAATGACCTAATTTTCAAATGCCCATTGAGTTAAGAACATTGATGCAAAATCTAATCCATTATCACACACTAAGGAGAATGACATCCTGAATCTAGTAACTATGTGTTCTTCCAAGAAATCCATAGCCACCTTAGCAATGCAGTTTATGAATGTCTTTTCTTATGTCCATTGTGTAAAATAATCAATAGCTATGAGAATAAAAGTGTGTCCATTTGATGAAGGTGGATTAATTGGACCAATAAAATTCATCCCCCACTTTGCGAAGGGGCATATCTCAAACACCAATTGTAATGGTATTGCAAGATTTCTTTACCTCTTAGCACTCATCTGACAAATATGACAAGTGTGTATGTGCTCAAAATTGTCTTTGAATATTGTGGGCTAGAAATAACCCAACCTTAAAATCATATGAGAAGTCACTTCTACTGAACCATCCCCTATACCATACTTATCATGAAATTGTTCCAAAACTTCTTTTACTTCCTCGCATCCCAAGCACTACAGGTAAATTCCTTCATAGTTCCTTTTGTACAAATTTTTATCATGCAGCATGTAGGATTCATACTTTATTTTGAGTCCCCTATGTTGTGAGCTATTCATCCAACTAGGGTATAGATTTTGTAAAAGATAGTATAAAATATGTTGGTATCAGACATCTATCACTATACCTTGACCAATATTGACTTGAAATATAACCATCTTCTTCTGATCTTGCATATCGGTTTCACTATCCAATATGAACTTCTTTTCATCTTCAATTTCATTATCTACTATCATCTTTGATAACCCTTGACCTCTAACTAATCTCATAGGTTGGATCTCTAGATCAAATTCTTGTAATATCGCCATCCATTTCTCTTGTCTTTCACCAAGCCCATTTTGCATCAATAATGTATTCACTGTTGGATAAGGTACAATAGCATACACCTTTCTTGTCAGTATGTAATGCCAAAACTTCTTCACCGCGTTGATTAAAGAAAAATATTGTTTATCAAGGTTGGAATAATTCAACTTGGCATTTTTCAGAGGGCAGCTCATAAAAGCAATAGGCCTGTCATCATCCTTTTCCTTCTTCTAGGTCAAGATCCTAGCACACAAATGTTCTAAAGCAAAGGAATATATTTTGAAAGGAAGCTCATAGTTAGGACTTACCAGTACTGGAGCCATTAAAATGACCACTTTGATATCCTCAAATGATTTCTTAATCTCTAGAACCCATTCGGTTTTAGCCCCCCTTTTGACTAAATCATTAAGGGGATGGACTATCTTTGTGAATCTACTTATGAATCTTCACGCAAAATTTATCTTACCAAAGAAAGACTTAAGTTCTTTTCAATTATGAGGTGGTGATAACTTCATAATAGCTTCAATTCTATCAGGATCAATGGAGATTCCTTCTTCAGAAATAATGTGATCCAGGAGCTTTCCTTTAGTGACCCCAAACGAACATTTCTTGAGATTGAGAGATATATTGTATTTACGACATCTGTTGAATACCTGTCTTAAATCAGCTATGTGAGTGCTTCGATCCTTCAAAAAGATAGTTAAGTCATCCATGTAAATAACTATACACTTGTTTATAAGTCCCCTAAAAGCTTCATCCATGGCCCATTCAAATGTAGCCCTTATGTTAATCAGTCCAAAAGGCATTCTCTTGTAGGAAAAAATTCCCCATTTAGGTGTGAAAGTCATCTTTAGCCT
This sequence comes from Cupressus sempervirens, assembly GCA_028749045.1. Classification (NCBI taxonomy): domain Eukaryota; kingdom Viridiplantae; phylum Streptophyta; class Pinopsida; order Cupressales; family Cupressaceae; genus Cupressus; species Cupressus sempervirens. Next base: position 408,963,354 of record CM053790.1, read on the forward strand.
ATCCTCTTCATCAACCATTACCTGGTTATAATCCGAATATCCATCCAAGAAAGACATCATCTTTGAACTATTTACAATTTGCAAAAGTTCATAGTGAAGGCAATGGGTACTTTTCCTTTTGAGATGCAAGGTTCAAATTACGAAAATCTATGCAAAGATGAATTTCTCTAGTCTTTTTTTGCACAGGAACCAAATTAGCCACCCACATAGAGTGGTGAATGGGGAAAATGATCTTGGCATCTAGTAACTCCTTGACCTCCTTCATTATCAGTGGTTCAAGGATAGGATTAACAGGTCTTTGCCTTTGTCAAAAAGGTTTGGCATCGGGTTTGAGTGGAATATCATGCATAATAATCTAGGGATCATATGTCTTTAGTTCTTCATAGCTCCAAGTAATGACATCCTTATATTATGTGAGTAATTTAAGCATGTCTTCCCTTTCTTGTGGATTTCATGCTTTCCTAATCCTTATCATTCGAGGATCATCATTAGTACCTAAATTGTACGGATCGCATTCCTTGATTCCTTTCTCTTTGGCCATCCTCCTATTAAGTGTTGATTCATCACAATCAAAAATGTGTTCCAACTCAATCATCCCCTTAGGAATAGTGTTAGGTTTTAAATTTAGGATACCATCTTCATCTTCAAGTCCATTGTCCTCAAGTTTGTCATCAATTTCTTACCCCTTAAAGTGGCCATTGCACATAATAAATTTGAGTATATGTTGATCATCCTAAAAGACTTGAAAGTTTGTGATATTGTCTAGAATAGATGGAGCAGCAACCAGTTCAATTGAAAATCATTTCAATTTAGTTATTTTGACTTTTTGTAATGCACTAGCTGAAATGGCAAGGGCATCTGCTACCATGTTTTTCTTTCTTGGAATGGATTTTATGTTTAAAGCTTCAAAATCATCCATCAAATTCCATACTCTTTTCTTGTAAGCGAGCAACCTCTTTTCGTTGCAAGTATATACCAATTTCACTTGTTGTATGACTAACTGAGAATCTCCTTTGACTATGAGAGCTATGAATCCTTTCTCAAGTGTGAAAAGAAGTCCTCAAATCCATGCTTCGTATTCTGCAACATTATTAATACACCTAAACTATAATTGATATGCTGTGTAGGAAGACTTACCTTTTGGATTGATCAGCTCAATACCTACGCCAACTCCTAATTTGCATTTGGAACCATCAAAGTGAAGTGTCCAAATTGGGTTTTCTAACCTTATGCTTATTTTTCCTTAGCTTCTCTTTTACTTGGGCCTAGAAGGATTGTCTCTTAGGCACCCATTGCAGTCTTTCATGAGGTGGACTTAGTGATTTTCCATTATTATTTCTTTATATCGGGAGTGTATGTGTTTCTTGTTTAATCTGAATTTCCCCTATTAATTCCTTAATTTCATCCACTTTAGGTTTAGGATGGATGACTACTAAAGTCCATCCTTGACCCTTTACATGTCACCTTCTTCTTTGAACTTCGATCATTCTAGGTGGAGGAGAGGAAAAACCTCCACCATCTAAAGAAGTGTTGTTGTATGATGTGTTTAGATCTTCAATTTCCTCTTCAACCTTTTCAACAAATTCAAACATGTTTGTAGAACTTTGGTTTTTCGTGAGTTTATCTTTTGGATCTTTTCCATTCTTTACTCCCATCATTTGCGTTAATACTTTAGCAACTACTTCTTGACATGATGAATATTTGAACTCTGAATTGCTAACTTTATGCAATCGACAAAATCTTGGAAAGAGGAGGATATTAGAGTAAGCTTCTCCTCCTAGACATTGTAAATTAGCCATCATGTTGTCTATGAATTGTGTTACGACCTCATCTTTTGGGGTTAGAACCTCAAATTTTTCATTTCAATCATCTAATGTTTTGATCGAAGTTGTATCAAAAACAATCACCTTGTAAGAGCTCAAATATGTTTGTAAGAATGCTACCTCATTTAGAGCATTGTGTTCTATAATCATCTTTTTTACCTTTGGCTCTGCATCTATCTTGATTTGATTGTTCCAACCTTTCCATGGTAACCAAAGCTGAGTAAAATCTATAGAGAATCATCCCCTTACACATTTCGTCCATTCTCTTCTTAGCAACAATCCATAGGTTTCAGGAATATCAATCACATGTATATCAATGACATCTTGAATTCAAGTGTCAACTGTCAACTGTATCCGGACATCTTTTAACACACCAATGACTTTTACCTCTGTTTTATCCAATTGTATCACTATATGATTAGAAGGCTGAGGAATAATTCCCAACCTTTGTGTTATTGACAATGGCATAATATTACATGAGGCTCCTAAATCTATTAGGCAATTATGAAGATTCTTCCCATATATCATGATGCTATGCAAAAATGAGGGCACCTCGAACTTGTCTTTAAACATAGTTGGCATCACCTATGAAGCATTGGCTTGTTGGGATATTGTCTTTTAAGAAACAATATTCGTACTATGGGGTACTTATGTATAATCTAGAGTTTTCATCAACACTTCTCATTATTGAGGACAATTTTGCAGCATGTCAAACATAGACATGTTGGCCTTTGTTTGTTTCAAATCTTCTATCACACTATATTTCTCAATAGACCAAGCTGGATTTTTCAGGATTGTTGGGACAATTCTTTGGTTCTAATTTTTTTGTCCTCCATGAGGTGGCCTAATTGGTACCGGATTTTTTCTCTTGGATCAAGAGGAGTTGGTTGTAGTCTTGGAGGGATTCCATCTGTCATAGGTTCTTTTCTACTTCTCAGATTGTATGTATTTTGATTGTCGTTGTGAAAAGCAAACATATCTTCGGCCTAGATGTCTGGTTCTTAACTAAATGGAAAAGAAAATTCTTCATTGGTTGGTTGTTCTACCTGTACGTTCTATGTAGAATCATAGGATTCTAGTAGCATAGCATTAAACTATATAAGAGGAACATTATCATTTGCTTGTGAATTCTTATTCATATCATGATTCCAATTATAATACGAACCATCATTGTTAGATGCATTTTGGCCATCGTCATACTAGTTGATATCCATATATTGAACATTGTTGTTGTTATCTATAGGAATGCTTCCATTATTCGGATGAGTGTTCCATTGTCTATTGTCTCTAGAAACCATTGTTACGATCAGGAGGATTGGAACCATTTCCTCCATTGTTATTTCTAGCATTGTCGTTTCCAACATTGTTATTCCCAACAAAGTTCCTATTGTAGTTCTAATTGTAATTGTTATTGTAACTACCACCATTTTTTGTTTGGAAGTTGTTTTTTTGGTCCCTATGCCAACCTCAAACGAGTTAATTCATTGTTCATTTGTGACATTGTCTTTTTCATTTGGCCAAATTCGGAGGCAAAGTTGTTATTTGCTTCAGTGGAAGCCACTGCCTTTTGTTTGAAAAAGTAGCTTTCGAAGGTTCATACCTTGGATAACTTAGGGAAGGGTTTTGTGGCGTAGGTGCCTGCTATAATGGAATTGGATTCATAGGTATGAATTGGCTAGGAATCGTACGTTCTCTGACAAGGTATGTTGGCACTATTGTAATAACTTGAGCTGGAAGTATCAATCCTCCTCCATTAGGATTGGCTTCCTTAATAAAGGTAATCGCTTCTGTGAAGACTTTGTCCAATGTGTCAATATCTGTTGTTGGAAGTCTTCTTAGAAAAATAGTAGTAAGATGGTCCAGTGTTTAGATAAATCTGAATAGCAGCCTCAACGAGTATAGTGTATGGCATTTCCAACTTGCGATATGCCATATGGAAACGATGGTTGAAGCGTGACATTGTTCCAGTTGGATCCATTTTGATTGATATAAATTGTTGATGTAGTACAACTACATTGATGAAAGTCTTAAATTGTTCCAAGAAAAATTTTTTGAAGGTAGCCCAATCTCCAATACATCTAGGTGGCAAATTGACATACCAATTAAAGGCAACTTCCCCTAAAGAATAGGGGAATAGGCGAAGAACCACATTCTCGTTAGCAATCTACTTTCGGTTGTGAATTCCCGTGAACACCTTAATGTGATCTTCAGTTGTTCATGTCTCTCCATAGATGAACCTTGGGAAAAACTTCTCAGGATTCTTTGAAAAATCATTGAGTACACCTATCAAGTTGATGGGTGAGTCTATAGCATTTGTAAAAAAGGCCATTGGAGGATTTGGTGGACCTAGGGGTGGTTGTTATGGAACTGTTGGAGTATTTGGTGGTCCACCAAGTGGTTGTTGTGGAGGTGGAGCTAAAGAAGATGATAAAATGTTAAATGGAAGTGGTTAAATTCGAGGTATTCCTTTGTCACCGAGGGGCTTGTGAAAATGGCTAAGTTCGAGGAACTCGTGTGCGCTTGGTGAAGATCTTAAAGCTTGTTAAAATAGGGATTCTGGATCAAAATCCTCCACTTTGCCTCAACTCTGGAAAAAATGCACCTCTACAGAAGTACACTTTCTCACAAAATGAGGCACACCTCAAAATTTAGCACAATAGGTGCAACAATGCACCTAGCGCATCAATGCACCAGTGTACCTCAAAATCTTAGAAGCTCAAAAAAATTCAAAACTTGTAAAAAGTATAGAATTTTGAAGTTTTGGCAAATTTTCTTCCAATCTGGATGTTAATGGCCCTCCTTCTAGCGCCACTTCTATTGAGTTGTCATTTTGCACGATGCTTAATGGCAGGAATCCTTTCGAACTCCTCTCTTGAAAAGCTAATCCAAAGATCAACTCAAAGGTTCTAGGTGATCTTGCGACCTACTGGAATCTGCTCAGTTGAAGATAAATGTGAATGTTCATGAGGAGGTCTTTGTTGGTTCTGATAACTTCGGATAAGATGTAAAATCTATTCGCCGCTTCAAAAGAGTAGAACACACAAAAAAAGAAACTATGTTTTTGTCTATGCTTTGTAGGAGGGAGGGTGAAGATAGCACACTAGCAGAGGTGCGGTGATGCGATAATGTGATGCTGCATTGTTTAGCTAGGAGGGTGCAAAGATGAGAGCAAGGTAAGGATAAAGGAAGGGGGGACTTTATAGGCCCCCGAATCTTTGAATGTCGTAGTGGTGCGCAGCTATAGTAAAAAATCCTTCCCCAACAATTTGGCACATCAACACACCTATTTAGGTGTGCTCGTGTGCCTTTTTATTATTCAAAAAGGCTCTTTGCTCCTCTAAACTGTATTTTGGGATCGAAATCTTTGAATCAGGACCCGAACATGACCCAAAACACCAAGATAAAACTTTAAAAGATTGGATCCCCAGACTAGGGTTCTAATTAACCAAAAAAAAGAGTAGAGGGTCTCCATTTCTGACAGAGGGCATGTGTTGTGGAACCATAACAATACCCTCCAATGGTATTTCTATATTAACACCTCTCAAGTCAATGCAAAAGATGCGTAAGGAAGTCAATAAATGTAATAGTTTCAAAATTTGTATTGTAGCTCAATTGCACTAACATTTTGAATGCACTATCTACACCTAGGCACATATTTGACATGTTTTGTATGCAACATCAACACTAAAAGAACCATTATTCATCCTTTTACAATAGATTTACTATATGTAAACACTTAAGATCATTTATAAAAATAAATAAATATTATGATTAGCACAGGTCAATATCCCCAAACAAAGTAAGGAATAAAAATAATGAATAATTCACCAACAATCATTAATAGAATTCCAATGCTAAAAACAAGGAGCTACCAAACAAATAACTTGCTTCTCAACATCCGTTTCCAAAGTCTAATCTACTACCTTTTAAGCATTGAATACACAATAGTTCATGAGCTAATGCAAGACTACTAATATGATTAGTGCTAGCTTTCAATGATTAAAGTATCCAACTAAATGGAACAAACTTGTCTAGAACCTTGAGCACAATGAGCTAAATTCAGATAGTTTATTTCATAAGTATATTAAATAAAATCCGTACAATTATGCCCAATTTTAGAAGTTGGAAACATATTCTATAATCATCATCACAAATTTATGTAACACCATGAAATATTGACCAAACTACTCCCACCAATCAGACAAACGTACAATCTCATGTTCCTTAAAGTTTCTAAGGCTTCCAGATCAAGTAATATTGAGTGTATATATACTAATTCACGCCAAAAATCTATGTTGTATAGTCTAGCTACTTCAATATTTGATATTTCCTATTAAAACATTTGATTTTATTGTGTGAAATTGTTTAGTTTTGCGGAGAAGGCTCCTTTACAGTCATCTTGTACCTAATGATGAACAGAGTGTCTCACCTCAAAGTTTAAGAGGAATAAGATTTCTATCATAACCGAAGCGACATCATTAAGCAATGGGGATACTCATGAACATGGGATGCATCCCAATTGTGTGACTATTCATTCCACAAGTGCAAGAATTACAAGGACATGTGATTTCTGTTAATTCTAAAAGATAAATTGCAAACCACAAAACAAAGAAAGAGACACATGATTTATCGTGGTTCACCACAACTGTGGCTACGTCCACACCGAGAGCAGAGCAAATATATTATTCAGTCATTGTAGCTTACAGCTTGTCATACACAGGGCTTTGCCCTTATATTTATACATTAGTTCTTCAAGAGAAGACGAAGAGACAAATAAGAAGAATGTGAAATGAATAGACATGACAGTTGGACTTCACATCCAACAATCTCCCACTTGAAGTTCAACTCATGCTACAACCTCATATCTGATTATCCTCCCACTTAAACTCTGCTTTCCCTTACCAAATCCCATGGTAAGCAATTGCCAAAAGACAATCTTCGTAGCCGGAATAGCAACCACAGCTAATCGCTAATCACATCCAACTATCCATACAACATCAGTATATTTATAACCACATAACCAGCCCATACAATAACTCACCAAATATACCATCTTCCAACAAAACACACCAAAAAACCATTGGTGTACAAAAAACTAGAAGACCATTATAGAGAAATTTAAATTGCATGAGCAATGCCAACTATAAGTTGACTCAATCTACCAATCAGCACATAGAAGACATGGCATTAACTTGAGATGATCTGCAAACCGCAACCAACCTGCTGCAAAAAGAAGGCACAGAAAGCCATAAGGAAACCTCGAACAGAGGGCACCGACTAGGTGACTGGAAGCACTTGGACGTGAAGAGTCCAGGGTGTCTATGGAATTGAAATAGATGCGGATTTATCAGATATAAATGTGTTTTGGTTCCGAGTGCCATTTGATTGTCATCAAAGCGGCTCACGTTAGTTTTAAAAATTACTTGCAAGTCAATCCGAATCAGTGCCATTGGTGTGATCGATGAGTCGGGGTTTTATGGAGAATATTGACTCGCCTAGCAGCTCAGTGGCGGTAGCAGAGGGTATGGTGGTGCTCTGTAGAGTGACGACAGAGAGCGAATTTTACGGCAGACTCTGTATTGTTTGAATGCATTAGTGAGGTAGAGGCAACGGTTGTTTAGAGTGAACAAAGATGATCAAGGTACTCCTGTATAAGGAGACAGTTATGGGAGATTCTCAAGATTTTATTGGGAGGTGTCGATTTTTCGTTCTACTCGTCCGGATTATGGAGAAATTGCAGCTTCAGGCATCACTGTTGATTGTGTGATGATTGGTATCAGAGCCGGTGAGATCGTGAAGAGCAGAGCAGGAAAAGAAAGGCAAGAAGAAACTTGTTAAAAAGAAGTCTGCAGGAGAAAACAAAATAGAACACTGGCATATGAGTCTGGATATTGACTCCTACCATTTATTTCATCTCTGCAAACAATTTTTATTTTTTATTTTTAAAAACTCCCACTGCACTATGACAGTGAATTTTCCATGGTATCAAAAAAAATCTGAAACATGATACCAAACATCACACTAAACAGTAATATTGAAACTGCAATTTCTCCTGTAAAGCTAATTCTGTAAGGTGCCTGCAGTGAGCGGCAATGGTGGCAAGACCGTCAGTGCTGAAGCCCTCGCAGCTGGTGAGCACCAAGACCTTGAAATTGGGACCGAGTGGGCCAACAGCTCGAGCGTCTCATCAGTAACAACCATCCTCTTGAGTCGGAGCTCCTGTAGCCACAGGTAAGCCTTGGCCATGGCATAAGGGCACAACAATTTCCAATAAAAACGCTCTGCCGACTCCACGCCTCCACCCAAAACCATGACTTGACGAGGGACACAGAGTTCCTATCTCTGTGCGACGACAGGAATGCCAATACATGTTCCAAGACTTCGTCAGGGAATGCCGTACCCATCATCCTCTTTTACTCTCACTACAAATACATAGATTAGACAGACGGACTCTCAGATTTCCTTGGCCCCGGCTTTGACGGACTGCTCTGCTCTCTATGATCTTACATGTTCTGATACTAATTGTTAATTCTAAAAGATAAATTGCAAACCACAAAAGAGAGAAAGAGACACATGATTTATCGTGGTTCACCACAACTGTGGTTACATCCACACCGAGAGCAGAGCAAATATATTATTCAGTCATTGCAGCTTACAGCTTGTCATACACAGGGCTTTGTCTTTATATTTATACATTAGTTCTTCAAGAGAAGACGAAGAGACAAATAAGAAGAATGTGAAATGAACAAACATGACAGTTGGACTTCACATCCAACAATTTCTTTCCACTCCCTTGAATACATATTACCTATTTCTTCTTATCCGTTTGGATATGCTATGTTTAGAGCCAGTCGCTTAATCGACCTTTTTGGTGCAAGCACGAATAGAAAATATCACAGATTGCATTAAAGGAATCACATAATTCAGATTGTTCATCAAATACAACATTCGTTGAAGTGTGGAGATGTCTTAAAATCATTTGTGAAGGAAAGAAAAATTATGTTTCACATGAGAATCATGGCAGCCAGACGGTTATAATTATATTATCACATAATCACTTATTAATGACATAACAAATGATATGTAAATAATAATTGGCATGGATTTAGCCAATCGCCATATAATTGATTCATTATGGAGTTACCATACAATTATGTTATTGATATCTCTTGTAATTAACCGATACCATTTAATGGTAATCACTAGAATTGTCAATTGCTAAGTTGAATCTTATTTGATACTGGTGTTGGCTGCATGATTAGAATTGATGCTATGTTGATTGTCTTAGTTCACTGACCATTTTTATTTCAAGACACACATTGTTCTGGCACAAGCAACAAGATTTGACTAAAAGGAGACTAAATAGATATGGTTGTGGAATAAGCATTGAATACACATTGGATATACAACCAGCACCCTCGGTATCAAGAGAGCATGATCCAAACACAATTACAAGAAGAATAGTGGTGGAAAGAAGAGAGAAATTTGTCAAGATTGTTCAAAAAAGTTGTGCAAACATGATCAACAGCTAACCCAAGCCATTCCTCAAATAAGATGTTTGTGAAAAGTTGTGTAACAATTTTCCTACAGAATAAGTTTAAGACAAACACAACACAGTGTTTCTCCCACAATTTTGATCAAGGGTCATAACTTAAGATTTACAACAAGATTTTAACTATTTCCCACCATCAAAACAAAGGATTTAATTATTCTAACAAACAAATATCCAACTGGAATCGCACATAAAAGCCAAATTCTATTACCAATCAGTCATTCCATCAACCGATGACTATAAAAGAAAGGAATGAATATGAGAACCTTCAGTCTCTCTCCACATCAATTTCCTCATAATCTCTTCTCCTATCCTCCAGTTGTTGCCCCCCCAAACTGCAAGCTTGTTTCCATTTTGTCTCTTTTTATTTTATTTTTTCACCTTCCCTCTCCAACTCCGTGTCTGTGGGTTCTTTGTTTTCTTCCCCAAACACCACTATAATCAATAGAATTTTTTTTGTTGTTCTCTGATTCAAAGTTTATCAAAGATTCTTTCCACAATGGCAAGCAGCGGTTATGAAGTCCTTCCTGCAAGAAAGAGGCAGATGGAAGTCCCCCCACCCAAAAGGTTGATAGTCTTCCTCTCGAAAATAGCTCTCCCACTCCATTAAGAACATTTCATAACCGCTTCTCCCTTTTGAATCCCACTAATCATCTTTTAATAACCCAAAGATGGAGAGAATAATTGATATTCCATTTGTAATGCTTACATTTAGAAATTAGTTTCATGCAATAATTTTATGTTAAGGAGAATTTTTGATTTTGATGAATGCACGCGGCAATATGAATAAAAATAATTCTGAAATGAGAAAGTAGGTTGTGACACATTCACAGACTTGAGGAAATATAGAACCCGCCGCTAAACATTGCATCTTTCAATAGAAACACGAAAATTGGTCAGTTTCCTAAAGACACGAAAAAGAAAAACATTCCGCTTTCAGCATATATCCTTCATGGGTTGTTACGCTCCTTGTCTTCCTTATTACTGACGACACCAAACAGAGTGAGCAATTGTTCACAAAAAACTTCCCAAAACACTCCACCCAATCGATCGTTCCTGACGATAAAGAAACGTTGGAATCCTTTTTTGTTCTCGATGATGGAGAAGAAACACTGCTTAGCACTTCATTCGTGCCATTTTCAGCACACTGGAATACCAATAGAGTAAACCGCAACACCTAATGGAGTGTCTTAGCCATTCAATATATTCCGATGCTCCTTTAGACCATGTACAAAACTGTTATCTGTGATTCCTCAATGCTCATCCAATGAAATCGATCTATGTGTTCATGCCCGGCAATAATTTATTTCAATGCCTTCGTAAAACACTGGCCTGAAAGTCCATCTTATTCCAACTTGTTTTGCTCAATGATAATTCTTTCTGAGAAGAATCAGCCCTCGATACATAAAGAATATATTTTACCACAACTCCAAATATTAAGCCTTATATCATCGCCCAACGCTAAATATATTCAGTTCGCTTATCACATCTGCATACAGTCCCTCGCAGCATGGCCATAATTTTTATCGAGCATACTTTAGAGTGCACATAAATTTATTAAGTCGAAAAATATAGAGGGATTATCGTTGAGGATAAAGGTGGCCCTGCGATGGATAAATTGCTCAAAGATTATATCAAGAGACTGAAATAATAATCTGCATGGCAATACAGGCAAGGTCTATAACTTACGCACAATGACCGCAAATATATATTTGCTCTCTGAAAAATTAGTGCTTTTCAATATTCAGAATCCAAATTATCAAGTCATCAATTGTAAAATCTGCAGATTGATACACTGCTCTGATACCACAAATAAATGATACAATGTAAATCAGCATTATAATCAATAATTGGGAATAAGAATATGAGAATAGGAATACGTATTCTGGAATTGTTATTCTAGAATAAAAAATAAGCATACGTATTCATATTCTTTTTTGGTTCAGTCGAAATTTGATGGGGAATTCACGGACCCAAAAATTTATGTTTTATAAAATATATAAAATTAAAATAGGAATATGTATTACTCATTTCTAAGCCAATATTGGAATATGTATTCCTATTCACAATTCTGATTTGATGCACTCAAACGAAGGATTTGAAATTTTATGAATTTACATATGCCTATTCCACTATATTCCCACTGTTAAACAAACCCTAAAATTTTCATTAAAATGCATCAGAATGTGTTATTGCATTATATATCAACAATACAATAACCATTCTGTTTTCGAAACTATTGGGGATGCTATCGGTGATTTTTTAGATGTGGACTCGGACACTTCGAATATTTTCCATTCGACATATGCATGAATTCTTGTAGAGATAGATGTTTCAAAGGGCATTCTAGAGAAGATTTTTTTCGAATCCTTGAGGGGTTCCTGGATTCAAATGTTGGATTATGAAGGTATCCCTTTTCGCTGCAGAAAATGTCACATGACAGGTCACATAGCTGCTCGTTGTGTTGCTGTGAAGACCAAATCAAGGCGACCACCCTCCTAGTGGTCAGGGCCTCTTCTGAGCACTATATGGTGCCTAAGTCCATGGATGCACCCTAGGAACCTATGGATGACTCTCCCTATGTGAGCGCTACTAGCGATCATTTGGTGCCAGTGGTAGCGGAGGAAGTCCGAACTTCAGGTCTAGACCCTGTTTCCTCTCTTGCCCTTGCCCCTGTATCGGATGCTCTTCATGGTCTTGTTGGGGGCCAGCCGTCTATAGACTCGCTTAGGGAGAATGTTGTTGCTTATGATTCCCCTGGGTTCCACTGTTCAGTTTCTTCTAGGGATTGGGTTGCTGAGGCAGCAAAGGTGGAGGATGGTTGGACTGCGGTAAAAGAAAGAAAAATAGCTCTCTGCTCCTCCTTGAAAAATGAACCTCCAGTCGTGCAAGGGAGGCTCTAAAACAAAGGAAAAATCATGAGCTCCCTTGTAGTGACTGGTTTATTTGGAGGTTGATCTCTATTTGGTTTTTAGCCTCCTAGTTGGATGTTTGGTTTTGGCTGGTGATAGGCTTTCCTGTCACCATGGGTACCCTTTTAGGGGGGTGACCGATTCCTCTTTTATCTACTGTACTTTTGCATCTGTGCTTATTGAAAATTTTTAGACTTGTACAAGGTTTTAGACACCCTTCAAAACCTATTTTTCTTAATAAAAAACAATACAATAACCAGATATCAAGTCCAATCTTAAATGTAGAAAATACAATCAGATTGAAAAAAAAGTAATAAAATGCATCTATAATCCCAAGTGTGAATTATAATATGAATCCACAACAAAGATGAATCGGGGCTACATCCAATCCACCCAAAAAGAGCCTGAAGGTTTCTGTCCTCAAAACTCTCAACAAGAGAAAACTTCCCAAAGTTCTAGAAAGAGAAACCAAAAAATAAGTCTAGACTCCAAGCATAGCTAAAATGAACTCGGCCCACTTTTAAGAAAATCACCTTAGCTGGTGTCACCCTAACATGTGTTCTTCATTTCATGAGAATTATCTTCTCTGTCATTTTTCTCATGTTGGGTTGTCCATGTAAGTTTTAATGTTAATTATGTTGATATTCATGTGCTCTCATGCTTGTCTTTCATATGGTGATTTATTATCCTTTCGTCAAAATAGTTTTAGTGGTGATTGATGGTTGTTAAGTGTTAATCAATAAATTAAAAGTTTTAACAAGTGTGTGGGAATAACTAAATCAATCCTTCGACAAATTTGACCATAGTGTAAGTACTAAAAAGTGCTAAGTAGAAAATGAGAAGGTGGTCTTCTACACTTCACATACATTTCATCAATTGTAGAAAAACAATGAGACAATCAATGGTTGAGAAAAAATGAGTGCCAGAAGAACTTTGAACAAATGTTTTTTATTAAGGAAAACGGGTTTTGAAGGGTGCCTGAAACTCTGTACAAAGCTTAGGATTTTCAATAAGCACAGAACCAAAGATGGAACCGATTACCCTCCAAGAAAAAAGGTAACTATGGTGACAAAACCTATCACCAAAAAAAGGAGCCAAAGAATCCAACAATGGGCTCCATCACCTAAACCTAGGCACAACAAGGGAGCTCAAAACTTAGAGACTCCCTTGCCTGACCTGAGAAGCATATCTAGTGGAGGAAGAGAAGGCTTAGATTTCTTTCTTTTTACTGCAATCCATCCCTCCTCCACTCTTGCTGCCTCACCAAACCAATCCCCTAAAGAAGAAGAGAGGAGGCCAAGGGAAGCAGAAGCACTCAATAGATCAATCTCCCTAGGACGAACCGGAGGAGACAGGCCCCCACCAAGACCAGGAAAAGCAACCAAATCAAGGACAAGAGAAGGGACAGGATCCAAATTCGAAGGCCGGATATCCACAGTATCCAATGTCCCCGAAGAAGTGACAGTCGGAGGAGAACCAACCATAGGGGAAGAGCCATCCTCAGGAACAGACTCAGAGGAAGAGCCATCCTCAGGACAGACTTGTGCACCGTATAGTGCTTGGAGGAGGCCCCATGCCACCAGGAAGGAGGACGGCTCAACTTGTTCTTCACAGAAAAGCAACGAGCAGCCAAGTGACCAGTCATATGACACTTCCTGCAGCTTAAGGGAATACCTTTGTAGTCCAAAATTTGAGTCCAGGAGCGTCACGAAGAGGCCAAGCAAATATGCTCAGGGAGGCCCTTTGAGACATCCAACTCAACAAGAATGTGTGCACATGTCGAATGGAGAATATCAGAAGTAGCCAAGTCCACTAACAAAAAAATTCCAATAGCATTCCCCACATATTCCAAAACAGAGTCAAGCTAGAGATGCATAAGGAGATTCGAAAGCCTAACTCGAATAAGAACCTTGTTGAAGGACTCCGTCAGCAGGTCAAAGTCCATATGCCATGGTTTGGCCATGAGAGGGAAACGACCTTGCCATGAGAAAGAACCAAACATAATAGACTTCCTATCCTCAGCAGATGCAAACTTGACAATGAAGAAACCTTTAGGAATCGAGAAGATTTGAACGCCATTGTCTAAGATTGGTTCCCAATATTCGGAGATCCATGCATGAAGAACAAAGAGGGCCAAAAACATCGGAATCGAAAAATAGCAGCTAGGGTAGAGAACTCCTCTGCTGTAGTAAAAATTTCATTATCAATATCTTGGTCTAAAACAACCCTAGCAAAGCTGGAGACACTCACCGGAGAGGCCTCTCAGAAACGAGAAGGCTTCAAAGAGAGACCCGCAGGAGGCGCAGCGTCGTGCAATCCAACCTCAAAAGCAGCCACATCAGCATATGAGGAAGCCCAACCCGTGAACCAGCAAATGAGGCCAAAACAGGGGTACCCGCATTGGCACAGGGCGAGGCCGAAGCAGCATTAACCAACAGGGGAGGACAACAAATGCCATCAGGAGAAGGCACGAGGGAGCCCTTCCCCCCCACGACACCATCCACCACAGCAAACCCTAAAGGCAGCGGAGGGAAATCGTCGTCGGCAAACACAAATGCAGAAATGGGAGCCAAGGATGGTTCCACAGATGCGTGTGCAGGGGATTTTGAAAATCCGCAAGAGCGGGAAGCCATCTCGAACTTTGACGAAATGTTAAATTTGATTAAAATTGAGATTTAAGATAGCAATGAATTGACAAGTTGTAAAGATAAGATGGTGCGTAAGTGCAAAGAAAGAAAAAATATTTTATTTATTCAAGATAAATTATCTAATGAATGTTAGAAAAAATGGTAAAATTAGTCAAATAAAAAATATTTGATGGATCATGAGAAAAAGACCAATAAAAACTATAAATTATAAATATTTAATTATTAGAATAAGATTACCTTAAATAAATAATTATTAAATAAAAATATTTAATAATTAGAATAAAATTAACTTAAATAAATAATTTAAAATATTTAATTGATAAACACATAATGAAAATGCATTAGTTATTTTTAAAATTTCTTCAGTGCCATTCTTAATACCATAAATTATGTATCTCCCAAACTATTGGACAATTCTCCATATCAAGCTCACACTACATCAAATTGTCTCCATGTAGAGATTGAATGCCTCCACAAATATAGATACAAAGTACATACCATTTACCAAATTAATATCAATACAACAGAATCTCCTTAATATATTGATGCACTATGCTAGCAATGAATCTAAGTGAGGTTATGATTGATAACGTTCTAATTTTAGGCGCTGACTAGTGATGACTAATATCCAGACAAAATGCACCAAAGCCAAAAAAAGTCATGAATTTGTTATAAAGGATTTTTTACTCTTTGCATGTTTGATCGTGCAACAGTTCGTTCATGTTTCATGTACTTCATCCTCACAAGCCAAAATACAACCATTCTACTGTTTGTTAAAAATGAAATTGGAGCCTGTTAAAATTGTCATCTTATCAGCTCACAGTAATCGGATATAAAATTGTCATCTTGTTAGCTCGCATTAATCGGATATTTCATATTCATATCCAGGTTGTACTCTGAATTTCCATTGCACTGTATATCATGGCGCAGACATATATTGCATGTGATTCGGAAATAATTTATCGTCCATTAAACTGCAGCCCGTTTAACCAACATTGCAGGGTAAGCTGCATCAATATTGGTCCAATCTCAAATTAGTGACATGCTCAATGAGGTGAAGATGATTGCTGCTGAAACTAAGAGTGCAAATCTATTGGAAGAAAAAGAACTATAGAGATTACAAATACTAAAGCTGTCCAATGTTCTTGAAGCAAAAGAACTAGAATGATTACACATACCAAAGCTCTCCAATATTCTTTATGTTTGAGAGAAATGATTATACAAATTTAATCAGAGAATCAGAAACTTTCCTGTAAATTTTACAGCAGATGTCATACATTTTGCCTAGTACATGAATATCCTTTCTAATTCAAAATATATTAAATCTCTTTCTTGTTTGGATTGCTCCGTGGTCAGATTTTGCATTTGACAATGTGCTTAGGCCATGCCTTCGGTTCATTAACTGCCTTGTTTATCAATCAAGCTTTTCAATCACAGCATCAACTACCTCCTGAGTAGTACTACCCCCTCCAAGATCTTTTGTACGGTATTTCCCTTCTTTGATGACCCCAATAACAGCTTGTTCTAGACGATCTGCAAAAGAAGGAAATTGCAAATGCCGCAGCATCATTGCAGAAGACAGTAACAATGCTACTGGGTTTGCCTTCTTCTGCACTAATATTTTTTCATTTCCAACATTCCCAGCAGATGCTCCTTGCTCAAAAACAGCATGTTCTGCGCCAACATTACCTAAAATGCATGTATGTTGATTAAATTGTTATATCCGTTTCTGGCATCACTCACTACTGAAAATGAGAAAAACAAATAGACATTTTGTACCTCCAGGCATGACTCCAGTGCCACCTGCAATACCAGCAGCCGTATTTGCAACCAAATTACCATATAAATTAGGAGTAACCTGCAAAAATCAGTTGTCTAAATATTACAAGTGCATATAGAGAGATTAAAATGCAGCGACGTGAAAATATTGATGATGTACTGAGAGGTTACATTGGAAAATGGAAACACGATGCACGCCGATCTTTTGGAAACAAAATTTTATCAAACATTTGGTCTCATCCATGTTCTCTTTTGTTGTATTCAAGTGTAAAAGGACTTGATCATTGGATTTTTGTTATCACCAAAAGTTATGTAAAAAATTTCAGGTCCGGACTTCACAGGTGGTCCAGAAGATCATATGATCAATTGCAAAAATCTAATGTACCATGAAAAACAATCCAATTGCAGAAAGGCGATCACTATATCATTCGCATACACAATGACAACAATATTACCAAAAAGAAATTAAATCAAATATTTATCAATATAGTAGCTCTGTTCAGAGAATGTTTTTGAGAAAGAACATAAACTGCTCAAAGCTCTTCCAAGTCATAAATCTATGATTATCCATAAACTACATTGACAGGAGAAGGGAGGCAGCATATCTTCCAGCAGTCACCAAGGAGGTGATTATTGATGGTAGTGGTTAATTGTGTATGGCTGGCATTATTGTAGAGTTCGGGGAAAGGAATCTCCCTCAACTAAAATGAAGCTAGTGAACATGAAAGTCTCTGTATAAGCTACTTCTTGGATGACGTGCACGTTCTTGAGAAGCAAAGACCTCCATGTTGGATATGTGACACATACTTTGCACACTTTATACCCTTCACAGATTGCACTCCTTACCACAATTTGTGGGGTTTGAAGACATGCCATAGATTGGGAGTTTTTGGGTCCTTGTAAGTGGGTTTTGGGCCCATGGTTTTATTATTTTATACCCATCTTATCGTTATATCATTTAGTCGTTTCCAATCCTATTGTGCCAACATATACTCACACATAGATTAGGGATAATCACAAACATGAGATACAGAAATTTTATTGTGAACAGTTCTGTTTATAGTGTTTGTTGCTTTTGCTGGGCTTGTCCCATAATCTTGTCATATTGTGTGTATGTGTGATTCTATTATTGCTTCTCCCAATGAAAGGAGTAGGTTGAGCTCTATCGAGCCAATCAACTTTGGTTATAACAAAAGCAAGCTCCCTAAATAACTTAGAGGGAGAGAGGCAGACATTAGTAAACCAAATAATTTTTTGTAAAAATATTAGAGGATCCAGGTAAATTAACGTATGAAGTTGCAAGGAGTAACAAATACATTGAGCAAACCACCACATTTAAGATTTTGCTAGAATTGTTTCTCTTCCATAGGTTTATCAATATTATCTCTCCACTCCATTGCACTAAGGTTAAAGACAAATTATTGAGACTTTTTTATTCGGTTCATGGTGAAGGATCTTATTTGTCTTGGCAAGGGCAGTGCAATCAAGATTCAACTCCACCGATTCTGGTTGTTTAATTGCACTTAATATATCCAATGAAGCTGGAAAGCAAGATAGGAGTATCAAATTGAAAATATATGAAAACCAAAGTAGGGTGCATGATTGAATTCAAAGCAGAATTTTCCCTACCTTCTCTTTGATTGTTTAGGGCCCCAGCCAGCAACTCTAATCCCCTATCCCCCTTTAGAGGAAGCAAGGACACCTCCATAGTTAATGCATGCAGATGTTTTCAGGTTCAAATATAGATACCCCACAATCTCTCATCCCAGATTGCCACTCACACTTCCATTCTTCTAGTTGAACACTTTGGATCTCTCTTTCTGCTTGTGCAACCATACATATTTGCCGAACATGTATTGATGACTAGGATGACGCTACTCGTAGCTGACATTAGTTTTCCACCAAATGGTGTGGACATGTTACGGAATGTGATGAATCCATTCAATGAATTTCGCCACCTTTGATTCTTTCTAAACAAATGATTTTATTTCTGCATTATGGGGAGAGCTATGGCAATAGGTGCGAATGGTTAGAACTCAAAGGTTTTTGGTAATAAGATGAGCAAACATTCATCACATGTGCATTGATTTTTTACAAATTCTAAGATGCGCTATCATCCAATTAATGAACTTTGTTTGTCTATTCCTGTAAGGAAAGGTTTAGTAGCCATTTTCAGTTTTATGTGAATAACTCGGTGAAAACTTTGCAAACACTTACCAGAAAACTCGGCAAAAAATTTGCTTAGATTAAAATAGAAATGCATTTTTTTCCAAAATCCAGTGAGATGCATCCAACAAGTCAGTAAATGAGTATACAAAAGAAACAAGTTGATTCTAGATATATTTGATTGATTTAAATGCAAAATGGGTACAAATGGCATTCTCGTGTAATGTCGATGACTGGTAGCCTGATAGTCTGAAACAAAATTAAAATAGCAAGTTATTTTTGTAAACCTATAAGTAAATACAACATCAGAACAGTTTCCATCTTCCTCTTCCTCTTTCAAGCTCTAGTAAAAAGTACATGAGAGGTAGGGGGTAGGGGGTCTAGTCCTTGGAGTCTACCTCATCGCTATGCATGACTGTCAGTGCCTCAACTCCATCCTAGATGTAGAAGCTTCTAACATTGGCAATGACGCATCATCCTCAATCTCCTCATCCTCCTCAATGTCATCCAAAGTGTGAATGCAAATCCACAACCCTCCTCCATAGCCCGCCTCTCTAAATCATAGATCTCATTTTCTGTAAACAACGGAGGTTTCTTCTATGATGTCCAACCAATGTAAGGATCTAAATCATCCAAATCAATTGGACTAGCTAGTCTCTCATCTACCTTCATTGTGCACGACCAAGGACAAGATTATTGAGGCATTTCTGAGCTAAATTATGCTTCTTCTTCATGTGGATGGCCTTGAACAAGCTCCAATTGTGCCATGGTCGAGTTTTTGTGAAAAAATTTCCAAAAACTCTGCAAGATTCTGAGGCAAGTTAAAGGCAAAAGTACTCGTGTTATTTTCAGTAATCTTTTGTTTCTATCTGAGATAATGATCTTTCAAGTTTCAGTATAAAGTTCTGCACCTGTCTAAATAAGAAATTTGTGATTTCCACTCGACATAATCTTTTGGTGATTACAAGAAGATGATCAGCATTGAGACTAAAAAAACCACAATAAATATTCATTGTCATGCTTCATAACAAGTAAATATGATGGTAAATAACCAAAAACCATTGAGGTTGATTACCAAGATTTGGTCAGCATGGCAAAGGCGAGTATGTGTTCCCTATTTATCATTTGCACACTGTGCAATTGTGCAAGTGGGCTTAGTAACAATGTGTGAATCTTTGGCCAATCAATTTTTTCTAGCATGCACCCAAATCTCTCTCCACAAAAAAATGCCCTACCAATGAACCAAAACAAAATCATCCTTTGGCACTCACTAGGAAGAAAAATATAATATTCAAGATTATTCTCCTTAGCCATAGAAAATACAGTAGGAGATGTTGGCCAATTGTATACTCAACACAATTGTCAAGAACTTCTCAAAATCTCAGACTCAACCCTTATACTTCAGCAAGGGTCACAAAATTCATAACCTTGGAAAAAGTCACAAAGGCAACAAAAGAAAATAAATATCCAACTGTGCTTTTTCCAATGAAATGAGCTCCTATTTATAATCCCTTGTTGGCAAAAGTTTCCCAAAGAACTCCACTTCAAAAACTGCAGATGTTTCCCAAAAGAACTCAACACTTGAAACTTTCCAAACACTATTAGAAATATCTCTTAATGTCATTATTATAATGATATAAATATTATAATAATGCAACTTTAATAAGTGATTAATAAATAAGAGCTCATGCAATTATCAACCTCATCCACTACAGGTGACGACCAACTACCAAAGCCACCCACTACACTGCCAAAACTAGTAACTGGCAAAAATAGACTTACGAAAAATAGTAAGTCCACAACTGGGACCCCAAATCACCCTGTCCGCTCAAGAGGGTTGCTATGATGAGCTAACTCCAACTGCACAGACTTGCCAAAAATGGGGATATTACAAAGAACTATTTCTCTAATTCACCACTAATTGTTGTATGTAGTGGGCGAATTCTCTCACTAAGATACAAAAAGGAAATGCAAATTTCTTTGCTCTTGTTTTCAATCTTGTATCGTGTTGTATTTAATTCTTAAGATAATGAATGTCACAGCAAAAGAGCAATCATTTAATTTAAGAAAATAAAGATCTTGAAGGTACGAAAAAGTGCAGTCATGGAGTTCAAAAGACAATCAATGCAACCACAACATGATTTTCATACTAAAATGTATTTTCATAATCACAAGAAAATGCTTACAGGAAGAAACGAATACAAAATGAACACTTTTTGCACATAAGAAACATGTACCTATATACACTATAGATATTCATTCAAAGAGGACTTTTACAAGTATAGATATGTATGTTTCTTTCCCCTTTTTTTCTTCAAGTTTGAGCAAAATTACAAAAAGCCAAAAAGTGCTTGTATTCCTCATATCATTAATTTGTAAAAATATGCATTCCCAAATTCTAGGCTCCTCGCTATCTGAAAAATCTAACCTTGTAATGTCCCCATTGGTTGCCAGCATCAGAACTTCAGGGAATAGCCTAATATTGGATCCTCGTAGGCTAACAAGGATGGTTATAGGGTCTTCTGAGGATTGTTTCATCTCCAACATTCAGCGATTTATGAATTTGACCTTTGTTCGATGTCATTTGGACTCCATTTTTCATACTTACTATGTATAGTAAGTCAAGGGTAATAGAGATGGACCCTTTCTATTTTTAGAAAGTGTATTTGGTCACATTGGGAATTATGAGGAGAGGTTCCTATTTCAAACAGCACGGTAATCAAACAAGTATTTCAGGAAATATTAAAGTTCAAGTGATTTATTTAAATATTTTAATGTTATAAAGTTATAAAGTTACTTAAGTGACTAAAAGATGAAATAGTCTTTTATCCCACATTGCTAAGTTGTTCGAGCCTCTCCTCACTTCGAAGTTATAAAGGAAGGCATTTGCATTGGGATTGTTACGACGGATATATGTTATTTCCTAAAATCCTAAAGGTTGCTTAAATGTGACTAGATATTTCCTAAGGACGAAACCCCTTAAGGAAAATAGTGAGGCTGGACGCAAACCTAGTTCTCACACTACACTTTCAAAACTAAGAGTGGAATTGATGCATTGATCTATAGGAAGTTGAAGCTCCATGACTGGTAGAAAAATAGATGATTAAAATCTGCAGAGTGATTAGGCATGTACAGGTTATTATCTAGCAGATTTGAGTGCATTGGATGGCAGACAAGGTTGGTGGTCATTTCCAGAGTAGAAGAGGAGTACCTAGCATAAGTATCATTACCATTCTTATAGTTAAGTCTTATCAGCATTTTCCTAGCATCAAACAATAGCAGCAGAGCATATGATAGACGGGAATAGTTGGAAGGCAGCCCAGAATCTCTTCATAGTGAAGATAGCCCATGAATACCTTCACTCCAATAGTGACGGGCATGAGTTAATAGCAGGAGTTCTACGCAGGGACTGGAAGTGATTGCAAGACGTCTAAGTATCTTCACAGTGGCTCACGGGCAGTTACACAGGACTCCACTCCTCCAATTGACGACATTCTACAACCTCCTACAGAACATGGACTATAAGGGCAGATGATAGCAGGGAGACCACAACAAGCAAGCTGGGAATGATCACGGGAGCCTCTTTGGTGGCCTAATGGCGTCTTCCTATAGCAGCAACATTAGTATCACTTTTCCCAACAACATGAGTTCTCTCTCTCTTAAAGTAGCACGAGTATCCCCTCACCAGCAAACGACATCATTTATTTGCTGAAGTACAGATTACCAGTTATCTGTGAGTATACCAAGTTCCATTATCACTTGTTATGTTTGTAAATTTGTGTTAGTAATGCAAACATAAGTTAGTACATTGGTATACATTCAGTGATAACTCTTCCATGATTCAAGTTAGATAAAATATTGTATAAGGTCCACTGCAGAGGAAAATAATATAAATGCGGTATTGTTATTTCCTGAGTTTCCATATTGTTTGGCAAATAACTTCAGCCATATTATTGTATTTCCTTGAGTCGGATTGTCTTGCAGCAGTATCCAAGCTTAAGTCCTGGGTTACATACCAACTATTTGACAAAATTCCTACAGCCCGAACTTGAATTCTTGATCAGAATAAGCAAGGATCATTTCAATGGTATCAAAGCCGGTCTTCCTACCAACCTATGGATTTATAATAGGGGCAAATTTTTATAACGATTTATCAGAAACAGTTTAAGTTGAGAGATGGAGATTGTAGAGT
This sequence comes from Cupressus sempervirens, assembly GCA_028749045.1. Classification (NCBI taxonomy): domain Eukaryota; kingdom Viridiplantae; phylum Streptophyta; class Pinopsida; order Cupressales; family Cupressaceae; genus Cupressus; species Cupressus sempervirens. The sequence continues at coordinate 408,986,426 of CM053790.1, forward strand.
GAATTTGTAAGGAGTGTTTATGCAAGTAAAAGTTTGTTTGTGAATGCAATAGTGCTATGAAATGAAGCATTGTTCAGTAGCAGGTACAGGAAACGAAAGTGAAACACGTACAAGACACTCAAATGGCTCATAATGACAATGAACAAGGACGGGAAGTGAGGGAAACTTTGAGGGCTATTAGAGAAGGGCAGAACAATATAGCCACTGCACTTCAACAGCTTACAAGTGCTATGCAAAAGTTAGCTCTGCCTCACAAGGCAGCCCCGAGTCATCACAGTGGAGATGGTAGTGTGGCAGGATCACCCCGAGCTACTAGGGCTCCCACACGGAACACTGACAGGCCTTTGATGCATGTTTTTAATGCAAAGGAAGAGGTAGCACCACCCGTGGCACAAAACTTACTACCAAATAACATTATGGCAATGTACGATGAATGGGATTTATTCCCTGATCCAATTATGCAAAACTTGTCTTTTGTTCAATACTTAAACTAAAAAATAGAGAGCTTGTCAGATCCAGGGTCAATTGAGAGGACAGTGAGGTATACGGTTCTTGCCTTTAGAAGGCCGACATCGAGATTGCAAGGAAACTTGAGTTTTTCCCGACAGGTGTCTATGATGCAGATGTACCAGTGCTTAGTACGAAACCTGCTAGTCCTATCCGTCGTGTTGATGATGGACCTAGTTCACAGAGATCAATAGATGTGTCAGTACCTTTGGTGGATAGTGGCACTAAGCTTCAACATGTTGAGGCCCCCAGAGTTGTTGCAGCTAGTGCAAAGACAATTGATGTAGTTGTTAGTACTGATACTTCGAGCTCTCTTGAGGAGGGAATTATTATTGGAGATGTGTATGGGAGTTGTCATAGTGTTGCTCCAGTGCAGGAGGCAGTAGCTTCCTCAAGTGTGACTGATGCATGTATGGAGTCACCCAGCTATGATGTCGGTGATCTGAGTGTTACAGTGGAGTCAGTAGATGTGGGTTCATGCTCTAGTGTTATTGATTCACAACCTGACATAGAGTCATGTGTGCAGAGTCAGGTGACAACAGTTGAGACTATTAGGTGATGGAGATGTAGACAGTGTGGACACCTCTAGTGATCTGTTGGATGATGTTATGATTTGCACCAGGTATGATACCCCTTGTCAGATATTGGGTGATGACTCTTATGAGATTTTGGATGAGTCTTAGGATCAATGTTTACAGGATCTTACTATTGAGGTGGAAGCTGAGACATGTGGGGAGATTGAGATTGCGAGGGCTTTTATTTCTTCGGAGTTGTTTGAGGTACATAGTAGTTTTATCTCGAATGCAGAGTTGTACAAGGATGATAGCAGATGTATGAGTGATCTTGTGGTGGACAATTCTGATTCAGTGTCCTATCACAGTGCAATTAGTGAGACACAGAGCTTGCATAGGAGTCAGGGGTTACAAAGGCATCATGTGACTTATCAACTGAAGGTGAGTGATAGTGACATTTATTCATTTCCTGATCATTATGATGCTATTCGGCATATGCTAGCTAAATCTAGTTGGGGTGCCCCAGTGTCAAATGAGCACGGTGATAGTAGTCTTTCCCTAGCAGAGGTTCATGCGCTTCACGAGGCTGCTAGGATCTTGAAGCATAGTTACTCTCAATTAGTTGATTACAAAGATTACCTTCTGGAGTGGGGTAGCACCTGCTCTGAGGCATTGTTAGGGAAAGAGGAGGTGGTTGAGCTCACCCGAGAGCTTGAGGTGACGGTGTACTCTCTTTAGTATACTCAGTTGGCTATTCAAGAGTCACACTCACAGTTGGGTGAGGTTACCATGGAGTTAGAATAGGTACAGTCAACACCAGCACCAGACCCTGTTCAGTTACATATTTGTGGTTGGTGGTGAGTTTTCTTCTATGGTTGAGGATGAGGGACATGATGATGTGGTGCACACATTCGTCTAGGATATGAATGTAGTATTTACAGAGGAGGCGAGAGCATCAGTGGAGATGGGCTCTCATGGTGATTTGCTTCCTTCTACTGGAAGTTAATCTATTTCTTCTTTTCATACAGTTGGTAGCATTGGACAGTTGACATTGTCACAGTTTCAGAGAGATCAACTGTGGATTACAGGGGAGCAGATTGATGCTTCCACGTATAATATCTACTGTACTAAGTCATTCATGGAGTATTTTCTTGAGAGCTTAGATTTGCGGGAGGTTTCATACAGTATATCTGAGGATGCTCTCATTCAGGGCTCTCGTGCTATTCAACGATTGGTGAGGAAGATTGTAGAGACCTTGGCTACAATACTTCCTAATAGGGATTTTGTGGTTGGGCTTGCTGAGAGGGTTTCCCAAGATCCTGCCTAACCAATAGTTCAGAGTCAGAGATTGGAGCCATCTTCTGATTTCTAGTTTGATGACAATGAGCCCCTGACAAAGATTGGGAGTTTTTATCAGCATTACACTGTGAGGAGTGCTCATCACTTTTCTTTTGACCCACAAGTGGAGGACTTGGTTTTTTGTGTTATGGATGGTGACAAAAGGTTTGGTATTCATTACACCTGCAAAGGGCATACTTCTCCGCTAATGGAGGGAGATTCTGAGATACAGGGTATTGTGAAAGTTGGATGTGCTAGTGAATGAGATGAGTCAAAATCACAAACGGATGACTCAATTGATTTCAAAGCCGAGATTTGAGCAGAGAATGATATCACTTTTTGTAAGAGCGGAAGGTGATGATACAATTACAGCTTTAGATTTGTGGGACATTTCTTATGAGACACTGCACATAAGTTGGGCACAATTGAGGTGGAATGTGATAAGGATTTATGTCAAGTTAAGTCAGATGATACAATTATTGGCATGAGTTCTCCGGATCATGTATTTGATGGAAATGCAGAAATAGTGGGAGTAGGAGCATGCGAGGATACTGTCATATCAGCAGCCACTTCTATGTCAGTTGAGCCGTCCAATGATGCGTTCAGCAGTATGCAAGCGGTGGTATATGTGTGTGCTCTGATGGTAGTACACTTGTTATTGTTGACGAGGTGAGCGATGTAGTGATAGAGTCATGTTATACTATCGATCAACAAAGTGTTGATGTTCACTTCATGACTAGTCCTACATTTGACATGGATGCAACATTGCCTTATGACAATCCGTTGTTTGAGGTTGATGTTGATCACTAACCTGAGTGGAGATGGGTTCAGTTTTCACCATTTGTAAAGATTCAGTTTTGTGTTGCGGCAGTTAGTAATGTTCCTGTATCCATAGATTTTGACGTAGCAACACTTATGGTTGATACAATTGGCATGAGTGCATATGGTTCTCCTATAGCTACTTCTCTTCAAGGGATTGTTGATCTGAATTCCAATCTAGTTTATATTATATGGGTGAGAACCAGGATGAGGATATTTCTTGTGGGGGATTCTACTGGTGATATTCTATTCTATTGGTGATATTCTAACTCCTACATCATTAGCACAAGTTTTGAGTGCTATACTACGGGTTATGTTGTTGGTTTTGATGATGTTAGTGGTATGCAGTTGGTCCAATGTTACCAGGGGTGTCACGTACTACTTCATTTGGGATCCAGGTGGAGGTTGGAGTTCACTGTTATTGCTAGATTGCTTGAGGGCAAGTAATCTCAGGAAGGGAGGATTGTAATGTCCCCATTGGTTGCCAAAATCAGAATTTCAGGGATTAGCCTAATATTAGATCCTCGTAGGCTAATGAGGATGGTTAGAGGGTCTTCTGAGGATTGTTTCATCTCCAACATTCAGCGATTTATGGATTTGACCTTTGTTCGATATCATTTGGACTCCATTTCCCATACTATATATAGTAAGTCAGGGGTAATAGAGATGGACCCTTTCTATTTTTAGAAAGTGTATTTGGTCACATGGGGAATTATAAGGAGAGATTCCTATTTCAAACGACATGGTAATCATACAAGTATTTCAAGAAATATTAAAGTTCAAGTGACTTAAGTGATTTATTTAAATATTTTAATGTTATAAAGTTACTTAAGTGACTAAAAGACAAAATAGTATTTTATCCCAAATTTGCTAAGTTGTTCAAGCCTCTCCTCATTTCGAAGTTATAAAGGAAGGCATTTGCATTGGGATTGTCATGATGGATATATGTTATTTCCTAAAATACTAAAGGTTGCTTAAATGTGACTAGATATTTCCCAAGAACAAAACCCCTTAAGGAAAATAGTGAGGCTGGATGCAAACCTAGTTCTCACACTGCACTTTCAAAACTAAGAGTGGAATTGATGCATTGATTTATAGGAAGTTGAAGCTTCGTGACTAGTAGAAGAATAAATGATTGAAATCTGCAGAGTGATTTGGCACGTACAAGTTATTATCATGTACAGGTTATTATCTAGCAGATTTGAGTGCATTGGACGGCAGACAAGGTTGGTAGTCATTTCCATAGCATAAGTATCATTACCATTCTTACAGTTAAGTCTTATTAGTGTTTTCCTAGCATTAAACAATAGCAGCAGAGCATGAGATAGACGGGAATAGCTAGAAGGCAGCCCAGAATCTCTTCATAGTGAACACAGCCCGTGAATACCTTCACTCCAGCAGTGACGGGCATGAGTTAATAGCAGGAGTTGTACGTAGGGACAGGAAGTGATTGCAAGACGTCTAAGTATCTTCACAATGCCTCACAGACAATTACACAGGACTCCACTCCTCCAATCGACAACATTCTGCAACCTCCTACAGAACATGAACTATAAGGGCAGATGATAGCAGGGAGACCATGACAAGCAGGCTGGGAATGATCACAGGAGACTCTCTGGTGGCCTAATGGAGTCTTCCTACAGTAGCAACATTAGTATCACTTTTCCCAACAACATGAGTTCTCTCTCTCTTCAAGCAGCATGGGTATCCCCTCACTAGCTGTCATGTCCCCTATTTTTACCCCTTAGAATTTTTTAAAATAATAATAATAAAAACAACATAAGGAGTCTAATAATAAATTATATTATAATTTATTAAATTTAGTGTTAATATAATAAAATAAGAGAACATGATAGGAATAAATGATATAATAATATAATATTTAATAATACGATATATTATTATATTATAATATTATATTATTAATAAAAGATTTAAATAAATAAATAAAGTTATTATTATAAAATCAAATATAAGATTAAATAAATAATAAACTAATAATTATAATTAAATAAGTTTAAATTAAAGATTTAAACTTAATTTTATCTATTGAAACTTATGGATGTGACCATTCAAGAACAGATCTTACAAGAGATATAAAAAGGAGAAACAAATAATACAGGAGGGGGGGAATAGACGGTATCGGATTGCAGAAGGCAGACTGGCAGACATTCAGATCTCCATTTCAAGCTGGTGATCACCATCGCAGCAAAGGATGCCAGTACAAACCATAATTTGCGAACACTTTGGAAGAATTGGACATTAATATCATTAGAAAATAAAAGTAATCGGAAAGAATAGATTGCTTGCAGTGAATGCAATAATATATCACAGCATCAGAAATAATGCCACGTAGGCTCCTGCAGACCAAGAAAAGGGGAGGAAATGAATATAGTAACAGTTATCCATCCAACACAACCAGTCTGGTAATGTGGAAAGACCCCATGCAGCGAATTAAGAGTTTTGGAGAGAGATATCCATAACTGATTCAGAGAAGGCATTGTTGGAAAGCGTCTGATGTTCATCATAGTTTCCAAACACATTAACATTACCATTATCGTTGAGGAGTTGCATCTGAATTATTGCACAGGAATAGAATTCATTAAAACCAGTACCACGTACACACAGCGATGACATACATATATAGACACACAATAATTACACATAATTAGGGTAGTTCGATATTTTCGGCCAGACCAATACATACTGGTAGGTTAATATGGTAGTGACAGATCATTCAAGTCCGTTGTTATAGAATCAGCATCAAGTGGTCACGATCATTATATATAACTTATAAGAGACTGAAGATATCTAGAGAAGAGGATCTACACAACCTGCGATAGAGAGAGGGCAAGAGCAGTAAGAAGTAAAGCCAAGCATAAATATGAGACAAGGACAAGTGTATCAACCTCCACATTCAGAAGGAGTTACAGTCATCAATTCACATGTACGGTAGTCAATAAGATTCAAAAGGGGTGGGAAGTAATGTAAGCAATATTGAGATAAGAAGGCAACAGATGTAGACAACATCAAATCAGAGATTAGGGGTCATACATTCCAAATAGATGAATCATTGAAGATAAGACTTAATGAGATATCTAAGGAAGAAGCAACATACCGATATATCAGAATTATAAAGAGGAAATTATATACTTCAGAATTGTTATTATGGTAAGACTTGCCATATCAATATTCGTTTCAAAACTCTTGAGTAGAATCGGAATATCTAACCCAAAGAAATGATAGCATTTCGTTCAACATTCTGAACAATGAATACAACGGACATTACACTAGCAAACGACATCATTTATTTGCTGAAGTACAGATTACCAGTTATCTGCAAGTATACCAAGTTCCATTATCACTTGTTATGTTTGTAAATTTGTGTTAGTAATGCAAACATAAGTTAGTACATTAGTATACATTCAGTGATTAGTCTTCCATGATTCTTAGATAAAATATTGTATGAGGTTTGCTGTAGAGGAGAATAATATAAATTCAGTATTGTTATTTCCTGAGTTTTCATATTGTTTGGCAAATCACTTCAGTCATATTACTGTATTTCCTTGAGCCGGATTGTCTTACAGCAGTATCCAAGCTTACATCTTGGGTCACGTACCAACTATTTGACAAAATTCCTACAGCCCAAACTTGAATTCTTAATCAGAATAAGCAGGGATCATTTCAAACCTCTACTCAGAAATGACCAATTCCCTAAACTCGTCCATCCAGACTTGTCCAAAGGATGTGTTAGGGTCAGTAAACTTCATTGAAAATTCAGCCCATGTTACATAGCACCAGTACACAACAATAGATTTGGTACAGAAATTGGACACAAATAACAACCAAGCACTATTGTGTCCTTCCCTCAAGTTAGTCACCAAAGGCAAACCAACCCAATATTAAGCAAGCTCTAAGAACATCATCTAGATCCTCCACATAGTCATTCCCATACAGCCCACGAGTGAGCTGATTTATTCCCTCCTACTCATCCAAATCAAGCAGGGACCCTACAAACCAAGATACTATGTCAATGTTGACATGATATCAGTCTTTACCATTCAAGAAATCCTCACCCACAATTCATTTTACACCAATGAGGACCAAACCATAGTCTATGGTAATCAAATGCATGAGTCGCTCGTCCAACACTTGACCGAAAATAAATTGAACCAAGTGATAGTAAGCCTCATTGCGTGATTATTATAGCCTATGTTGCTAACACTCTAAATGCCTAAGTAAATCACAAGAAATTACTATAATCAGAATGATCTATTAAGACAGCAATGTAATTCAGGTTATGTACGTAACTCTACCAAGGCTATGGATGCCTAACTCGCAGTAGAGCTTTGCTCTATGGAATCAAGGTAATATCCTTGTTGCAGCTATAGATTACTGTCTGGCAACAAGGTTGTATCTAGTTGGCTCCAACGACATAGCTTAGTATGAAGATGAATTTTATCCCAAACTACCTCAAAAGGGGAAAAACAAGGTATAAGCACACACTGGAATGTACAAATGGTTTCACTCGTGATATGACAATAGTAGCTCAATTTTTTGATTTTGAAATAGTAACCTAACAACGATCATTCTTCATCTTATGTTGAAATCATGTGAAATTCATGTATTTTCTCTTCCTTTTATATTAGTAATGCTTCCTCTTTGATATTTTCATTCAATATTTAGTGACTTTTTCCTTAACTGTCTCCCACAATTATTCGGCCTTGGCTCTTTATCTTTGGTTACAAATCTCTTGCTTCTTGCCGTGTCATGACAACCTCTTAAAGCCCTTCTTTTCATCCAAACTCTACCACATGTTTTGCCTATGTGGCAACTTCTGTGAGAGGTGACCTTTTCTTTAACTCCTCAAGGTTTCTTATGTTGAAATTTTCCGATTGCAAGAGAGTGGTTGGAAGATATGATGTTACACATATAAAAAAATGACCACATCTCTATTTCATCAAATTTGTTGTTGAAATACAATCTAAGATATCATATACGAGCTAGTAAGAACTCTACAGCCCAATGGGCAAAGATCTGGTCTACAAACCCAGATATTGAAGAGTTCCTCCTTAGCAGGAAAAATTCCCCCATGAGTTGCCAAATCTACAGTTGTTCTCTATAGCGCTTGACTCCCTTATCCCATCTTCATTAGCTAAGGTTATCATCCCTGAGGCATATGCATTGAAAACACATATTGATGATGAGGCATCTTGACTCAAGTCTTCTCCACCCACCCCCAATGCCTACAACACATGTCAATCAAGGAAAGTCCAAAGGAAATACCTATAAGTCTCTCTGGAGAATGCTTGCTCATGCAACACATAGCACACCTCTAGTGGAAAAGACTCCATGTGGTACAAATGTAGAATACTCCAAAGGCACATTGTGAGAGCATTCTAAAAGGAAAATTTTTGACAAGCATCGGTTGCGGAATATTTGCCGCAAAAAGAGAATTATGGATAGCTTTCTAAGAATGATGTGGATCCAATTTTAAAAAGGCACAGCTGAAACCCATGCCAATCACACAACAAACTAATTATGAGTAATCTTCAGCATGAATATGGTTGTAACCGATGTAATGACAAAGTTTTGCTAGCCAATCTATAAAATTAGTAGGAGGTTGGATCTATAAAACCCTAGGCCTGCAATGTAAAATAAGGGAGTTCAGCAGTTGGATTTCTCTATGATTTGAGAATTCTATAACATCACAAAAATTGGATGATAGTTTCATCGCAGTTTAAACTCTTCAATTTCCGGCCAAGAGTCATTGTATATTAGTCTTAAGATCTACTCTATTGCATTTGTAATTTGCAGCTTAATTTTCAGCCTTCACATGTTTTCTCTTAATAAAGTATGGAGATTGTGTCTCTATTTTTATTTGTAAAACTGTTTTGTGCTGATTTCTATCATGTCTAGTCGAGTTTACTTAAGTTGGTCCTTTAGTCTCCCATTTATCTTGAAAAGTAATGGATCATGCAACTCTTTTGCTCTTCCATTTTTCAGCACAATGGAAGATGAATTATATCATTTAAAACTTGTTTCTGAAGACGATAAACCCCAAGGGTAGTTGAGCTCCCATAAAACCCATATAGGGACAATTTCTATTTGAGAAAGAGAAACACTCTGGGTGTCTCATAAATTTCACTCAAAAATGTTTTCCCTATGTCATATCTTTCTTTTTGAAGAGTTATACATCCCTTAGGAGGTTTGTGCCTCTATTCAGACCCCTGTAGATGCTTCCTACAGCTAGGATCATAATATTACATTTTTGTCCTAGTGACTTCATGTGTCTATAGATGCTTCCTACAACTAGGATCATATTATCACATTTTTGTCCTAGTGACTTCATGTATGTTGTTCTCGTGCCCAACAATGAAGGGTTTGTGCTACATCATGTCTGTCACATAAATATGGTAATCTTTGAACTATAAGGGTTCAAGGTGTTGTAAGTGTTATCCAAATAATCCTTAAAAGTCTTGTAAAAGCTTTGCAATGGCGAATTGCTTCCTTTAGCTTAGCTCATTTGTAAAAGGCTCGCTTTCCCTTTCATCAACTCTAAACACAAAGACAACTTCTAAAATCCCACCTCATCCCACTCCTATGAAACTTCTTGATTGTCTTTATTTAGGCATGAGCCTCTTAAGGATCAACAATAAGAAACCAAAGATTCATAATTGATACAGGATCTCTTTTATGGAGACATACCACAAATATTGAGCAACTCCCAAGAGGTGCGTGATATATTTGGAAGTGTAACTTGTATAATAACAATGGAACTTCACTTTTTTGGCCCTTCTGGGAAGGAGATTGCTATCTATGAAGGCCCAACGAGGAAGGGGTTGTTTGTTGTAGAAGTGGCGGCATTCATAAGAGAACAAAAATATGCCAATAAAATGGTTGCAAGAGGAAAACAAAGAGCTCATCAATCCACAAACAAAACAATAATAAATTTACCCATTGACACAATAATGGCCTCCCAACATCCCTTCTTGCATATACCCTCTACAAAAGTCAAAGACCAAGTAGAAATTTATAGTAGAAAAATTCTAGTGGATAAGGTATTTAAAATGGGATCAAGAGGTTGTTGCAAGCTAGGATTGTCGTTGCACCAAAAGATCAACCTATCAATGCCCGATCAACCACTGGACTTGTAGAAAACGGGAGGTGGTTAAGCCATGTCACAAATCTTAAAGCAAATGTTGGTGGTTAATCCAACAATCCTCCCAACATTACGCAAGGAGGTTCGAACCTGTGACCAAGCTCTAATACCACTTGTTACAAGCTAGGGTTGTCATTGCACCAAAAGATCAACCTATCAATTCCTGATACAACCACTAGACTTATAGAACACAAGAGGGGGTTAAGCCATGTCACAAATCCTATAGGGGAACGTTGGTGGTTAGTCTAACAGAGGTATTGTTGAACAAAAAACTTCTTGTTACATCTATTCCAATAGTTGTCATTCGACTTGGTGAGAGCACTATATAGGCAAGAAATGGTGTCAAAAATCAATAGTTCACCTCCTAGTTTCATAAAGGTTGGGTATGAAAAGGTGTGTACCACCTTATTGCAAAGGCAAAGAATTTTGTAGAGACCTCACTAAAAACAATCAAAAATTCTTGGGTTAAATGAAGAGTTTCTATTCTTTCTAATGGACGGAAAGATTGCATAAACCATCCATTGATAAAATGTTATTGTGGTATCCCCTAAAAAAACAATGTTTTTGACAACAGTTGATTGTGAGGGACAAAGAGTTGATTTCTAGAGTCTTCATTGAGCCTGTTGGTTCCCAAAACCACAAATTGGAAATCCAAGAGCTTGCCAATTCTCCAACAAAACTCCACAATCACTTCTAGCCAACGAACAAAAATACTTATTGATTCCCCTGCACTTTAGGCTTCACTACACCTAGGCAAATAAGCCTTCACCTCAAATGCTAACTGCTTGGTTCAAGGCTTTTCTATAGCAAATTTAAGCCTTGTGAGTTCTTCGGCAGGCAGAATCCTTGAACTTGATCAAAATGAAATTGAATGCTTGCTTGAAATAATTGAATGTTTTGTACATGGTTCTTAACAATTGGTTTGATGCTTGTAAGAAGGAATTTAAAGATTTTATGACGTCAAATATAAACCCAATAATAATATGTCAATGATTCAAAAGACTAGTGCCTCTGCTTATCCGAGCAACAGAGTCAACTACAATGAAGATTTTTAGATACCAATTTATAAAGTTCTATGCATTTATACTGTCAACAATTTGATAATCAAGATGCGACAAACTAGACACAGATACGGAAACAATTTGATATTTCACTATATCTATGATGATCACATTTAAGATGCTAAATGACCATGTCCACTTATCTGGCATTTCATTTGTTTACAGAATTTTAAAATGATTATAAAGTACTAATACAAATGCAATTTAATTCTCTAAGCCTTAAATATAAACAAAAGACTTTTTATTTATCATTAAAATATTATATTTGAATTTTGTATTACAAAGCCATATTTTTGCTCCTTATTCCTCCTAATAAGTGAATCTAAAATATTTCTTGTCCAATATCTTTTCCGAATATGTCCTCTTGTTTTCAAAACTGACTTATTATTTATACTTTACTTATCAGCGGGTATGACTTTTCAAGGAAAAGTCGTGTCTCCTTATTAGATAAATTATACCAAAATATTTTATCACATTCTTTTATAATAACCACATCTTTAAAAATCTAAGGATTACAATTTAATCATTTTACGGTTATCATTGTGACTTCCTTAAGAGGCGCCCACTGCTATGGTATAGTCTGAAGTTTTGAAAATATAGCATATATTCTAGAGAGACAAATGTTTATTGTCTTGCTCAACACCAAGCGTATGAACTAGCTCCTTCACGTTGACTCATTGTGGTGCAGGAGCACCCACATAAAATATTTTGGAGGTGATTTCTAAACGAAGAATTTATCCCGATTTTGTCATTACGATAAGATCTTTTCTTGGGATTCGTACAAATCATTGTGGGGTCATTCTTCCCCATTCTATATCAATCTAGAGTATTCTGCAGACTATATTTCCTATTTTGTAATAATCTAGAATTTTCCGTATACCGTTTTAGCAAGTATAAATAGAGTTTTAGGTTTAGGTTTAGGTTTAGGGCAAGGTTTTGGATATTAAATTACGGGAAGAAGAAATCCGTAAGAGAGCAAGTGTGTGTACTGTTCATTTGATGAATTAATTAAGAAGAATTTTATTATATATCTCTTGTTGGTGCTAGTTCCTTTTGGTTTTGCTTCCATTGAATTTATCTCTGCATCATTTTTGGTATCAAAGCTTGGGAAAAGCTCTTGAGGCAATTAGATTTTATGTCTGGATCGGAGTCAAAAGCTAAAACATCAAACATGGTCACCAATGCTGAACTTGCAAAGAAGATGCAAGAACATGAGAAAATCAATAAGTGGTTATTAGATGAATTTGAGAAGATGAAGGGCTGGATGGAAAAGACATGATGCAGGAGCATCCAGAGGTATAAGGGCAATCCTATGTCACCCAAAAAAATGTACTTAGACTTAGTTTCTGTTTCATGTCTTTACATATTTGGATACCCATTTGGGTCAAATAAAGGTTCCAACTCTCACAGTTCAACTATCAGTGTGCTAGAAAATCCCGAAAAAATAGGAGCATGCAATTTGGCCATCATTTTGGTGACCTAGAAGGTGTGAATTGGCCAGATGAATGTAATTGTGATTTAGAGCATTCCAGAAAAAGAATCAGGTCAAAAGGCCCCACAGTTTGAAAGTTATTGCAGTTTTTCGGGTTTTGGAGACCTCCTAAGAATGCTTCAAAGTCAGGTTAGGGGCTACAGTTCAAAAGTTAACGGTTATCATGTAAACGGTTCGTCAATCGGAGCTACAGTTCAAAAGTTATGCCTCCCGAAAGTTCGGTTACCGTTTCTAGATTCTTCTAGATTTGCGCCAACTTCTACCACAGCTTCCGAAACCTTCTATTTGGTCGGTGGATGCCTACTAGCACTTTCTAGAATGTACTCCTAGTCCTTAACCCTCCGGGGTCTATTTAAGGAGATTTCTGGCAATGTAAAAGGCAGTTCAGAGTGGAGTTTGAGAGGAGGTACTAAAAGGAGAAATTATCTCCAAATTTATGCTATTGTAAGCCCTTAGGGCATGTTTTGAAGTTTATTTTCCTGTACTATTTGTACTAGCTTATTTTCTTAGTTAATATAATTTTCCCTTTCTGTTGTGTCCATTCTGTTCTTGGGTTGTGTCCCCATCAAGACAGCAAAGATTTCCTCAGAGCAAGAGGAAGAAGAGGAAGAAGAGGATACCCCTAAGCAAGAGGTGGTTAACTTACCTACAGACGAGAGATACTTCATAGAAGCCCTTGAAAGAGTTGGTAAGAAGGATGCTAAAGGTGACCTACCCAACTTCTCAAAAAAGACGGATACTGATGCTATTGTGGATTTGATAGAAGCCTTGAACAACCATTTTGAGTGTGAAAATATAGCAAAGAAAAAAAAGGAAAAAATTGCCAAGTCAAAGTTGAAGGGTGCCCTCACTTGGTGGAATTTCACTCAAGGAGAAAGGGTCAAAGAAGGTAAGAACATGATAACTTCATGGGAAAGGATGTGTGCCAAGGTGAGAGAAACATACTTACCTGAGGATCATGTAATCCAACTTCATCGAAGAAGACAAAGTTTAAGACAAAAGGAGCTAGATGTCATAGTCTATACAAAAGAATTCCAAAAATTAAGCCTGAGGGCAAAGCAGAGTGAATGTGAAAGTGTAAAAGTTGCTAGATATCTGAATGGATAGAGGTTGAACATTCAAGAAGAACTTAATTTATTGTATCCTGATACAGTACAGAAATGTCATCAACTGGCATTGAAGGTGGAAGCCAAATTGAAAAGAAGGCAAGAACAAAATAGCAGAGGAAGAGGAAGAAATCAAAGGGGAAGAGGAAATTTCCAAGGAAGACGACAAACCATGAAGATCATGAGGAGATAAAGCAAGAAACCAGTCAAAGCGAAGGAAATTTCAAAGATAACTTCAGAGGTAAAAGAGGCAGTTCAAGAGATGGATTTTGTAGTAGAAGGGCAAGTCTGATTATTTGTTTCAATTGCAATAAGGAGGGACATTATGCATCTAGATGTCTCGATAGAGCAAGTTCAAGTTCACAAGGTGAAAGAAGAACACATTTGGTACAAGATGATGAATACCAAGAGAAGGAGACAGCTGACTCAGATAGTGTACCTAAAAGAGGAGAAAGTTTAATGATGAAAAGAACACTTTTGAAAATGCCTACTACCATGGAACCACCACAAAGGAAAACTATCTTTAGGACTGCTTGCAAATCTACAGGTAAGGTATTAAAGTCATTATTGACTCAGGATCTACTGAAAATTTAGTTTCTCTTGAGATGGTTCAAAAGTTAAAACTTAGGAGGATACCTCATCCTTTTCCTTATAAAGTTTCATGGCTAACAAAGGGTCAACAAACTCTTGTAAATGAGCAAGCATGGGTTGATTTTCAGATTGGAAAGTATAAGGACAGAATTTTGTGTGATATAGTTGACATGGATGTAGGCCACCTATTATTCGGTAGAAACCCTGGCAGTATGATTTGCAAGCACAACATGATGGAAAACTCAATATATACACCATCAAGAAGGATGGAAAAGTGATTAGATTGATTCCATTTTCTAATCATGAAGAAGTCGAAGAAAATAAAGAGAGGGAAGCCAAAATTATGATGATTGATAAAAAGGAATTCTTATGGGATGTGAAGGATAAACCTAAGCCTTGTTTTCTTTTGATACTTAACCCACAACCACAAGAACCCGTTGGAAATGATAGAAAGGAGGTTGAAAAAAAGAAGGCAATTCCTAATGAAGTGAAAAAACTTTTGGAAAAATATGAAGGTTTGATTTCAAAAGGTATGCCAAAGTCTTTACCACCTATACGAGACATTAGTCACTGTATTGATTTCATTCCCGGAGCTACTTTACCCAATAAGGCTACATACAAGATGACACCACAACAAAATGAAGAGATTGCTAGACAAGTAAAGGAGTTACTCGATTCTGGCTTGATTACGAAAAGCTTAAGCCCATGTGCTGTACATGTCGTTTTGGCACCCAAGAAGGAAGGAACCTAGAGGTTGTGCGTTGATTCTAGAGCCATTAATAAGATTAGAATCAGATATAGGTTTCCAATGCCAAGAATTGAAGATTTGCTTGATTGTTTGGGAGGTGCAAAGTATTTCTCCAAGATTGACTTAAAAATACTATCAAATAAGGATAAGAGCTGGAGATGAGTGGAAGACAGCATTCAAAACCAATGATGGATTATACGAATCAAAGGTAATGCCATTTGGACTCTCTAATGCTCCTAGTACCTTCATGAGACTTATGAATGAAATACTCAAAGACTTCAATGGCAAGTTCATCATAGTATATTTAGATGATATTAATTTTCAGCAAGACAAAGGAAGAATACCTAGAGCACATTGACATTTTATAGGAAATTTATAAGAAATTTCAGTCATATATGTGCTCCTATGTTAGAAACTATTAAAGGAGGAAGGAAGTGTAAGTTTGCATGGAGTCAATCAGCAAATGAAGCTTTTGAATTGCTTAAGAAAAAGGTTAGTGAGCAGCCAATTCTTTCTTTAACTGATTTTAACAAAGTTTTTCAAGTAGAATGTGATGCTAGCAAGGTTGCTATAGGGGCAGTTCTTAGTCAAGAAGGAAAACCAGTGGCTTTCTCAAGTGAAAAACTCAATGAAGCCAAGCAGAAATACTCTTCATATGACCTAGAAATGTATGCATTGGTTCAAGCTATCAAAAGGTGGAGACACTACTTGTTGCCAAAGGAGTTTGTTGTATATGCCGATAACCAAGCACTCAGTTTTCTAAATAGCCAAGACAAATTAAGTCATAGGCACATGAAATGGGTGGAGTAATTACAGGCCTATACCTTCACCATCAAGCATAAGAAGGGCATATCAAACAAGGTTGCTGATGCTCTTAGTAGACGGAATCTGATTGTCTCCTAGATACAGCTAGAAACTGTGGGAATTGAAGCACTCAAGGACATGTATGTAGTAGATCCAAATCTTGGTGACATCTACAAGGTATGTATGGAGTTTGGTGAAAGATACCATGCTGATTTTCTTGATTTTTTGATACAAGACAGACTTCTTTTCAAAAGAGGACAACTATGTGTACCCAGGTGCTCTATGAGGACAAACATTATCAAAGACAAG
Organism: Cupressus sempervirens; assembly: GCA_028749045.1. Lineage (NCBI taxonomy): Eukaryota > Viridiplantae > Streptophyta > Pinopsida > Cupressales > Cupressaceae > Cupressus > Cupressus sempervirens. The sequence continues at coordinate 409,002,875 of CM053790.1, forward strand.
CATAGTGGAACAATGGGTGGACATTTTGGTTTGGATAAAACCTTAGAATTGGTTAGAAGGTACTACTATTGGCCTAAACTTCAGACTGATGTTAGAAACTTTGTAGAAACATGTATGATTTGTCAAAAGGCCAAAGGAAGGACTAAAAATACAGGGCTTCATCAACCTTTGCCAATACCATCTAGACCTTGGGAAAGCATAACGATGGATTTTGTAATGGGGCTGCCACGAACACAAAAGGGGCATGATAGTGTATTTGTTGTAGTAGATGGGTTTAGCAAAATGGCTCACTTCTTACCATGTAAGTTGACCAATGATGCTTCTCATATAGCAGATCTCTTTTTCAAGGAAGTCATAAGGATTCACAAGCTACCTCTCAACATAGTTTTAGACAGGGATGTGAAGTTTGTAGGACACTTTTGGAGAGCTTTATGAAGGAAACTTGGAACCAATTTATCATCAGCCTACCACCCTCAAACTGATGGCCAAACAGAAGTAGTTAATAGTGTTACAAGATTCAAGAAGAGTTGGCAGATTAACGGATTTTCGGATAATTGATTCATTAATAGAGGAACAAATGTGTTCCTTATAAAGAATTACAAGGACGTTGTTTCTAAAAGAAACAACGTAGACTGAAGACGGAATTAGAAACAAAAATAGAGAAAGGATAGGAAACATTCCTATTTGGACTGAAGAAAACAGAGATGGGATAGGAAACATTCCTATCTAGACTGAAAGACGGACTACAGACAAGTAGTTGACTATTATAGAAAGTATACGATATTATCTTAATACCCTCCCTTAATGGTCAACGTACGGATGTCAGAACATTATGTGATAATTGAGACCCTCCCTGGATCTACAGAATGCTGAAACCAAGAAGCTTTGCCAGAAGAGTGCTATGACCCAAAACAAATTGCAATTACAAAACTTCGTTTTTGTGGAAAAAAGGTAAAACCCAGAATCTCACGCAACCTTGCGTATTACAGACAACTTGAAATGATTTTTGAGGAGAAAATCAACAAACCCAGAATCTCACGCAACCTTGCGTATTACAGACAACTTGAAATGATTTTTGAGGAGAAAATCAACAAACCCAAAATCTCACACAACTTTGCGTATTACAGACAACTTGAAATGATTTTTGAGGAGAAAATCAACAAACCCATAAAAACAGAAACAGATTCAGAAAGCAAAAAATGCAGCTTCGCCTTGATCAGGACCCGGAGAAGTCGGACGCTGCGTAACACCCAAAACAAGTTGATCGGTGTTTCGATATTCGAAGATTGCGATGATGCGCTGCTTCCAGGTTCCATAATTGCAACCATTGAATTTGGAATTATACTCGAGCAAAATATTTGTCAGAGATGCCATGGCACGTTTTTCAATGAAAACTGTGAAAATCTGTGAAGGCACGTTCTTCGAGGCAAAAATACGAAAGACCCAGAAGAATCAGAGAATGACCCATAAGAAAGCTTGAAAAACCCAGAAGGAATCTGATGTCGTTTTCTAGATCTGCTGGTTCGAAAATTGACGCACAAAAATCGAGGCACCCAGAAAAACGGACTTCAACCCAGTTGAGCTCTCGAAAAACCCACCAAAAATCAGTCGTGAGCAGATAAAAATGGATTTCGTTACAAGATTTTACGATTTTGCTCTGATACCATGTTACAAGATTCAAGAAGAGTTGGCAGATTAACGGATTTCCAGATAATTGATTCATTAATAGAGGAACAAATGTGTTCCTTATAAAGAATTACAAGGACGTTGTTTCTAAAAGAATTAGAAACAACGTAGACTGAAGACGGAATTAGAAACAAAACTAGAGACAGGATAGGAAACATTCCTATTTGGACTGAAGAAAAAAGAGATGGGATAGGAAACATTCCTATCTAGACTAAAAGACGGACTACAGAGAAGTAGTTGACTATTATAGAAAGTATACGATATTATCTTAATAAATAGAACTTTGGGCTATTTGTTCAGAACACTCACAAGACAACATGCAGCAAAATGGGATGTAATCCTTCCCCAAGCTGAATTTGCATATAATGACTCCATCAATAGAAGTACAGGAAAGTCACCATTTCAAGTGGTATATGGAATTCATCCTAGAGGGATTTTTTAGTTAAGAGATATGAGTTCACAGCAACAAGTTAGTGCCCAAGGAGAAGAATTTGCTACAGCCATAAAAGAAATCCATGATGAAGTCAAAGCACAACTCCAACAAATCTCTGACAAGTATAAGAAGTATGCTGATAAAAAATGGAGACACTTAGAATTTGAAGTGGGAGATTTAGTATGGGCAAATCTCAAGAAAGAGAGGCTACCAAAAGGTAAATCTACCAAGCTCATGTTTAGAAAACTAGGTCCTTGTCAAATATTGAAGAAGTTTGGAACTAATGCTTATGAGATTTGATTGCCACCTGAGATTGGCATTTCTCCCATCTTCAACGTAGCAGACCTCACACCATTCAAAGCACCCACTGAAGAAATTGATATAGGATGGATTGCTGATACAAAAGACATTCAACGTCTACCATTTAAGCAGACACCACAGGTAGAAAGGATACTTGACACCAAAGTCATAAAGTAGAGAAGAGGAAAGGAGTCCAAGTAGTATTTGGTAAAACTCAAAGGTTATTCGGATGCAGATGCTGTGTGGATGACCGAACAAAATATCAAGAAGCAAGGTACCACTCTACAAGCACTCATCTCAAGTGGACTTGAGATAAAATTTCCTGGGGAGTATGGTGCAGGAGCACCCAAATAAAATATTTTGGAGGTGATTTCTAAATGAAGAATTTATCCCGATTTTTTCATTATTATAAGATCTTTTCTTCGGATTTGTACAGATCATTGTGGGGTCATTCTTCCCATTCCATATCAATCTAGAGTATTCTGTAGACTGTATTTCCTATTTTGTAATAATCTAGAATTTTCCATAGACCATCTTAGCAAGTATAAATAGAGTTTTAGGTTTAAGTTTAGGTTTAGGGCAAGGTTTTGGATATGAAATTATGGGAAAAAGAAATCTGTAAGAGAGCAAGTGTGTGTATTGTTCATTTGATGAATTAATTAAGAAGAATTTTATTATATATCTCTTGCTGGTGCTGGTTCCTTTTGGTTTTGCTTCCGTTGAATTTATCTCTGCATCACATTGTTGATGTCGTATTTTTATAACTGCGTTTGTTTGGCTTCATCTGACTATGTTTCTTTTTTTATCAGTCGTATCCCTTATTTTTATTATTTCTCTGCTACAGTCCTTGATAGGCTCGATATTTTGAGCTTATCGCTACTGATGTATTTTCTTCATCTAATATTGATAGCCGGTTTCTCATGCTTTCATCACAATACAATGCCCGTCATTTCTTTGACTGAGGAAATGATGACTTAGATATTTGGCATGGTTATCGCTTGAATACAAACACCTCTTATTTTGTAGTTGCTATATCAAAGGATGCTGACAACTAATGTGTTTCCAGAAACATTCAAATTGGCCTGAAATGAGAAATACAAACTGAACTGCGGCATACATCATTGTGTCTATGCATGGACGGTAATTGCTGCTTCTGAATTAAAAACTTCATACGACTGATACTGCTCAGAATCGTCTCTACCTCTGTATACTCATCTCATCTGGAAATTTATTATTTGTTCTGGCACAATGCTTTATATTTCTCCAGATTGATATCATTTACCATCGTAGACCATGGTCCTGCGATACACATTTTACTTCACAGAGTTATTCCTATTGATGGACTCAATTCTATCCATTCTCTCTTTCCGCATCTGCTCACATAGTCTGCATAAAAGTATACAATCTGGAGGTCCTCCATGGCTTTCAGAATCTGCTTCAAATTCATCAAGAACATGACTATATTTCTCTGTAAACTTGGCTGACCTAACCTCAGCATCTAAACAGATTGATCAAGTTCTGCACATATCTAGAAGGAACAATGTATGGCTTGTGAAGACTATTGTGTTCTTCATCACTTTTTTGTTCGTTTGCAAGTACAGAATTTTTTATTTCACAACCTAATGCTTTGACTTTAAAAGTAAAAGTTGTTGAGAATGAGAAGTTCAAAATCCAAGGATAATTCTCCTGAAATATCAAGTCTCCTTCCTTGTAACTACTGTAGCAGCAACTGTGGTGCAGACATCTTCAGGATTATTGGTGCAATAATAAACAATAGTAACTGTTATAATTTGCCTATGCAAAAGAGTCATAGCACGCATTTCAACAATATTGAAATAGCTTCATACAATTGTTTGTTTTCCCCATCATATCTGATATGGATTGAAGCAGCAACTCTATGCATCCTTCTGGTATGCAGGGTATAAATATAGGCTCTTTCCTTCACATTTCTGGACATTCAATACTTAGAGGATGGAAATCATCAACATCCTTCCCTATGTCAACAGCACCCAAAATCCTTTCCCTATTGATATACTGTGGTAGAGGAATTTAAATCATAACACTATGGGTAAAAATTTTGAACTGTTACCAGAACTTAATCTTCACTGGAGTGTCCAAAATTTTACACAGTACAGATTTCAGGAACATTCGATTACCACATATATGCAAAAAATTTAAGCATGCTAGCAATCTAACAATAGTAAATCCAGTAGAGCAAGAGGGAATTAACAAATCCCTAATTTTTACAAAAATTATGGCTCCATCTGAGTCCATAGTGATGGTGGGATTTGAGAATGTGATTCAAGTCATTACAGATCATTCATCTATTTGTAACTTGTAATAGCACTTATGGATCTTTTATGTGTTTTCCAAGTTACTATACAAACAAATATATATAGGAAATAAAGAGGCATGTCTCTTGAAGAGACATGTCCCTTTGACATATTAACTTACATTAGTTATAGTTATAACACAAGTAATATATATCTTCAATATATTGTAATAGTTTTATAACAAGATATATATATATCACTCTTAATATAAGTTAATTATTCCATATATAATATTTCTCATATATTATATATCTCATATATATAATATAATTTATCCGACAAAATTATAACATTAACACGAACAAATGCAAAAAATGCAAGGTTGTAGGTGCTTTGCTCGAGCAAAGATATGAACACATTTTGTGGACACCATGCACCATACATTCCCTCAACTTGGTGATTCAAGCAATTTGCACTCAAAAAGAGTGGGTGAAAGAAATATACCAAGAGGGTGAGGTAATCTGATGTTTGTAACAAATCCCCAAAAGTCACAAGCAATTTCTAGAACTTCAGTGAGATTGGAATAGTGAAGGTAAACTTAACTTATTTTTTTAATTTTATTTATGTGATGTTTTTTGATTAAAACAAAAACAGGTTTTGAAGGGACCCTGAAACCCTTTACAAAAACATTACAAAAAGATATGCAAGCAGGCTCAAAACCCAAAGCAAAACAAAAGCTGAACGAAACCCACTAAGGGAAATAAAAAGGATAGATACTGCCAACCAGCAAAATGCCAACCACATTACAAAAAACATAACATAACAACAAACTACATCATTTTCTGGAAAAGAACTGCAATTTCCCTTTCAATCTCATCCATCCTATCTAAGTTACCGTATTCGCTCTAGCAACTGGAAATTTGCAAGTCAGTTCGCTGTATATGTGAAGTCGATTCGTATTCAATCCCAAATCGCAATTTCACCCTAAAATTCGATGTCAATTCGTTTATAAGGACCCGGGTCAAATACTGGTCCATTTTGAGCGAATTTGACACCAAACGAGCGAACTTAAAATGAATTTAAATTACTTGTCATTTTTGGTTGACTTCAATGGCAAAGGCACCAATCACCATTCACAGTAACGACACCAATCACCATTCACGGCAAAGGCACACAGGTTAAAAGTTAGTCAACATTCATGGCAGAGGCACAAGTTAATAAATAAATGGGCGGGCCTTGCTATTAAAAAACCAACGGCGATCACTAAATCAATGATAAACACACTAAATGAATTTCGCATGGAGGTATGCGTGGAGGTTGTGCTATCAATAATATTCAGCAAAACAAAGAACTCCCACCGTTAATGTTGACCAAATTTATAGGGATCATTTCTTCATTTGGGCGGAAGTGATGTTTTGTGGACTATGTCTACAAATACTTATTATTAATATTAATTATTTTTTACCCTATAATTATATTAACATTTGTTTTATGATATTTGTATATTTATTTTATTTAATATTATTATATAGTTATATTAAAATTATCATTATAATAACATAATAATATATTATTAAATTAAGATTGTAATATATTATTTAATTATATTTTAATAGTATATCATATTATTGTCTTAATGATTATAATAATATATTTACTTCTTTTTTTGAAAAAAAATTCTTGTACTAGCGAATCCAAAACGAACCAAATCCAGCCCAAAAAAAAATTCAAGCAAATGTCGAACCCGCATACAAACTAGAATCCAAACCGGCAACTTAGCATCCTATCAAAACAGAGGTGGATGTCCATTATTTTGTTCTCAGCATCCTTAGGCTTAGCAACAGCCTTTCTTCAGACTTGCTCTGGTTCTCTTACCAGAGCCAACACTAGTATCAGCACCATCATCAGAATCCTGCTCAACATTAATGACACTTTTATCTTTGCTTTCCAACAAGGCATAGATGCTTTTGAGGTTAGCAACATAAGACTTTAAGACCTTCATGATTATGGAGGAGAATAGATCTCAGCAACGTTTCATTTCTTTCAAGTCTCTCAATAACAGCCTGCAGTTTAGTATCAACCATACTGTTGACCATATTTTCAATAAAACCCTTATCATGAGTTTTCTCACTTCCTTCCTCAATAGCACTATTCAAGTTGTTAATCTTACCTTCCATGCTCTTACTTTTATTATGCAGGTCTTTAATTTGCTTGATCATCAATCTGTCCATCTTGTAGGAGTAAGTATATCTGGCTCTAGTAATCTCCAAAATACCAATGTTGGGATCATGATCATCATTTTGATCATCTGCCTCCAGCTGCAATTCCTGGTTGTCATCAGACCTTTGACCTGAACCATATTGATTAATCCCACTCTGCTTTTTCTAACCCTGAATTTGATCATCCGCCCTCTGCTGGTCCTGAACATCTTCATCTTGATCCAGATCACCCATGGGCTGATAGTCATTATTCTAATACTCAGAATCATTGTGTTTCCTCTCCACATTACTATCCATTCTTTCCTCATTTTCCTTATTATCTTTACTTATATTTTCCAGAATGGTAGCCACTTCCTTGTCCCTAGCTTCAGATCCTTTAGCATCTATAGAATTACTTTTACCTTCAGAATCTTTAATATCATCAGAATCTTCAGACTAAGTCCCCATCATCACTCTCTTCCTCAAAAGACTCACTGTTCGTGTCCACATTATTATCCTCTTCAGAACTCTCCTCCTCCTCAGTCTCAGATGTCGTCTCCTCTTTCTGAGTAGAATTCTTTTTCTTCTTTGAACTTCCCCCTTGGGGTTCCTCACTCTCTTTTCCTATTCTCCTTCTTAGGCTCAATGAAAACCCCAATTTTATTATCCCAACAATGCTTAGAAATTAGGAAAATAAGGCCCTCATGCAGCACAGACTTAGAAGAATCCTTCCTATGATCAATATCTAGCTTGCACAGAACAAAATTAGTAATAAGGGGAAGATATCTTCACCTTATGCCTGAAATGATTTAAAAAGACGAAATGGAAATTGTGCACCCTTGTATATCTGCCATCTAGGGTAAAATACTCCATAATTACCTTTAACATTTTGACCCAGAGAGGTTTACTTTGCTCCATATCATAAAACATTTATTTGCCCTTCCCTTTGACTTTGTCTTTCATCAACTTAGCTCTCTCAGACGGTTTCTTTGGAAATTTTTCAACCGCATTTTTGGAGGTTTTGAGGTCTTTATTTATGTCATGCTCAATATGTATAAAAATTATGATATCTTTTTAATGTGTTATTTGCATGCTTTTATTGAGTTACTATTAACATGATCCTAGGTTGTTGAGACTCAATTTGTGTCTCATACAAGTATTATGAGACGACTTTTGAAGGTGCAAGAAGCATTGAGTCAAATAGATATTAACATCCAATGGGGTGTACAGCAGCAGTCAAATTCAAAGAGGACCTAATTGATCTTGGATAACAAATGGTGGGCTCATGTGGAATATGTATTGGATATCACCAAGCCTGTCATGACTGTGCTCTAGTTTGTCAATATAGATGCACCATGTTTAAGGAATGTCTATGATGGCATGGACACAACAATGGAAAAAATAATAGGGGCAATACAAAAAAAAAAGAATGACCCAAAAGAAACTTGTTTCAAAAGGGTGGAATCAATCAATCTTCAACATAAAACAAGATGACCACCCCATTGCACCTCTTTGCATATGCGCTATCTCTGAGGCATTATAGCAATGAGGTACTTTCTTTCACAAGGAGATTACCACCATATAGAGATTATGAAGTGTTGGGTAGAAGCACACATTAGTAGAGTCTTCCAAAATCCAGAAGCAAAGCAAAATGTGAAGAGAGAATTTGGCTTGTTTGTCTAAGGAAAAGGTCATACTCATAGTGTTACATCATAATGGAGATGCTACTAAGGGATTAAGATGCTTTGAGCAGTTAATGATTCAAATTGAAAGCCCTCCACTTGCAAACATTCATGCATGTGAGAAGGACAACCTTGCAAGGATGATCGTATTCATTGATCCCAAATCTCATCATGCTATACATGCTAAAGGCATGACTACTGCAAAACGGCTATGAGATGAACTTAAGAGTGTGCATCAATCATCTAATATAGCTAAGAAAATGTTATTATGAACATAATTGAATTTGAGTAGAATGATTGATGGTGAGAATGTTTCTTCTTAGATTTACAGGATTAGAGACATTGAAAAGCTGTTGCACGGTATTGGTGATCATATTTCTGATGATGATCTTGTTCACTTAGTTTTGAATGATTTTCCAAAATCCTATTTAGTCTTTGTTACAGGAATCAAGGCTAGGGCTTCTATACCATCGTATTCAAATATCTATGAGATGTTTTTCTCAAAGGAGACAAGAAGGAAGTATATTAGTCAAAGGCATGATAAGGATGTTGCTTTGTTCTACAAAGTGAAGAAAGGTGAATTCAAGGATAAACATCAATATACAAGGCAAGGTCTTGATTTTGAAGATTTTGACACACAAATCAAGAGTTGCAAGTCATTAATCATTCGAATTAAGAGGAATTTTTAAACAATAAATGATCGTAATGCATCATTCAAAATGTTATGCAATATCTATTGATTTCCATTATGAAGTATCTAAAGAATTAGCTTAATATTTTATATTCTTTTACTCTAGACATTCCAGAATTACATTGAAGGGGAGAATTTTTCTACATACATATCTACCATGGTCTTGTTGTCTAAGACCAATCATTAAGTATATTTGTCTTTCTTAGGTTAACATTATAGATATTATACATTTTATTAGCTTTATTAGCATAGTTTAGTTAGTTTGCTTTATTTTTCTCTTGTTTTGTGAGAATCTACCAATCTATAAGTTGCAACTTCATTGCATTTTCTGAAAAATGTTGTTAAAAAGAAAAAGAATGTTTTCAAACAAAACAGGAAAGTGATTGTTTCTTGTATAAAGGGTTTGTTTAAGTTTTCTTCACAGTTTTTTGCAAATTTATTTAGAGTTGATCTCATTTTTAGTTTTTAGTGTTGATATGTTTTATGTTTTGGGATCTGATTTCAATTTTGTGAGTCTTTTAAACACTCTAATCTAAAAACTTCAGATTGTTCAATATAAAAGTGAAACAATAACTTAATAACAAAAGACTAGTATTTTTTGTTAAAATATCAAGATGTTTTTCTGAAAGAATTGAAAGTATAACTAAGGCTGCAGTCTCATGGAGGGGCTTCAGGAACTATTTTTACGGATCAAGGGTTCTCACGAGGGGAAGATAAAATGTGAATAAGCCTAGTTAGAATCTGTTCCTGATTAAAAGGAACCCTACTTCTTAGTTTATGGACTTTAAGCAGGTGCTTTTGGGTTTGGGCCAGAAACTTCCCCACCAGCTTAAGAAATTTTCCACCACTAGTCAATCATCTGAAGTTTTTTAGATTCCTTCCAATTAATCTAGAACATATTTTGAAGGGAAAATTATCTCAATTTATATTTTAGTTGCTTTGCTTGCATTCCATTATTTATTATGAGTTTTTTTTTTATAGGTGACAAGATACATCCGATATGATCTTCATTTCCAAGGAATGATAACAAAGTATCACAGAGAAACCAAATATTTAACAGCAAGGATTAATTTGGTGGGTTTTTTTATTAAAAATCTGAAATTTTCCTAATGCTAGACATAAGTCTATTTCTACTCACTGCTCTATCAAAAATTTGGAATTTAAAATTTAAAATTTGATCAATCAGGTTAACAAATTAAAAACAATTCTGAAATTAAATTAAATCTATCTATAACATGAGTGCATTATTCGAATTTTATAGCATCATGGGACACCCAGCTTCCTTAAAAATTTAGATTAAACCAGCTAAATTATTTAACATCAATTAAAATTCATGAGACCCACAGCTTCCATAAATTTTCGGAGCTTAAAGTCCACTACAAAATTCATGAGATCACCCACTTTAAAATGCTCCTAAAATATCAGCAGCACGCTATGAAATCTTTTTAAAAGCCCCTCTCCATGGGACCACAGACTAAAAGTCTGAAGCCTTTGAGAATGACTGTGAAAGGCCAAGAGATGGTAAAAGGGCACATAATATAATTTTCCTTAATTACAAATAAATGATTGTGGAAGGCCAGGAAAAAGGTGAAAGCGCACATGATATAATATTCCTTAACTACAAGTAACTTCAAAACTGAAAAGTAGAAGGCATTTCAATTCTAATCCCTGAATTTATAAACTGTCTTACACTAAAGACAAATAACCTGTCATAACTCAACCTGGAATGGATTCTGATTAAGAATCTGTACACATGTACTTCGATTCATAAAACCGTAACCATGACTTACCACATGAAAGCTAAAGCATTAGCCCAGGAAAGTCAACAAAAGTAATCTTAATGGTGTGCAAAATAAAAATTACAGAATATCACAGACTTCAAGAGCATACCATTACATCAAACTGTTCAGGTTTTGAAACAAGTTGCATGCAGCAGTTATCAACAATAATCTCATTATACTTAATTCCAGGGTATTTCTTTGCAACCTCACGGCATGATTCCAAGAAGAGTCCATCTGCAAGCTTCATGATATTAGCCTTGTGCACTGCAGTCACCGTCTTCCGATTGTTGAGATATGCATACTCAAAGGCATATTTTGCAATCCGCTCTGAACAAAACTTTGTTATCACCTAGTGATACAGCAAGTGATTATATATCAGATTTAGAAGGAGAAAATATTCCATACAAACTAGCAGACTGCATATAAATTAAAAGTATTGTATGTCAATTCAAACTCATGCCCTCTATGAATATTTATAACAAGATGCAAACAGTCTCATCTTTGAAAACAAAAAAATAAATCACTAAATCATCCCACAAAATGTCAAAAACAAAAACAAAAACAGAAATGTGAAAAGTATCTCATTGGTGGTGGGTCTGGTAGTGGTGGAGTGCCTTTGGCAATGGCAGAGAAAAATGACAGCATTCCCATTTTTTCCAGGGAGGAAGCCGTGTCTTGGTTCAAATGAATGCTGGATGCATGCATTTTTGTTTGGTCTATTTTTGATGATCAACAGACTTTGTTGGGTATATCCGAAGTGTATGTAGTTGTATGATTTTGGTGTTTTGTTTTGTCAGCTGATACTGGTTTGTTGTATTCGTGTGGTAGTAGAAGGTCAGGATGTCAGTTTTCTTTGTCTTGGTATGACAAAGCCATGGTCACTAGGTGATCCTCATTAAAATGTACTCTTTCCTATGATATTAATATAAGTACTTGTTTTACCAATCACAAATAAATAAACTGTGAAAAATATCTGTGAAGTTGAACAATATTGAATAAGCAAAAACTGCAAGTTATAATTTAACTTGGAAAAATACATCTCTTAGAGGAAAACAATTTTATTCACTAAGAAAGTCATGGAGAAAAAATTTCCCATGACAAGAAACCAAGCTTTCCTAAAATACAGCTGCAGTGATACAGAACTTTCTATCCCATACTTACTAATGAGTATTATCTTGCATATCTGACCAGACACTTATCTGAGGTCTCCAACCCTTTCTATGGCCTCTCCCAATCATCCTTCAGGGCTCAATCTTTCAAGACAATTTGACACCATCAAAAGAGGATTTGCTCAAGTTGCTACACCTGGATTCCAACTCTGTTGACATTCTCGCGATGCTGAAAGGATGCTTAGAAGCAATATTGCTACCATCTTGAGAAAAATAACTTAAAATCCATTTCACAAGGACTCTAGTTCATGTACACTTCTGGCTATTTCATGAAATCATGTAGCCCAGGCTTCAACCCTACAAGTGATCTTTCAAGCACAAATCTCCTACAGGTTTGCCTACCACCTGTGCCATGTGAATTTCAGTAAGGATCGTTTTTAAGAAGAATTGGCAAATTGGTAGGGAAGCTCCTACAATCCAAGAACTAAATCTATCTCAACTATTTTGAAATTTAACTTATGCGTGTATATGAATGAGCACAGATACTGGAAAAGAATTTAAATCTTTCCAAATCAGATGTATCTTAAGTTAGGAGGCACAAAATAAGGCAAACATATAAATTTGTGAGAATGTGCCTTGTCAAATTAAGGTATGATATCAGTGCGCCTTCAAATGTAGATTACTGAAATCTGCTCAGAACACTCAAGGGGAAACAAGTGCCAAACTTGAAAACAGACAAATATATGAGGGGTAATGCCCCACCAAGGAACCCTTGGAAACAAGGGTTAAATATGCATTGAGTGACTTTTTTTATATAAGAGAGAACATTACATAAAAAGTGTATCAGATAACCACAAACATAAGCACAATACAACATGCTAGAGATGACATGATGATCACAACATGACCAAACGCAAGTGGGAAGACTTAATAACTCATCCAAAGGTTCCCAAGCAGCCTATACTCGACCGTGAATGGAATAGGCACATTCACCCCGCCTTGTGAGAGTTCGGATCACTTCTATGAACTCCATGGATCATGACCGAACCATCATCTACGATCGCTCATCAAGGAGACAAACGCATGCTCGTAGTCAAGCAAAGCACTAAGCTGACAACAAGCAAGAAAATGGAAACAAGTACAAATATGATCTGATTTGATTGAAATGGCCTTTATTAGAAAAAGGGTATCCAAATCAACTTTTCTTTTTTTTTTTTGATCCAGCCTTGGGGAGTACTCACTTATAGGCGTCAGTTTATAGGTGCTGCAAAAACTTGCACAGGTGCTGCAAGAAATTACATAGCCACTACAAAATGTTGCATAGGCGTCATTTTGCATCTGGTATCCAATTGACTCCGTTCAAAATGCATTGGAAAGCTCTTGACGAGATCTATGACAAAATGAACCTAGAACCAACCTATGACATCATTTTTGTTACCAACCAAAAGATCCAAGCATGGTCCAAAAGTAGGTAATCGTTGTTGCCAAAATATCAATTGAACCGGTTTCTTAGTCCAACAACTGAGTTGGCTTGTCGACATCAACATGAAATGCAAGCTTGCTAGTGAAGTATCGAATACATGCAAATCAAGGCATTACTCACTCTATTGCAAACAATAGCATAATCATAAAACAACTCTAAGAAATCAGATGTGTATATGAGCATATAAATACCAAGAGCATATATCAGTGAAACTACTCTAAGTACAACATCTGAGAGAGCATAATGTTCCTACATTGTCAACCAAGTAAATCATATCTTGAAGTGTTCAATGCTCGAACTCTATGAATCTGGGGGAAGCTCACCATCTGTACATCGGTCCCCAACAGTGGTATAATAGTGCAACACCAACCTACCATGTGGAGCCCTCAGGCCCACCCCAACATGCTCGCAAAGATAGCAACACAGCGACAAACACAAGGCAAACATGCAATCAAGGAATGGCCAACACACATGCCAAGAAAATGCATAATCTCATAATACTTAATAGAGATACAATAACCAAATGCAAGTACACGATGCATGTACAAAGGAACATGGAGATCATTTGACATGTAAACCAACATCCAATCTCAATCATGGAAACACATATCACAACTCATCAAGGTGTTACTCGATGCTATTGTACCTAGACACAAGAGTACTAACCATAGGGAGTATCTTTGTTCGCATGGATTGATACTACAAATCCAAAGCCGTATCACCAACACTTAACTCTCAACTCACTCATGATGTCCAGGGATTCGATGGACCTATGTAATCTACACTCACTCACTGATCACCCATGGTATCTAGGGATTCAATGATACATATCACCATCTACATCATGCTTGGGTCATGCATGATATCCGTTGATTCAATGGGCTATAGAATCCATTTTATCTTGTTTAATGTTTAATACCTAATTTGTTTTATTATAGTTTTCACTTTTTAATAACTCCTTGATGTAGCCTATCCAACCACTTACGAGGTAGGGTCTGCATAAGGAGCTACTCCCCATGGCTACTCAACATACCTAGTCCTATGGCTCAACATCCCAAGATGGAAATCAACAAAAGTATGTCATCTCAATCTACACGAGGACAGTATAATCCAAGATTGTCCACTTGTCTACAAGAGAACATAAATAATGAATAATCATCCTAGTCTGCACTAAGGATGGAAAAAACATAAGCATTCACAAGCAAGGAAGCAAGAAAAGACTCCCAATTCAAAATCCAAAAAGGGGACAAGATAAACTCAATTGGCCTCAACCAAAAGATTATAGGTCACTCTAACCCTAACAATTACAAAGGAGCGTAGCTCAACAACATGCTTGGATGCGATCTCTACACTTGCATCCACTCATCACATGCAAGCTCAATCTTAAAATCGAGTATGCCAACACAAGGCAAAAGAAACAACAATAACCAAGTCAAGCATAAAAGCCAAGAACCCACTGTAAGGTAATACCCAAACACACTCAATCGGCCTCATTGTTAAGAGACAAAACCCAAGATAGTCCAACAACTATATATGGGCTACCAACATCCTATTTAATCTAATACTCTAGAGGTTGGAGCATTATATATTTCATTTGGATGCATTAAATATTTGGTAAGAGAAGAAAAAGAAGAGAGAGATACATCAAATCCCAACAATAAGGAGCTCAAAAGCATGAAAAAATCAATTTTTAGAGAAATTCGGCAAAATACAAAAATCAGCAATTATAATCCAACAAACCATATTCGGATTGGGGTAAAATACAACCGAGATGTCATTATCCATTTCTCTTTGCAATCGTAATTTAGGCATGGAATTCTATCCAAACTACCGACTCATTCGTACGCAACAATTCTCGATAAAATCTCGGTGGCACGCAAAATGAGGAAAACATAACAAGACCCAAAATTCAACCTTAACGGAAATCAATGAACTTAAAACCCATTTCCTATTTTGCACCCAACATTCCAAAAATCCAATAATTTTCCAATTCCAAGGATGTACGCAAAATCTGATAGCATAAGGCAAAAACTTCAAAAACCGACATGAAGGAATGAGAAAATGCTCACACCCATCCGACTTGGTGATAAAATTGATCAAAATCGTGGGGGAATACGAATTCTCAACCTACTAATCCATTGCAAACATCTCTACTCAAAATGACGAAGTGAAATAAGAAACTCAAGAAGTCCTACCTCTCACAAATGAAGGAAAACACGAAATGGATAAAAACATTGTTGAATCAGACAAAACCTTAGGCAAAGCAAAGCAATCCTATCATGATTCCAACAAGTCACTCCACGCAAGAATCTAACAAGCAGATCAAACCCAAGAAGCAAATCAATGATTTTGTCCAATGCATTTTAGAGCAAAATCTTTATTCTTCAAAACATAAAATGTGGAAATGAACTTTTCCCCAGAATATAAAGTCACTTTTTTTCATAATAACTTTCAAATAGATTATTTAAATAATTGAATAAACTGTTTGATCCTTCCCCCAAATTAGAATAAATAAATTTCAATAAACTAGAATCCAATTGCAAAAAATTAGTCAGTAGTTAATAAATATAAAAAGTCCACAAACTCGTTAAAACAACATTTCAATTAATTATTAAATCCTTCTGCAACAACTACATGAACTCTAATGCACAAACAATCACTAGTCTATCACAAATGCAAAATGAATCTGAATTTACCAACATGTACCAAGGGAATAATATATCAATTATAGATACGTCATCCATAAAGGGACGATATTGGCTCAAATATGAAGGGGGCCAAAGCAAATATCTCCTAGTAACCCTGTTGGAGACAGGCAAAACTCAAGTCCTACAACCCATGATGAGTGTCTCTGGTACTTGTTCACTCAAACAAGAAAACATCAAGTTTAGTCGGTCACAATATATAAATAGTCAAATCACATATAACATCAATAAAAATGTCTCAATTAATAATAGCGAAGGAGAGTGGATGATCATGTCGATCTGTCTCACTTTGTAACGACACCAAGGTAAAATGCATAGCGATGGTGCAGTGAGGCATTACATTAACATTGAATTTGAATTTACATCATTTAAATGAACCATTTTACAACTATTCTGAGTATAATTCATTGAAAGTAAACAACTGATGTATCCACAACATAAAAGGCACCATAATCAGATATCCATGATAATCATCATCTTGATATAAAATCCATAGTCTCAAATGAAAAATAAACCAGTTAACATAATAAGGTATCATTATGCAAATATGATTAAAATATTAATAACATATAAATCAACAATGTCGCGGTAACTGAAATAAGGTGTAGTAATCAAATGCATCACACAATGGAACCACCATATCACATCACATGGGTACTCATGGAATAACATTGTGATACAATCAAGGTCTAAGCAACCACAGGCTCATACCTCAGTGAAACCATCAAATCACAGCATAAGCTTCAAAGGCAGAAACGAATCAAAACCACAACAACCATCTCATGGGCACAAGACTAAACTAGACTGGGTGCATCTCATAATGCCAACCTAACTGCATAACATGAGGAAAGGCACCACATTACAAGATCAGCACAGCCAATCACATAGGAGCAATAATACACTTCCAAGCTAAGCTAGGTATCACCAAATATCTCATCCATCCACAAGGATGCATACATAAAGTCCAAACTACACAAATGGGAGAGGCAGTACATGAGGCAAATAGAAGCTCAATCTCAAGAAGATAAGAATTTGACCAAGTGCAATGAAAAAGAATCAAAAATCACTTCAAGCAAAGAGATCACGAGTCCATCTCAAATCACAAGAGCTTATTTCAATGAAGCAGAAGTAAATGATTATGACAATATACTTTGAATGACAACTCTCAGATCACTTGTGGCTTCTATGAAGTCAACATATGCAGTTCACTAGCCCTCAATCAATTCCAGACATTACGCTGCATCCCATAGCCATGAATTGGTAATTGATACTCAAAGACCATACTCCAATATTTTTGAACTCCACACTGCCCAAGGATTAAGCAAGCAAAAAGCTAAAATACAAGATCATCAATAGCTCAAAAAGATTTAGTTAATCAATCCTCAAAAACAGTATATAGAAATTTAGAACAATCCATTACATAAATAAAAAAGGAAGAATATATCACCACAGGCAATAGAAGACAACTTACTCTACTTCTTAAATAATTTTCTCATATCTGACACAGTGACTTCCACTGAGATCCAGTCACATTAATGACCGTGGCAGCACGGACTCCCAACAAAATTCATAACGAGAATACAATCTTGAGACTCAAAAGGGTTGGGATCTGATAAAAAGCGAATGTTTCTATGAAGATTCTTTGAAAAATAAGGCAAATCGCTGAAATTGACCTAGCAGCTAAAGAATTTCCAACTGAGGTCAACATTCTGTCAAAAGGATTCATGAAAACATAACTCCTTACCTTTGCATAGCCACACATGGGAATTAGTTACAAAAATAGAATCCATTTAATTTCATTTAGTGCACTATTTCTCTTAGTCTACATCCGACAATATCATTTGAAAACTAAAAAAAAAGACAAGATTACAGAGCTCTCAATGTAATTGCAAGCATTCACACTATCTACTCCTAGTGAGGGCATTTCAGTTTCAACAGATAAACACATGAAAAGTGAGGACAAAAGAATTTAAAAGCATCGGAATTCATTTACTCGCACAACTTAAGTCTTAACCATAGTTACAAGACTCGGACTCACCGTAAACTCGGCAAGCTGGTTTCGGGCTCAGACTCGGACTAGGTATCCAAATTGAGCAAGGACTTGGCAATTTGAAAACCCCAAGAAATTCAAAGATTTTTAGGGATATTATTTTTTTGCATGCATCATTTAGTCAACTAGCATCAAAGAGACTAAAACCAAGATAAATAAAAGCTACTTTGCACACACACGAGTTTCCATCATAAGTATAAATGTGAATTTCTGAGGAAAATAAGTTAAACTAAAATAATAAAGAAGGTATTCGTTATTTATTCATCATGTTTGAGTATTGTGTTCACGTTGAAGACTGTTGGTGTTATCTCCCTTGAAGTGGACTACAAGTTTGCTCCCTCGAAGTGGTATATTATCATCACGTGTTTACAACATATTTCATATTATATTGTTCTACCATGCAGGTTATTTCATAACAGCTTCACTTAAATTTTTCATTTTTAGTTTATTAGAAAGATCATTATGCATTTTTGGAATGACATCGAGTATATAATTGCTCAAATGTCATCATCTTTTTCACTTTGACAAATGACCAATTTAAAGGACATTATTTTTTCAATCTTTCGCAAACCTTAAAACTGTTCTTTTATTGTTCTAGAGATGTCCAATTCTTTAAAAGGAAAGCATTTTATTTGTTGAAATGCCTTCAAATTTGATAGTTTTGTTTTAAATTTTTTTAATACCTGCTTCTAGTACTTTGTGATTACAATTTGTGATGACACTATTTTTTTGGCAAAAAAAATTGTGAAATCCTATCTATAATATGCCTCATAGACAAATTATTATGTTTTATACTTGCTATATGTAAAACATTTTGTACTACTCCATGATGGTTACCTTATGGTCACCATTACAAATTTTAGGAGCTTGTTATTGCAATATGATCATATAAGTAAAAAAATCATTAAAAACAATTTAAAAATGTTTAGTTTTTACTTTATCATTGAGCTAGTCGTGACAGAGTCCTGGCCATAGGACTCTCTGATTCAAAAGAGTCCATGGATTTTGTGAGTCCTTGTAGGACTCTACAAGACTGTTGCCAAACTTTTAGTTCCCTTTATAAGCTTCTAGCTTGGAGTGTAGTCATTGCAAATGTTTCTAAATGTCCAAGTCTAGGTTGCCCCTTAGGAGGCTTTCTCATTCATTATCTCATTTGCCCTCACTAAGCGGGATTTCAGAATTTCACTGCTTCGGAGACCTTCTCCCCTCACCCTTTATTGGGATTCATGCAAATCAAATGCACCAAGGGTTTTAGTTGTCTTAGGATGGGTGGGATTCTTGTAGAGCATCTTCCCCGATGAGAAGAAAGTCAAAATTACAATTGGAACATCAACATTATGCCTAAGTGTGCTCTTATCGAAAAATTACCTACTCGACTACCCCTCTGCTAGAGGCAAAGCTCGTTCAAAGAGTTTTTGAAACTCAAAGAAAGGTTCCTTCCAAAAGCTAAGTGTTAAAGGAATGTGGAGTGGAAATGTTATAAGAGCATAAGTTTTAAGTGAAGGAAGCCCCAAATTTCCCAAAATGAAGAGGGACTAAGTGGTAGCACTAAGTTGGAATTGCACCTCTGTGACTACTTCCCCGCAGTAGTCTATGAACCAATTTTCTGACAGAGGAAGATGAAGTACATTTTGGGTAACATAAATGAAGAACATGCTCACAAGGATCCCATATAGTGATGCTTGAAGAAAGGAAGAGTTCCTAAGGCCTCTCGCGGTAAAGAAACTCAAAAGTGTTAACAATGACGGAAAGAGCCCATTTCAGGTTTGACTACAGCTTTAGTGAAGTCAATCCTTCAATTTTCCGAAAACATAAATATGGCTCATTCTGAGAAGTATGAACGTGAAGTCTCACATTCTAGAGGTGTTTAAAGAACCTTGAATGAAAATGAACCATCTATGAAGTGCCCGGAAGCTTAAAGTAACAAACTGTACTTTGTCAGAAATCCATCTCTCTAGCTACAACTCCAGCCAAGGGCATGCACCAAAGGTCTTTTCTCCGAAAAGCAAGTTACGATATACTTTTTAAGTAGGGGTTGTGTTATAAAAGTGAATATTCTTTCGGAGATGCCTGTTTGATTCTACCCCAAGAGGAAAAAAGGCTAAGTATAAAGTTTGCAGAAGAGAAGGAAATGAACTTCTCCAATGTCGGAGTAGTAGTCCATGTGTCACAATCCCAACAATGGTAAAATTATAAGTTATTAAGCTTGTGGGAAAGGTAATGAAATAGCTACTGCCGCGACTTAGTTAAAAGGAGTGTTGTTTTTTTGAAAGAAAGAAGCAAGGCTTCTTCCTGACTTAGTTAAATAAAGTGGATTTCTTCATAAGTCAGATTCTCCCACAAAGTCGTGATTCTCCAAAGGCCTTTACACAATGGAGAATCCAAAAAGTAAGTTTTTCTCTACTCCAAGTGCTTAAAAGCTCAATCTTATAAAATCTATTGTATGACACCTCGTTAAAGTCAGATTTGATATGGATGACATTATTTAAAGTCATTAACCTACCATCTTAATGGTAAATCTGATCATTATGCCATTAAATGTCATTTTAATGTTAATGGGCCGCTCCTCACTCATGTGAGGCGAGAAATTCAAAGCACAACGATCAGATTTGAACAAAATAAAGATCGAAAAGTGGGTGTTTTCACTTCTCCATTGTGAAATGACATTATTTCATCCTAAGTGTGTATTGATTCTTGCTCTGTGAGTTTATATATAGATTGATGGCTGTAAGAATTGGCATGCACGATTATCTGCCTAGATTGGAGAGTAAATTGAAAGATTACTCGGATAACTCCTTCCATTTCTACAATCTCCACGATCTGCAAATGAGATTGAATTCTCAGCCCATTCATCCTATCACTCAGACGCTCAAAGAGAGTGGGCTAGTAGAAGCTGCTAGATTCCCAATGGTCGTCCAAGCACAAGAGCTTGTCCAGGAGTGTATAGCCAAATATGATGGGAAGACAAAGCAAAATTAAAATGCCAGATGACTCTATCTTGCTCATTTTTGACAGAGGTCTCATACAGAGTGCATTCGAGATTCCGGCCAGAGATGAATATTGTGACATAGGCTTTGGATTGTCTACCTCTATGTTCAATGAAAAGAAGACCTTGCGACGAGCAGACATCATGGCAACCTGGTTCTAGCTGCCTAGAAGCAAGAAGAGAAAAGTTCCAAAGACTCTCTTTGGAACTTGCTTAAAGAGGGAGATTGTGGATATCTTGGGCCCTACTGCTGAGATTAAAAGGACATGAGAAAGTCCTAAACTTCGTGGAGCACCATTTCTTTCTAATGCAAGCAATTTGTGCAGATGGGCAATATATTGATTAGGCCCAGATTATCTGCGATGAGCTTACAAGCTGGATGAATTCTACCAAAGCCTTCAAAACAATTCCACATGTCTTCGTATCTGATTTATACTTTGGCAACACACCACTTGTGGCCAGGCTTGCCTTACATAGAAGGCTTTGACGAGACAACTAAGGTCTATGATTTCTACCCTTATCTGCAACTTGAGCAGAGCTATGAGGAATTTGTAAAGGTGAACAATGCCTTTACCATGAGACTGTGCAAGGAGTTGCAAGGATGTCTAGAGAGGAGGTTCTCACCTGGAGCTATATTTGTGGTCATCCAATCCAGGAGTTGTTTCATCCAGTTCCCGACCTTCTCCTACATAAGAATTCGTGGATTCGACAGACTCCCATGGAGATTGTCGAGATATCCTGATGATAGGATCATGCTTAATGAACTATGTAGACAAATACTTGAGGATGCCCTGTGTGGAGCTGTTAGAAAGGCTGTTATCCCTTTCCCGATTGTTGTAGGATCGTACTCATGTGCATCTAGGTTAGATGCTAAGAATTTGATAAAGGCATTCGAAGGCAAGTACAAATTCAAGGATTATGAAGTGGTGAGGCCTCAATCTTGTGGGCTGTGTGAAGAATAATTTGCAGCTTGGTTCCAATTACAAGCATATACCAAACATTGAGTACTACTAAGCAGATTGCTACACGAAGATTCAAACACGAGAGAAGTTTTGGTCGAGGCTCATTGTTGAGCAAATTAAATTATACAAGGTAAATGTTAATGTCGATGATGTTGAAGATGATGGATCATATTTGAGGTCCTCAACATATGAAAAGGAGATCACGGACACACCTATTTTGTCAATTACACCAAAAAGCCCTACTGTTGACAAGATGGAAATTCTGATGGATAATATCATCAAAAGGACTGACAAGTGGGTGGAATGGATGAGAGCTAGAAGGAAAAGGATTGAAGCTGGTGGTTCTTTTGCAGACGTTTCTTCTAGAGCGACACAAACACCATCCACAGCCACTTCCATTACTGCAGTGACCACATCTACATCAATGGGTCCATCTCAATCAGTAGGTGGAGGTAACCAGCCTCCAAAAGACAAGAATGTACAAGCCACTCCTATATGTGGAGGAGGCTCTATACTGGACACTGGAAATGTTGGTGATACAAAAAAGGAAAAAGAAAAGCAGCAATCAGTCAAGAAGGACTCCTCCACAAATCCAGTGATAAACTTAGATAGAGATGGCAATCAACCAGAGGATAATCCTCCAGATGGTGACCCCAATGGTGATTAACAAGCACAAGAAACTCTACAGTGACAACAAGGAGGTGCGGATCAAGGTCATGCTCCTTCCCAGTCAGTGACTAAGACTATAACAGTTCCTTTTGCTACCAGGAAGGAAACTCCTCCAGTTGCGAGGAAGTTGTTTGATGCCTGTGCACTACAATCAGCGCTTAATGTCCTCACAACCAAGTCTTGGTTAGAGGATACCATCGAGAGGAAGAGGCGAGGAGTAGAGGAGAGTATGCCTCTAAAGAACCTAATTTCTCAAGCAATATAGTAGCCAACCTCGTGCCCAAAAGTAGAAAAGCCAAAGACATTAGCAGCTCTCGCTACTGATGTCAATACAAAAGGGGAAAATTCAAAATATAGCCCTAGGTGATTTCCAATTAAAGACACAGGACATGGCCCCTCCAATGCACAACACCCTGGTCCATGCGTGGAAGCACACTAAAGTGAGGATTGAAGATAGGCTTGAGGAGCTCAAATTGGCTAAGGCAACACTGAACACCGCAAACAAGGAACTCACTAATTATATAAGAGTTATGCTCGAGCCCCTTGCAGTCATCTTGGCAAGTAGTGCCACCCCGGGCACATTTGATCCTACAGCAGAGGAGAACAAGAATTTACATGTTAAGCTACAACAAGAGGCATTTCAAACAGTTAGGCCGTCCGTGGATAGAAGACATGAAGGTCACAGGTCCCCCCCCCCATCAAGAACCTTGGCAATCTATTGTTGGATGTGGCAAAATTGATAGAGGTTGTGCCTAATCACCAAGTCTATGCAATCAAAGCCAGAGAAGCTAACAGAAGAGTTGCCTATGTTGCAAGAAGTAATAAATATGAAGATTAATGTTGTTATCGATCATGGAATTCTAAGGACTGGCAAGGAATTATTTCTTCATTGGAAGCAATCAATGGAGTTTAAGAAGGAGAGCTTAGTTAATTCAGAACAAGAGTTTAGGAGTGTATATGAATCAGTAAACGAGGTAATTGAGAAGATCTATGTGTAAATCAAAGATTTGCACACCGAATCAAATGTGGCTCCAAATAAACAGTTGGTAGATATTGAGTGGATGAAATCAAAGTTCCTAGAATTCATTGACGAAACAACCAATCCAGCCAATTATCAAGATTCAAAGATCACAGAGCTCACTGCTATTAACGGTACCCTAAAGGAGGCATCAAACAAGCTTCGATCCAATGTTGCCACAGTGGAAGAATTAATAGAAGAACATGATTACTAGGTTGTCAGAGTAGATAACATCTACATCCCAAGTGGTAAAGAGCTCAGAGTGGTTCTATATGCCATGAATGCGTATAATGCCAACTCAATAACACATAAGAAGAAGAATTGATAGAATCATAAGCGTTACATTCTTCTCATGATGCTTCTTCAACTGAATTTTGACAAGTGTCACTCTCTCTATCTCTCTCCTTCTATTGTAGCCATTTTTGGCATTCTTCTCAAATGTGTACTTTTGTAACAAATGACTATTGTCATTCCTAATTTTGGCACTTGCTCTGCAAAGTAATGATGAATGTAACAGTCGGACTCTATAAAGGGCATATATATGTAATTTTAAAAATTAATACAAGCATCGGCAAACTTTTGCTATAAATTTACCCCTGTAGCTAAGACTACTGAGTGAGACACTGAATTTTCTTTGAATGCTTTTCGTTCACATAGTTTAGATGTGCATGGAAATGAAAGACTATTGATTGTAAAGTTGTTAATTCAAAGTAATCTGAGTGTTATTAGTTGTGTTAGCAGTATGGATGGTGAGCATCATTCTCATTTTCAGTTCTATTTCATTTCCCCTGTTTCATTGCATTTGTTAGATTAGCTGGTATGTTCATCTTGGTGACTGGGAATGAAGAGTATTAATGGTGAAACTGTTGAGTAAGGGGTAATCTAAGTGTTTCTATAATTAGGCAGGATAATCTGAGTGTTACTACATTATTAATTATGCCTTCCCTTTCATGTTGTCCTTTGCATCTCTATAGTGTAGTCGTGCATGTAGGAGTAGTGGTATAGAGTAGAAGTTAATATAGAAAGAGCTGAAAGTGGCTTATGGTGATCATAAATGTGGATGTTGTAAGCTGTCTAATTCAATCAATCAACCTAGGTTGCTTGTGGCTATGAGCAATCTAGTAATTTCCTCTCCTGCTCTTTGGTTAAGCACATACCCCTGTCAAAATTAAGATCTATTAAAAATAGTATTCATTGTGAATCTTTGCATACAAAGGAGTTGTACCTTTCAATTCAAAGGGCAGTGATATCACCACACACTAACCCTTTGATGGTAACAACCTGTTTCTCCAACCCATTGGGCACTCAAGAGTCAAGTTGTAAACCAAATCCAAGGAGAGACAAATTGTTAACCAACAAAGACTCAGTCGAGTCAGAGTTAAAAGGCCAAAAAACTTTAGAGCCCTTTCTCATCTTTTGACTCACAAAGTCCTCCGAGGACTCCTAGAATCCTGTAACATTGGTCTTTAACCATTCCCAAATTTTCAATGACACATTTATGTAGTACCCCACTTGCTCCTCGCCCTTGGCCTAAATCTTATGAAATCTTATCTCAGACTAACTAGTGAACTAAGGTCGTGTGAATTTCTTTCAACTAGTTCAATGAGAATAATCTAGTTGCTAATGACCTAGGGGATATATATGCATGTTATAATGCTTTAACTATTTATAATTATCCTAGCAATTGATATTTTGGTCATATGATCCACCTAGGGCCTTGAATCCATCTAATATCAACCACCAAAAGAATTAGAATTAATGAAGTAAAGTGGAAGAGGGATGTAAGGGTCACAAGATGGATTGATAAACCAAACCCAGTAGAGGGTGAATAAGAAAACAAAGGTGTCTTCTAGATCAACATCCAAACTAGACATGGAGAACATCCCACTATAGGGATGAAGATA
Organism: Cupressus sempervirens; assembly: GCA_028749045.1. Classification (NCBI taxonomy): domain Eukaryota; kingdom Viridiplantae; phylum Streptophyta; class Pinopsida; order Cupressales; family Cupressaceae; genus Cupressus; species Cupressus sempervirens. Next base: position 409,028,805 of record CM053790.1, read on the forward strand.
CAAACCCAGAGATAAATTTGTTACAAATAATTAATAGTCAAATAGGTTTTGTAGCAGAAAAACATTTAGGAAACAGAGCTTTGGTTTTGAAAAAGTCAAAAATTAATAGGGAGAGTAGTGAAAACAGAAAATAAGGAATTGCAGCTAATTAAGAAGGGTCAATGGTGTCAATGGCAAGCGAACTAAATTGAGAAACAATTTTTTTTCTAGAGTAAGTATTGCAAAACAATAAATAGGATTGTTTAACTCAAGATCTAGGAAGATCTCGGAAGCTGCTCACAAGACTAGAGTTTGTTGAGTGGGACAATACTTCAAATCAATGATGTCATCATGGATGAAATCTCACATGAAGCGAATGTGGATCTTGATGTGCTTTGTCCACTATCGTTGTACTAGATTTTTGCAAAAATCCAATGCACTTTGACTGTCACACCAAATGATGGTTGGTGGATAAAGATAGATACCTAGCTTAGTGAGGAAACTTTGCAGCCAAATAGTTTGAGTGGTAGCATTGACAACACCTCTATATTCAGCCTTTGCGGATGATAAAACAATGGAAGATTGCTTCTCACTTGACCAACAAATGGGACCAGGACCCAAATTAAGAACATATCCTGAAGTGGACTTCCAATCAATACTATCACCAGCCCAATCAGAATCGGTATAGCTGATGAGATCCAAAGTATATACAGCTGAATAATGAATCCCATAGCTAATAGTTCCTTGAACATAACAAAGGATATGCTTGGCAGCTATCCAATGTAGCCCATGAGGCTCCTACATGTACTTGGAAAGAAAAACCACTGCATATGTAGATCTGGACGAGAATGAGTGCAATAAAGAAGACTTGCCACAAGCTGACAATAAAGTATGCAATCAACCAATGGTGTCTCCTTGCCATCTTCAAGCTTGACCCCTGACAAGAAAACTGTAGTCGTTGGCTTACAATCACTCGTGTGAAATTGAACTAAGAGATCTCTTGCTGAGTTTCAAGGATAACTGCAAATGTAATAGCACTGTCATTATTTTGGTATGTGTTTTTCAAATGGCAGCGATCTCTTTGTATTTGTATGAGGAATAAACTGAGAGGAGACATGTCCCTTCATGGGACATGCCTATTAATTAATATAATGATAGTCTTAATTATAATTGTGTGTGTATGTATATGTGAGTGTATATATATATATATATATATATATATATATATATATATATATATATATGAATCATTATTAGTATATTAATTAATCTCACAAATTTATCCAATTAAAGCTACCAAACACCAACACTACCTCTTAGCTAGGGAGGACAGACACATGTATTACCTCAAAGTAATATCAAGTTAACAAGATTAAGGATATCTTTGATCAGATGATATCCATCATTTTAATATCACATTTGATATCATGAGTATTGGTCTCCCAGAATATTAACATATGATATTCACCAATTATCTGATATCATGAGTATTGGTCTTCCAGAATATCAATGATATTCACCAAATACTCTTTGAGTAATGGCCTTCCAAAATGTTGAGATGCAAGATATTCACCAAGTATTGTGAGTAATGGCCGTCAGAATATCAAGTTGCATGATATTCACCAAGTACTCTGTGTAATGGCCCTCCAGAACATCAGTTTGCATAACATTCACAATGTACTCAAAAATGTTTATAAGGTATGTGCGCACGCATTCTCATAATACATATCATATAAACATCCACCATGCAAATTATAATCTATTACGATTTGCATAGACATTGTAAGATATCCATCATAATAGAAAGTTAAGTTATTGTAAGATCATCACCTTTCAATAACTTATGCATATACAAGTGATGGTCATTTGGAAGTCATCACTTCCTCATGATGTAGATAGGGGGTAGGCCCATTAAATCATGTAGTCACATGCATGATACCAAAAGTTTACTTGAAATCAAAACTCCCTCTAATTCTTATATGATTAAGATCTTCAAAGATTAGCTAAAGCATATCCTCTATCCGCTTCTTCAGACGGATGTGTCAGACTCCCTCTGAACATCAATCTTCTGAGCTCCTCATCCAATGTTGCCTCTGATGAAGTGTCAAACTCCCTCTTTTTACTGCAAGAACATTCTCAAAGAAAAAGATCAAGGCAAATAGCTCTTATAATACATATACAAATACATATGTATAATTTATTGTCACATAGATTCTCAATTATTATATCTTATTTAATATTTATTAAACATAAGAAAGAAAATAAAATGGACATTACCAATAAATCACACCTTATTACTTACCTTAATTGGCTCAGTGCTCGATGTTTGTGCCTCCCTAAAGTCTTTGTTTGACATTTTGCGTAAAGTTACATATTTAACCTTTGATTTGACCGCCGATAATTATTACTTGCCTTTTTTTTCTTAGCATCTTCCTTTTAAATAATTTCCTTTCACATGCTCCTTATTCACTTTTTCATTAGGTGAATCCACTTCTATTTATACATATAATAAGCCGATTCGTATCTCTTCGCCCCCTTATTATTATTTCATCTTTATTATCCTCTTATATCTCCTCTTCAAAATTTCGTCATATTATATGAAGATGGGGCAAATTATCTTCCATTGGAGGAGGGTGTCAATTTTAATCTATTTATCAACATAATTAATAGGTTGGGGGGTTTGTAACAATTCAAATTGATCGTACCACTCCCATGTTGATATCCACGTAGGATGTAGATTCTAACATTTGGTAATTCACTCCCCCTTTTAATAATTTACCTTGTGCTTCAATAGCATCTACGTCATCACCGTTTGCTTGGCGGAATTCTATGTATCCGTTCTTTGACCCACCTTGTTCTTTTTGTGTTCGTGTCAGCCTTCCTCTTCATTGGCACCATCATATTGTTCTTCGCACAAAACATAAACTCCCACTATAACCTTTCAAGCCTCCTCAACATCCTTAGTTGCATATGTATATTGCTGTTGAGAACTCATGCTCAGTTTAAGTTGATTGTTATTAAATATTTAATCACTCAGTGATCGCTTCTTTAACTTGATTCAGTCTTAACATTGTTCACTAGTTTCTAACTTATTTTTTATTGGGCTTTATTGCTGAAGACTTCCCAATAACTGGCGCTTCATAGTATCCATCAAAAATAAATATTAATTCCATGGTTGGGTCCATTCAACATGGGATGTGTTGCCCAACTCATTCATATTCCTGCTATAATGATAACTCTCATAATCTCCTTTGTATTGATGGGTTGTGTTGGTTCCCAAAACTGCAAATTGGAAATCCAAGAGCCTGCCACTTCTTCGATAGGATTCTGCAATCAATTTTGGCCAACGAATTAGAATCACCATGATTCCCCTACACTTCAGGCTCTGCTACACCTAAACAGGTAGACCTTCTCCTCGAACCTAATCCCTTGGTTCAGAGCTTTTCTAAAGCAAATTTACGCTTTGGAGTTCTCTAGCTGGCAAGGTCCTTGAACTCGATTTAAAATGAAACTAGATGCCGAGTGTTTGAATTGAATGAATTGTATATGGTTTTAATAATGGATCTGATGCTTGTAGAAAGAATTTACAAATTTTCTGACTTCAATAATAGAAAGACCAGTGCCTCTGCTCATTCGGGCAATAGAGTCAATATCAGTGATTTTTTTACGTACAATTTTATAATGTTCTATGCACTTATATTGCCAACAATTAAATAATCAAGATGCAACAGATCAAATATATACACAATCTTAAATTAGTCAGATTGAACTTTAACTCCTCTAGTAGGGAGACAAACTGGACACAGATACGAAAACAATTTAATATTTCACAATATCTATGATGATCGAATTTAAAATACTAAATGACATGTCCACTTATCCGACATTTAAATTGCATACAGGATTCCAAAAAATAATTACAAAGGACAATTCATCTGCAATTTAAATTTACACGCCTTCAATAATAAACAAAGAACATTTTATTTTATTATTAAAATAAAATAATTGAATTTACATTATAAAACCATATTAAGCTCCTTATCTCTCCATACAAAATAATATAAATAGTTTTTTTTATGAGTCTTCATTTTCGAATCTCTCTTGTTCTAAAATGAGTTTGACATTTTATATCTCGTATACTTTGAAATGCAACTTTTCAAAATAACATTTCATCTCTTTTTAGAATAATTAATACTTTCTCCCTAATTACAATGATGCCTCCTTTAATTTCTAATTGTCGGCCATGATACTTTAATATTATCACATATGTTGGAGCCTTTGGTTGTTTTGAAATAATATAAAGGATAGCATTTAAATGAAAACTGGAAAAAAACATGTCTTCTAATCTTCCAAAAGCTCCTAGCGGTTGACATGTCTGGTTATTCTGTATAGGTCTCTTTCAATTCCTTAAGGCACAAAAATATGACATGGATTGTCATTGCTAATCATTTGAGCCTTTAATCTATCAATTCGTGTCGTACCATATTCTCGTGACGTCTATATTTGATAGGTTTTCAAATTCAATTTATCTTTGACCTATAGCTATCATGATGCATTAATAGATGGTTTCCGTCAAAAATGAGAAACCAAGCTGGGCATAGTTTTTAACGATAACATACTTCCTTATACCCGCGGCTTCCAATCTCCTGTTCGAACAACTTGTATTTCATCCATATATCTTTTTGTGCTTGGTTTGACCCTTGACGGCTTCTCTAATTGTTTCACGGCATGAGTTTTCTCCCGATTCCTTAGACGCTTCAAACACTTGTATGGTATATAAGCACTGACTCTAGCAATTCATGAATCCTCAAGTTTTTATCATGCTACAATCATTTCTAGAAATCCATAAATATGGTGGAGGCTCCAATTATATATTGTTTCAGAATACGTCCAGTATCAATTGGCAATGATTGGATGCACGTATCCACAGTCCACTGTTAGTGGCTCTTAGACTCGGGCACCCCATTCTTCCTTATTTATACTCTGTGATGTACACCTGCAATTTGATCTAGACCTTTCAACTATAGCACTTTTCAAACAGTCGTGAAATTCCACAACCATGATGCTTGCCCAAGAAAATTAAAGAACAGACAGTTCAAGCCTTTTGCTGGAAAGGCATGATTGGACTTACACACTCTTGATTTATTTAGCTTTTAATTGACATTGATTTATAGCAATTTGCACAAATGGAGACTAGAAATTTTGGGCTCCGTCAGGTTGGTTACATTATTCATTTGCATATTATTTTCGGTGTGATTTTCATAAATGTTTTTCAAACACTGATTATATATCGGTCTTTCATTTGCTTTAATTTGCTCCCTTTTAAACTATTATTCATATTCCCTGGTTATTGGTCCATCGTATGTTATATGCAGTCTTCAATCTGTCGTCCAATCTCATTTTTGCCACATCAACCTTCGATGGCTGATAGAATAGCCTCATGGTTGTCTATGCTTTTATTTGGTTCCTCTAATTTCTCTTACTCCCCTACCAAGGGTCCATCGTAGCTTGTTCTTGCCCGCTTTTCATTTGTTTGAGTGCTGCTACTCCAAATTCGTATCTGCTCTAGTATCATCTTGATTGGCACAGTTTATGCACTATTCCCTTTTAGACACTTTATTGTTAGCGACTTTGAGAACCAAATTTCCATTGCAATGTCATCTACTATAGATCGCAAGGTCTGCCACAAATCACAACGCACATGGATTGTGCTTCTCGTCAAACTTATACTTGTCCAACTTTGACATCCTTTCAAGCGTTGAAGCACACAACCTATAGATGTCTTTGTCTAGTCTAGATGTGTTTCGCAAACAATGTGAGTTGAGAGGAATGTGGCAACTTTAAGTGCTCACATTCAAACACGTACCCTTCCCAGACTTGAGTGACGACAATCCATTGAATTCAGTAACAAAACATGAATATGTAATTAAAAAATGACTCTACATGAGAAACACTATTGTCCTTCACTAGATGAAGAACCATAGTCACCATTTAATTGACTGTCTCATCTTATCATGAGCTGAAGTTTTGAATATCCCATCCACATTAATTGTAAAACCACATCTCTGTGGCTTGCTCTTCCAATCATCAATGACTATCACAATAAACTTCAATTTATTTGAGATTCTCAAATATTTGAATCTGCTCTGATACCATGTTGAGTATCAAGGATCGCTGCAAATGTAATAGTACAGCCATTATTTTGGTATGTGTTTTTCAAATGGCAACAATATCTTTGTATTTGTATGAGGAATAAACCAAGAGAAGACATGTCCCTTCATCGAAAATACCTATTTATTGATATAATTAATAAAATGATAATCATAATTATAATTGTATATATATATATATGAATCATTATTATTATATTAATTAATCTCACAGGTTTATCCTACTAAAGCTACCAAATATCAACACTTGCATACTTGGATTGAACCACTATGACACCTAATCCATTCTGGCTGATTTCAAGACCAAGAAAAAAGTTGAGGAGACCCATGTCTGTCATGGAAAATCCATCATGCAAGACCACTTTGGTTACCACAATAGTTGTCGATGAATCACCTATTATTAGTAGATCATCTACATAGAGTACTACAATCAACAAAGAGTCAAATGTTCTCAACATATAAATAGTTGGATCAAATTTGCATCTCATAAAATTTTGAGACAGAAGATAAGAATCCATTGTAGCATACCGAGCACAACGTGTTTTCTTGAGACCATAGAGTGATTTCTTGAGCTTGCATATTGTTGTCCTGCATTTTGTCATCACAAAATGTTGGTAACAGTATGAAATTTTTCCAAGCTAGTTTTGTGTTTCTCTAAGCTTTAATTTGATATTTAATTGTTTAATGTTGATCGATTGATCCATTTCAATTCAAATATCAAATTGTTTTACTAAAGGCCTTCGTCAAGTCTTTTTTGTTTTGCTTTGTGTCCAATCTTTGCTTGATTTTTGAAGCCTTCATCATTCGTTCTTTGTTTTTGAGTTTGTGTTTACTTGTTTTTAGTCCTTTGATTTTACTTATGTCAACTCTTTCGTTTTTCCCTTCAATTCGGTCTAACCCAAAGGTCAATCAGAGTTGTCAATCAAGAGTTATGTCCGTTTTAGTGCCTCAAAAGTGGACATTTTAGGTGCAACAGCACGAATTAAAAATATGATGCTATATTTTCAAATTGACACTCACTTTTTGAAAAATATAACATTATATTCACATTTTGTTTTTTTTTAAAGTTACTTTTACTTTAAATTTATAACTTGAAGTGACTATAGTGCACTTTATGTTATAATTTTAAGTTGAGTTACTTTTTAATTTTTCACTTAAAGTAACTATATAACTATATAGTTTCATTTTAATTTTTAGTTTTAAAAATCAAATGCTTATTTAAATGTTACTTTAAAATGATGTTTATGTATTATATTTCATAATATGATAAATAAATATTGTTTATAACCCATTTTGTAACATTTTTATAAATTTAAGTGAATTAAATAACTTAAAGTCTTCATAAGTGGACATTTTATATGCAATAACATGTAAAATCCATCAAAAGTGGACTCTTTACATGCCATTGCATATAAAGTTTACTTTGGTAGACCTTTTTGATGTCATTACATCAAAAGTTCATCATAAGTGGACCTTTTTGATGCTATGACATGAAAAGTGAAGTTTTTATGTCTAAACATCTAAAAAGTGAGATGTAACTTAAAATATGCAAGTGATCCCAAAAGGTCCAATTTTGATGACTTGCATATTTTAAAACATGCTATGCATCCCAAAAGGTCTGATTTTAACTTGTTGCATATTTTAAAACATACTATTAATCCCAAAAAGTCCAATTTTGATCAAAAGCATGTTTTAAAATGTGTTGTGCCCTCCAAAAAGTCCAATTTTGAAGGAATGCATGCATTTGCTCCCCAAGAACCCGATTTTGCTCATTGTGAGAGATTTACTTGGTGGATTTGCACGAAATCTTCTCCATTGAAGGCGTTTTTAATTGGCAATGAGTTTCCTTGCATCAAAAATGGATTTAATATGTTGAAAATCATTTTTGGGAACTCAATCCTAGGGCACGTTTTTGAGAAAACTCCAAACACCTCCACTTTTTATCAACATTTTTGCATGAGGATGAATCGATTTGCTCTTATTTGGTGATTACATTGCATATGAGTTAACATTTTGGTGTTTAGACACTAAATTGATTTACTTATGCTCCTTGGTGAAACACAGTTTTTGTCAAAAATGTCCCATGAGTTTTCATTTGCAAAAACGTTGGATATTGGAATGTTTTTAGGGCACGTTTTGGCATCTTCTAATAAGAAATCCTTGTTTGCTTCCCTCTCCCATTCGAATTTGCAAAGTTTGAAAAAGTCTTACCATTTTTGGAAAAAAATTCAACATTGGAGCATCTTTTTCCTTCATTTTTGGCACTTAATCTTCATGTAATTGGACTTCTTCTTCCTTGCTATTTAATTCATGTTTATCTTGTTGATTTTATGCATGAAATTACTTGATGGTTGCCATTTGTGAAAATCTTTGCCATGGAAAGTGCATTTTTCCTTTAAATATGAAGTTTTTATTCATTTTCATTTTTTTGGTTCTTTCCCAAGTCCCAATTTCGAATTTGAGTTTTGAAGTGCATTGTATCTTGGCATGTTTGAGTTATTTTCCGAAGGTATGTTGTTTCTTTTGTTTTTTTTTTTGTTTTTGTGCTTGCTTGCCAATTTTCTCCACTTGGAGAAATTGCAACTTCTTTCCCAAGAACTTGTTTTTGCTTCATTACATGCAAAAGCATCATCATATTCCACATTCCATTTTCATATCACAACACTTCATCTCTCACTCAACGAAATGAGATTACATGTTTTTCATCCCATTCACCATTTGCATATGCATGTAATCCTATTTTCCACTTCCACTTTCACCCATCTCACTTTTCGCTTCCATTCGCACGACACAATTACACGAAATGTCTTACGTGTAATTGCATCAAAAAGGTTCAATTTTGATTAAAAGTCACATTTTGAAAAATCAAAAAATATTATTTTCACTTCCCATGTACTTTGACTTCTCCTTTTTACCAAAAGTGACTATAAAACTCATTATTTCACTTCCATTTTCCATTTCCATCCCTTCATATGCATTTGCACTTTCATGAGAAAATACATGTTTCCGCATCTTTCCATGCTTTCCATCTTGACCTTCATTCGCACATACATGTGAAGTGTATTCTTCACCCGCATTTGCATCTCGTTTCACTCTCCACCTCCCGTTACATATTGCATTTACATGTACTCATTTTTCATGTAATAATGCCTTGAAAACACTAAGTCACTTTTGAAATCAGCAATTTTCATTTGCACGCATTCCTATGTGTTTCACCTTCATGCATTCTCATTCCATCTTATTTCATTTCATTTTTCATTTCCTCACTTTCATTACGCTTTCCGTTCCATTGCATATGCATATGCTTTCTCTTTGAAGTCATTTTGACAGATTTGTGAAGTCTCCAATCCATTTTCGAATCTTCACTGCTGATCCAAAATTCACTTGCATGGAGATCCCTTCTGATGATGTATTTATGTTTTGGGTTTTTTGTGTTGCAGCACAAGTACAAGACATGTCCTCACCATCCAAATCCAAAAGCAAAATGAAATATCAATATGATAAAGAATTGGCTCATGCAGCTCCTTCTTCAGTCATATCTATTTTGGATAACATGTTGGACACAAAGATTGGTCATTTTGATGTGGCTGATTTTTTACAAAGAGTTGAGGCTCCGGCTAATCATGAAATGAAGCACATTAGAAGCAACATTCATTTGGTATCAATGTTTCCTATGGCGGCTATAGAACCTGACTTCATTTATGGATGTGCACAACGGTTTACTCCCAAGATGAAAACTATCAAAGATGCTAAAGGCAAAGTTACCATTAGCCTAGATGCTGAGGTTATAGAACAAATCTTCAAAGTTCTGCATAAATCAAAATGTGCTGATTTGACTAAAGGATCATCATTGGCCCATTGGAATGAGCAAAAGAGTAATTATCAGAAGTATGTCAACCTTTACTGATTAAACAATAAATGAAACAATTTCTCTAGATGGCCAAAGATTGTTCATTGGTCAAATTTCAAACAAAAGTATAAGGATCTCATTATCCTTCTTAGTCGGATTTGTGGCCTTAAAGATTCTACTGATTTTGAGCCATTGATGTATAAATTCATGTTTCAAATTATGGAGAATAAAGAACATATCTTTTGGGGAGAACTTATCAGTACTGCGCTTTGCCAACAAATATGCCATGTGGGAACATCAGTACCTTTTTAAATGAATTCTTATTTAGTTTACATTGCTGCTGCCATGGGATCTTTCTCTAGTCTTTCCACCAAAGCAGATCGTCTTCAGGTTCCTATCTGGGATTACTATGACCAAATCATTTTGGCAAATAGTAAATTCCACTACAAAAAAGACCAAGATGCCTTCTTCGAACATTTTCCGTGCTTGTTTGATAAGCTATTGATTATCAAAAGAGTATCTAATGCAGCATGGGAGAAGGTGAACCACTACAATTGTATTTTTCTTCAATTTCCCACTTTCACATACTTGAGAGTTGGATATTTCAAGGGAGAGCCGTATACCTTACGTAGGTATGGTACAGATCGAATCATCATGATGGAGTTAGCTAGACAGCTCATGGACGTGCACAGTGATCAGCATGCTTCACATAGGCCTGGTTTTGGCATTACTTCAACTAAGCCTTTGGCTATTGGCAATTATTCAATCATTTTTGTGCCTAAAGCAAACAATATGGAAGCAGAGTTGCAATTGATTACTTTGAAGAAGTTCAAGGCCAGATTTGATTTTGACTATTGAGAGATGAATTCTCAAATGAAAAGAGCCTATACTCGTTCATTGCATCGAAGACATTTAGATAGATATGAGGACAGAACTTGACATCATGAAAATGGATTGCTGCAAATTAACCTTGCAACAGATAATTGATCTTAACATGTTGGAAATCCCTTCAACTTTTCAAGTTGAAGATGATGGCGACATTCTTGATCCAAAGTTTCATCAAGCCGACTTTGATAAGAAATGCCCTTTTCTTATCCAATGGCAACAAAAAAAGGTACATCTACCAATGACAAATTTCAATCCATCCTAATAAACACTAACAAATGGTTGAAAAGTAAAGGCCTTAAAAAATTAAATCCTAAAATGGGCTTAGATTGTGGAAGTTTTGGTCCTCATGGCAAGAAATCACAATTGGAGATTAAAGGGAAAGATGGTGCCTCATCTTCTAATGCCAAGGGTTCCCTCAAATTCAAATTGAAAGGCGAAAATGGAACAAAAGCATCTCAAGTCCCTGAGCCAATTCAAGAATCAATAGCAGAATTGGAAGAAGAATTGGAAACAAAATCTGATAAAGGAGATTCAGATGAAGAAGGGGATATCACGATCATATCTCCTCCAAAGCCTACACAAGCATGTACATCTTCTATACATGAACCCTTTTTGCATGAGGTTGATGATGATGTGGATTCATTTTCCACTGTGTTGGTTATCAAAATCACTGGTTAGAAACCTACGAGCCTTGCCTGCTCGATGTTGGGTATCTAAATGATATTGGCCAACTTGACAGGACTGATTCCAATCCTCTGCGCTTTTGGTTCCGCTGGACCAAGGCCTGTTTACCTAAATCCTAGATGGCAAAACCTAATTCCAAGATGATTTATAACAGATTATAGCAATCAAATAAACTCCTCAATTGGCAAGCATCAAGGAAATGTTCTGAATTATTTATCTTCAAACTTCAATTACTCTATTTAAGATTTTGTGTGTTGCTGAAACAAAAAAGATAAACAAATTACTAAATGAAATCAGATTGCCAAAGGAAAAGGGCAGAGAAATGCCAGCATTGGGTTTAAAATTAATGAGCAATTTTTATAATCAGTGCTGAATTCTAATTGGGCAATAGAGTCAAACATACATTTCTTACATACAACTTTACAGTATTGTTGGTATAATATTTGTTAATAACTTAGTTAATTTGATGCCATAGATTGTCACACTTAAGCATATTCAGATCAGTCTATTGTAACTTAACCATCACATGGGCATAATAGATACAAATAATGATAAAAATATAATATCCTACCCTATTTGTATTGATCAAATCTGAATAACAATAAACAATCTAATGCACTTATCAAATTAATAAATTTGAAACAAATAAATAACTCAACTATAAAGGACGATAATGTGTGATTCAACTCTAAGACAAATAAAATTTCTTATTGATTGATTGCTGGACAAATCGTGATGAAGACATTCAATCTCTTGATGCTCTATCCAACATAATCAAATCCAAACAATCTCTGGAAATAATACTCAAAAAATTTAAATCTCCTTTGCTTTGTTCAAATGTCGAACTTCTCTCCCAGACAAAAAGATTCAACAGTGTTTATAGAAAATTTAAAGACTTCAAAAAGAAGTAGGCTCAATGCCCTTTGTTTGAAATCTACATCTCATATATATAGATAACCAAGAGGTGCAAGTTAATTTTCCAATCATCACACCTCTTGGTAACTCATAACCGCTGCTTGTATATATAAGATTTAAATTAATATAATAGCACTTAATCTGCTATATAGCAAATAGAACAATTATGATCTTAATTATGAACCTTGCTGAATACCATGAGGCAACGTACGATTATGGTTTAATCTGCCCAGGCGTATGCTGTTCCTACCGTGAGGGAAAATCACTCCATCTTCATTTCAAAATGATGGCACTGGCTTCACGTGAGGGTAAATTCGTTCAATCCTTTGCTATATGCATGTAATATTTTGTAAGGTCCCCTCTCTGTAATGTTGGAACCTTCCTCTACTTTGCGCCAATTAAGATTCTTTCGTTGCATTTTAATCCGCAAGCCACATTTTATGAAATTTACTCCCAGCACCCGAACGCACACCAACAAGCTCATGAAAATGGTTAATGCTGATAGCACAGGGCCAACGCACAAACCTATTGATGACGTGAGGTCTTTGTTCTCCATGCTAAGACCCGTCTCTCGTTGCCAACTCGCGCAGACCTGCAAGCAAAACAAAAAAGAAAAAACCAATGAGTCGTGAAGAATATTCAACATATCTTTCAACGTTCGATGAAGCTTCTTTGCCCATTGAATGATCCACATGGTGGGTGCAAAATGCCCTAGTAAGTGTAGATTTCCACCGCCCAGCATTCCATATATTCCTGCAATTCTTATTTCCTTCACACAAGTCGCATCTTTAATCGCACGGGCTTCGACCTGAGTATATGCTGAGGAACTATTATTCCATTGCTGCAAGCTATCATCCAGTCCAATGGGTCTGAATTCAAATCAATTAGTCAAACTGAGATCATCTTCATTACCCACAAAGAAATGAAAACTACAAGACCCAGATGAATCAAACCCACTATATTCGGTCTTCATTGCAATAGGTTTAGAACCATTTGGGGTTAAATCTCCATTACCCAATGAAGAAACATTTGTAGCAATGTTATCCATCTCACCACCGGGGGCCATCACTTCAAATGGGCTAAACTAATACAACGAAACTAATACAAAAGTGAAGGATCAGACACTCGCAGAAGATTTGAAATAGGATTAAAATAGAAAGGGGTTTTTTCCACACATATGCCAAGGTCAAAAATTCAAATTCAACTGTTATTTTCTCTTCTTTTCCTTTCGAATTTTTACTGTTGATGTCCTTCTAAAGAATAGGAGAGCACCAATAGATAAAAAGTATGTTTACCCTCTTGTTTTCATATGTTTCCCAAAGTATCAAGAAGTTCACCATATTCAACACGCTGCATTGATTCCTCCATTTGTGATGTGCTGACCAAATATCAATAACCTGCTTCTTTTACACATCATTGCTTCACCAAAATATAAGAAAGAAACCCTTCCATAGCATTGTTCACATAAAACGAATTTCTGGGCTCCATCATATTGTTTTCACTCCTTCCATTCCAGTCTCGGAGGTTAGTATCATGGCTCTCCCTATTTCTTTTGTTGCTCCTCGCATCCCTGCACATGATCAATATGATCACTTAGCAAATGTGTTTGAAGATTTTCTGACTCTTACCAGTGGTCAAGTTTCCCAGAAGTTTCCCAACTTGATACATCTTTGATAGGATTTGAACTTTTCATGACGGAGTCTTCTCAACATGTTCCTATGCCTTTAGCAGTACAGACTGAATCTTGCTCAATAATCTGGATCAATACCAATGGTCTCCATTGTGTCTGCTTCTATAGATGAAAGTTTCAACCTGCCTGCATGGTTGAGTAAAATAACAAGAAAGAGAAGGAAAGTGGTTGTTCCTCCTGACAATCTTCCTGTTACGAAGACTAAATCCAAATCTTTAAAAAATAAGATTGTTTCCAAAAATTTCGTTGATTTTGATAAAACCAAATTTGTTGAGGTTGTTGAGCCCTTGGTAGATAAACCTGTTGAAGAACTTACTCATTCTGACTACAAGTTTACTAAAGTTGAAGTTGGAAAGCAATCACATTTGCGTTGTTTGCAAGATGCTCAAGATGCATTCGCCGATGTATCAAAAAGCAATCATAAACTTTGGGAAAAGAAGAATCGGCTAAAATAGGAGATCTCTCGTTTGAATGAGGTTATTCAAAAACAATCTTCTCAGAGTGTTGTTGTTATGTCTCAAATGTCTAAAGAGATAAGGTTGATTGTAGCTACTAAGTTTTAGATACAGGAAATCATTTCTAAAGGAGTTCGAGCCATGTTCGAGCCATCACAGAGACATTTGCAATTCTTAGGCCAATCACATTTGGATTGTTTGCAAGATGCTCAAGATGCATTGGCCAATGTATCAAAAAGCAATCATGAGCTTTGGGAAAAGAAGAATTGGCTGAAACAGGAGATCTCTCATTTGAATGAGATTATCCAGAAACAATCTTCTCAAACTGTTGTTATGTCTCAAACGTCTAAAGAGAGAAGGCTGATTGTAGCTGCTAAGTCTTGGATACAGGAAATCATTTCTAAAGGAGTTTGAGCCATCACAGAGACATTTGCAGTTCTTAGGCATGTCAAAGAGATGAATGAAATGGAGCAAAACTTAATTTCTTCTTTGACTCTGGAAGCAAATAACTGGAAAGAAATCCTTGACGATTGGGATGAAATGGTGAAATTTGATTTGAATGCCTTGGTTTCATGTGGCATTCTTTCGTCATGTGAAATGTTCTTCAAATTTCAAGGGCTCATTAGTTACAAGGAGGAGACATTAAGGAAGCTGATCACAAAGTTGCAGGTGGCTTTTGGAGATTGTCAAGTAGTTGAAACAAGTGTTACTTGTGATTTGGAGCAGATGGGATGTGATGTTACTGATAAATCTGGTAATCTTAGTGCAACAGAGATAGTAAATTCAGAATATAACAAGAGGATCAATGCTGATGTAGATTCTGAAGATTTTGGTTCACATACGATGAACAAGTTTGTTTTGTATAAATCTTTGACAAAACACTTGTTAGATACTACAATAGCAAATTCCAAAATTGTGCAATCAGCATATGCAAATGCAGTGATAGTTGAAGCCATATCGAAGGCTATGGAAATTGCTAATCTTCCCATAGTGCGTGACATCATTGTCAAATTCAAGGCACTGAGAAATAATGTCTAAGATTGTTTTGTTTTTATTTCATGTTAGTAGTTGTAAAGAATGCATTACATGAAAAAGCATAATTACATGTAATGCGAGTTACATGTATGTAAAAGATGTAATGCAAGATGCATGTGCAGTTGCATGTAACCCTATATTTTCTCCTATAGTTAGACTAAGTCAAAGTTGGTTGAGTTGCTCCCACTTTTTCCTCCACCTTTTTCTCAACTCCTGTGCCTATATAAAAGAGTGCCCCCTCATTGTAAAATTATCATTTTTATGCAAGAGAGCTCTGGAAAAATTGTGCCAGCAGAACTTTGTTTAAGCATTATTTTGAGAGAGAGTGAATACAAAGGAGCATTTGAGACTTAACTTTGATTAAGTGAGATTGTTATTTGTGTGAATTGTAAGCTTTGTCTATAATTCATCCAAGTTGTCTTTGATTCATGTTATCTTGAGTTATAACTTATTGGTAATTGTATCTCGTGAATTGAATAGAAAAGAGTTAAGAAGCAATTGAAGCCAGAGTTTTGACCAGGAGCAATTGTGAAAGTGTATAGCTAGAAGCTTTGCTTGTAGCTTATATTTTCTTCTTAATTCGCAAAATAGTTAAGTATTCTTACTTTTTGGAGTCTTTGTGCCCTAATTGTAAAGTTTTTCCATATAGAAGTACGACCGGACTTAGAGCCAAACCGGTACATTTTTAGCTAGCCCTTAAGTTAATGAAGGTTTATCGGTATCACTGCTTCCAAATCTTGATAGAAGTGTAGTTAGAGATTCAACCTGCCCATTACTCGCTCCACGAGTAAGTGAATTTTTTCTTGAAAGTTAAAAAGAAAAGATATTGGTAACACCCATTTTATAAAAATCTCTCAACTTCTTGCTTACCTTGAGTTGATCCAAGGAACGGTGAAGGGGGAGCCCTCCCTTTAAGGTAGCAGAGACTCTGTCTCACACGCTATGGTCAATCATCCTATTTTGCGACTGGATTTTTACTTAATACTGTCGGTTGCAAAATATCCACCCAACACATACTAATAAGGAATCTTGTACATACCCTTGTGGATGCTCCATATAGATCTCCTAAAAATCACCATGAAGAAATGCATTCTTCACATCCATGTGATGAATCTCCCACCTTCTTGTTGTTGCAATGGCAAGAGCCAATCAAATAGAAACCATTTTTTCCACAAGAGCAAAAGTCTCATCATAAACAATGCCATGAATTTGTTGAAAACCTTTGGCTACCAATCTTTCTTTGTATCAGCTCAGTTGACCATTTATTGATTTCTCTATTCTATTGATCCACTTAAACCTTACAAGCTTGCGATTGGATGGAAGTGGAACCAAGTCCCAAGTTTGGTTTGCAAAGAGAGAATTGTACTCCTCATCCATGGCAGCTTCCCAATGCGGATTCCCTATAGCTTTTGCATAAGTTTGAGGATCAGTTGCTTGAATCACATAAACATGCATGTTCATGATCAGTTTGGTGGCCGAAAATGCATAGGGAGCATCATATATATTAGCCAAACTCCTTGTTCTTTGATTTCTCAAAGGAGATGCTAAATCATCACTAGACGCTGAATTGGTGTTAGGATTTGGATTTGGATCTCGATCTAGGTCCACACATGCATGTTCATGTTCATCAAAATCAGATTCTGATGAATCTAAAATCATGTGTTATATGCATCATCCCCGAAATCTATCAAAGGAGGAAGCACATAAGTGATGGCATGTTGCACTTGAGATGCTTGCAGGTGACTTTCATCAAAATAGACACTCCTCTGAATGAAGAGTTAGTCTGGAGAAAGATCTAGCAATCTATACCCTTCACACCATCTGGATATCCAACAAAGATGCATTCTTTGCTTTGAGGTTCCAAAGCCTTCCTTTTATCGGTAGGAAGTGAGCCCATGCATGGGATCCAAAAATGCGAAAGTGTGTGACCTCTAGTTACATACCAATCCATGCTTCAAATGGACTTTTTCCTATAAAAAAATTGTGAGGAGATTTATTTTGAATATATAAAGCTAAATTTATTACTTCAGCCAACAATTTTAACGAAATGCATTTAGCATGCAGCATGCAGCATGCAACTAGCCATCTCCTTCAAAGATCAATTCTTCCTCGCAGCTACCCCATTCCATTGTGGAGTGTATGGAACTGTGTTTTGCAGTCGTATTCTTGCTTCAACACATAGATGTCATTGTTGGCATACGCCCCTGCCCCCTCCCCTCCCCGCCCCCACCCGCACCCCCATCCCATTGTCTATGCGGAGGATCTTGATCATTTTTCTAGATTTCTTTCTTGCCTAGGCTTTGAAAACCTTGAGATTCTCAAACACTTTAGACTTGTATTTAAGAAAATACACCCATGTGAACCTTGAGTAATCATCAATGAATGTAATGAGTTGAGCTCATTTTCAAGCATATGATCCCTCATTTCATCTTGCTTTCCAAAGAGAGCCTCCAATGTATTCCAAACTTGGTTTGGAGTTGTGCATGCCTCAACATGGAACAATAGTTCTGGAGAGATGGATAAGCATAGTAGACCAAATGCTTCATTTGTGTGGTTGAAGTATTTAGACTTTTCTACTACTGACTTGGGTTCAACCTCTATATTCATAACTATTCAATAAAGGCCTCTACTTTGGAGTTGATATAGAATTTTGGGCTTCCAATCAAAAAACATTTATGATGTGAGAATAACTCATAACATAAAGTTCTTTGATATATGTTTATCTTTGCACTAATTGATCAATTAATCAGTGCAAAGTAAAGATGCTTGATTGTTCAAATTGATGATGGTTGTGTCATAAGAGAATGTGTCGTGTGGAAACAAGTTGATATTATACTAAATAAAATCTAAAAAGAATTGGAACAATATATATTTGCTCAAAAAAATTTCTAATAGTAAGACGATAGTGAAGGATTTAAAGGTTTCTACCATGAAGGAGAGGATTGTTGAAGTTGCAGGGTTGCCTGCTATAGGAGAGCCTAACCCTAAAAATAAAGATGTTGGAATATTTGGTTTTAGTATCTTTTTAGGAGTCACTCAGTTAAAGGATTTGCCTCATACCTGTTAAGATCTTTACTCTATTAATTTAAAGATCTTTAGAATGACAAAATCTATAAACTTGATTATGGATTAAGTTAGTTAGTGGGTAGCAAAGGGCAACAAATAGGTTTCGGCTGAAAGTAGTTCCGACAAAAATAGGTTCAGCATCATATGTCCTAGGGATTTTTAGTTCCACGTTATACTATTTTTTGCAGAAATACTAGGTGTCCTTAGGTTGTTCTTATAATTGTTTTATACCTACAACAAAAGAAATTGAACATCTCCTTTTTGATACCTATGCTCTGAAAATTTGGATGGGGATTTGACAGGTGACCAGATGAAGGATCCATAACACAACTAATCAAAGAGTTCAAATCTAAATGAAACAAAATGAATTGACATCCAAAATGATCCCAAGAAGTGCACGAAATTGAAAAAAAAACAGGGACAAAAACCAAAATGTCTACTGGTGAGCAAGTAGACAAGGAAATTCTCTCTACATTCAATTGGGAAATCAATCTTGGCAAAGGTCAGAAAAGAAGGGAAATAATATCTAAGGAATACACCCAACGATGGAGTTAGCAAGGTCGACTTGAGCAAGAAGAAGGAAGCACATGATCCAATAGTTGGCTCGTATGATCTCAAAGAGACATTTCAAGAGAATGACAATATAGCTACGTCTTGCCTTGAAACCCTTATCCCTTATAAGATTCTTGTTTTAATTTGTTAGGAAGTCATGTAGTTATGCTCTGTGTATTTCACACTATTGCTTATGGTTGCTTGCAATATGTCTAGTTTGTATTTTGCATAGTTGCTCTGTCGTCAAGGGCAGGGAGGCACTGAAATGAGGGAACAGGTTATTGTGAAAAGGAGACAAAGGGGTCTGAATTTGGGGATGGCAGGGGAACACATGAGAGGAGAGTATATACTATATACTATACATATGGTATTTAAAATGTTAGTAATGAAAATATGTATGACTATTCAGAGGTAAAATACGAAATAGAGTAGAATTATATCAAAACAAGTACAAAATATCAAAATGTAGTTGAGGGAGAACTTTAATCATCTCTATGGAGGTCCGGCCTCAAGCAACAATCGACAGCACAACTGGGGACTTGGGAGCAACATCCCCAAGTCTTTGTGATGTTTCCATCTCAGGGACACTAGCATTTTTTTCTAGGGGGGAATGTGTCCTCATGGAACAACTAGTATTTTGAAAGTCATTATGATGTTATTGTATTGCAGGTATGACTCTCACCTACCAAAAGGTATTTTTATCTTGAACCTAGAGTGTATATTGTAAGTCTTTCTACACTACTAAAATTGCTAAAGTCACATTTGACCACTTTTTTAAGTTGGCACTACCATGTCAACCTTCTACCCGACCTTAAAGGGGTTTCAAACAACAAATTAGGCATACTTTTCAGTGACTTCATCATTCTCAAAACCATATTTAAAAAAATTAAAAGATATTTGCACGTGTATGGCATTACTAGCAAAAAACCCACTAAATCTTCATAAAAAAATGTCAAACAGCTTGTAAAATGTTATTCCTCATGAGAAAGTGTTGGTACTAGGTGCACTTTTAGATGGTGAATGTAATGAAAAGTTCCTCCAATCCCACTTTCTGTTGATGAATGTCACGAAAAGTTGCTCCCAATGCATGGTTGGTGACGAATGTATTGAAAGTTTCCTCCAAGCACAATTTTTGGTGATAAAAGTCAAAAGTCCTCCAAATACACATTTTACTTTTTAGTGACAACGTTATGAATAAATGATGCATAACTGACGTACTTATGATAGTCAATTGGTGACTATGTTGGCATAACTAATGCAGATTGTATTGTAGAGATGTTATGGTTCATCTTTGATAGTCAATAGATCAATTCTTGTGTTGTCATTGATGTCAACATAAAGGTTGCCTATTTACCATTCACCGAGGATCTCTATTTTAGACTGTGCAGTATACAAATCAAGCGTATTATTGATTTGTGAGTTGAGTTAGCGTGTGCAGTTGATATGGGAGACTTAGAGATGTCTCTCGATGTTGTATGTGCAATTTCATGTACTACACACAAGTATTGAGAGAGTTATGATTAACTAAAGTATAACAAAGCAACATGATTAATTGGTTAGTGAGACAATAAATGATTTGATTTTATCAAATTTGTGATGATCTAGATGATGAGATTTAGGATTTATGATTTATACATAGTTGTGTGATCATGGCTACAACTATGCATGCTTTGGTCTCTAGGAAGACATGTTTTGGATCAGCTAAAGTATGTTCAGGACAAAATGCAAGAACACCTAGAACTATTTGAGTTTGATCTTAAACCAATAGGATTTGGACCAACTTTCGAGATGGAAAGTTAAGTGACTATGTGGCACTAATGGGTTGTGATTTATTGGTCAAACATTGGTCGTTGAAATCGAATTTCACCAAGTCGAGCATGTTCACTAGAAAAGTGCAAAAGTCTAGATATTCATTGATGAATCGACATGCGATTCAAATTGGCAATCGAGATGATCTAGTAAAGGACAGATTAGGGTTTGTTAAGATGTTTTGGCATGCCTAAGGTGAAATTCAACTGTGGTGATCATGAATGATGTGTGCAATCAGGTCGGTATATGAATTCTTGCAATCAAAGGCAAAAGTTGAGCTAAATTGGATCTATACAAGCAATCGAGAAGTGTTATTTCCATATCAGTTACCATGTTGAATCTTAATAGGTTATCAAGTATAAATCCCTTAATCATGTCACTCTTAATAGGGTGAGTACAATCCTAACAGGTCTGAAGTGTAATTCCTTCAACTAGGTGGCTCATTAACTTGAGTTACAAATTCAGAAATTCTCTGGCAAGGTTACTCCTAATAGGGTAAAGCTCTTAACAGGGCTAGAGGCAAATCCCTCAACCAGTTGACTCCTAATAGGGCATTATTGTAAGCTTAGGACTAAGCTCTTAACCGGGTGCATTTCAGAATGGTGTAAAATGCTTGTGGCTACTAATTCCCAAAGGGTTTCCACATCAAAAAACTTGGTGTCTTTGTGTTACTTGTGTGGATATTTTATTAGCTATCTTATTGATAGTTTCACAAGTTTACATTGCATACAAGTGGTGGATGGTTTAATGGTTAAGACCCGATATGTTGACGATTATTTGATAAAGAGGTTTATGTTTTTGAATTTGATATATTACGAATTCACCCCAGCCCCTCAGTAATCTTTGGACCTTAAGCATATTATCAATTAGTATCAAAGCCTAGGTTCTCTTGGTGTAAAGCCTAACAGCTTGAGGTAAAGATCAAGATGATGAAGGAATGTCCAAAGTTTTCCAAGGAAAACTTGTCCATGGGGTGTGATAGGATGGAGATCCACATCAGAGGAATGGGGCCACAATACTGGACACATGTTGAGCATTAGTATACCAGATTTAATGGGAAGCTTAGTGCAGATCAATTGAAGGTGTAGACAGAAAGCTTTTATTAGCCTTTGATGCCATTGTAAGTTCTTTATCTGATGCTGAATTTGTTGATATTCGTGGTCTTAGTATTGCTCACGAAGTTTGGGAAAAGCTTAAGTTTGTCTATGGTGGAGATGTTTATGTTCAAAGAGCTAGGGTTGAACATTTGAAAGGGAAATATGATGACATGAATATGGTAGAAGGTGAAAATGTTGTTCAGTATGGTTATAGGTTGAAAGAAGTGATTGTTGCAATCAAAACTGTTAATGGAACCATAAATGATGATGAATTGGTAAGTAAAATGTTCAGAACCTTGTTGCCTGTCTATGCCATTAGAGTTTTTGCTATTCATGAGTCAAGAACATTTGGAAAAGTTTCCATTCATGGACTGATTGAAAAGCTCACTGCATTTGAGACGAACAATTATGATAATACTATTCCTAAGGTTGAAGCAACTTTTAAGGCCTCCTTATCATTGGCATCGGAAGCAAAGGCAAGGGAGTAGAGAGATTGATACATTTCTTGATGAGAAAACAAGGCAACACAAGTTGGAAGCTCTACTTGCAAGGAAGTTTCCTAGAGGTACTGGTATGTACAAAGGAAAATTACCTTTGAAACGTTTCTCATGCAAAAAAATTGGTCACATTATTGCTAGCTATCCTAATACAGAGGAAAAGGATAAAACAAGGAAATTTAAAGGAAAAGGAAACAAGTAACGTTATGTTGCAGTGATGAAGAAGTGACACATGATGAATCAGAAGGTAATGATGAAGAAGTGGTATTTGTTGTTGCCAAGGAATAAACCAAAGAAAGTGAAAGTGAGAAGGCTCTTGTTTAGCATATAGATCACAGTAATGATTGGGTCATTGGCAGTGGTTGTTCTCATCACATAACCGATGATAGAAGCAACTTCATGAAGCTTGAAGAGTTTGATGGTGGCGAAGTTAGGTTTGGTAACAAAACTTCATGTTTGGTCAAAGGTAAAAGTTCTATCTCCTTGAATGGTAAGAGTAATGTTGATATGTTGATCATGTTGAAGGTTTGAAGCACAACTTTCTTAGTGTTGGTCAACTTAATGATAAAGGTCATCATCTAGAGTTCACAAGAGGTATGTACAGGATTCTAGGAAGCTTAGGAGATTTGATTGTTGCCAAGCAAGAAACCAATACTTATTCTGTTTGAGTACTACTGTTAATTTTTGTATGGTTGCTAAAGTTAAAATGGTTGTAGCATAGGAGATGTCATCATGTGAACTTTGATAAATTGGTAAAGAAAAGAAAGACTAATGCAATTAGAGGATTGCCTCCCTTAGTGAAACCAAACAATGTGATGTGCAAACAATGTCAACTGGGTAAGTTGACTAGTACTACTTTCAATAGCAAATCTTATTCTTTTGAGAACGTCTAGGATCTAGTTCATATTGACTTGTCTAGTCTTATGAGAACTAGAAGTTATCATGGTGATAAGTATTTCATGCTATTTGTTGATCTTGTCTTTAGAATGATGTGAGTAACCTTCTTAAGAGAAAAATCAGAAGCATTTCACAAGTTCAAAGTGTTTAAAGCTTTAGTGGAAAAGGAAACTCGTAAGAATCTAAAATGTTTAGAATCTGACAAGTGGAGAATATACTTCTTTGGAGTTTGTTGATTATAGTGATAGGAATGGAATCAAAAGACAAATGCCTACTCCAAGGACTACACAACAAAATGGTATAGCTGAAAGAAAAAATCGAACAATTATGGATGCCGCCAAGCCTATGTTGATTCAAGTAAATGTTAAAATGTACTAGAGAGAAGTAATTAACACTGCAGTCTACACTATGCACCGAGTACAAGAGAAGAAATGAACTAGTAAGACTCCTTAAGAATTGTGGTAAGGTCGCACTCCTAATGTGAAGTATTTCAAAAAATTTGGAAGTAGATGCTATATCAAAAGAAATGACTTCATTGGAAACTTTGATCCTAATAGCGATGAAGGAATTTTCCTAGGATATTCTACTAAAAGCTAAGCATATAAGTGTTTTAACAAAAGTACTAACAAAATGAGTGCAAATGTGAAGGTTGATATATTTAAAGTTAGATCTAACTCAAGATAATTCTAGTATGCATGAATCAAAGATTGTTCAGGAAATTGATAATGTACAACCAAAGGAGCAAATGAATGTTGAACAAAACAATTGAGAAGAGGAAATAATCCAAACGGTGGAAGAAAATGAAGCTCAAAGGCCTAAACCGATAATACCAAGATATGTAAATTTGAATCATTCCACATAATAGATAATTGGTGACAAGAATGCAGGTGTACAAAGAAGAAAGGTTAGAGATAGTACTTTTTTGATCTCTGAATTTGAATGAACAACCTGTGAGGCATTGAAAAAGAATGATTGGGTTTTAACTATGGAAGAAGAGCTTGATCAAATTGAGAAGAATGATAGTCAAACACTAGTTCCAAGACCTGCGACAAGAATGTAATAGGCACAAAGTGGGTGTTCAAAAACAAGCTAAATAAGGATGTTAAAGTAATTAGAAACAAGGCAAGATTAATTTGCAAAGGGTATGAACAAGAAGTACTTGACTTTGGGGAACCCTTTGCACCAGTAGCTAGACTTGAAGGTGTTAGAATGCTACTAGCTTATGTAGCCTACAAGAAATTCAAAGTTTTCCAAATGGATGTGAATTCTGCTTTTCTAAATGGTCTATTAGAGGAAGAAGTTTATATTGAATAACAGGAAGGGTTTGCATTGTCAAAAGATTAGGATATGGTATGCAAGCTGCAGAAAGCATTATGTGGGATGAAGCAAACACCTAGGGGATGGTATGGAACGCTACATTCATACTTGATCAAGATTGGCTTCAAGAGAACTATTGAGGACAGTAATTTGTACTTGAAGATGGAAGGTGATAAATTGTTGAATACTGAAGGCTTTGTTGATGACATTATCTTCGGTGGTGATGCTGATATGAGCATGAAGTTTGCAGACGAAATGAAGAAAGAATTTGAAATGTCCATGATAGGTGAGATAAAGAAAATATTGGACTACAAATGATGAAACTCAAGGATGGTATTTTCATTTGTCATTCCAAGTATGTGAAGGAAGTATTGAAGATCTTTGGGATGGATGATGACTCAAGATCAGTAAATGAGACACTTTATAGGTCTATCATTGGCAAGTTACATTATATTGTTCATAGCAAAAAAGATATTGCTCATGCAGTTGGGATTGTTGCAAGATTTGTCAAATCACAAGGAAGCATATGGTAGCAGTAAAGATGATATTCAGATATCTACAAGGGCCAATTGATTATGGTCTTTGGTATCCTCATGATGATTATCATACTTTGAAAGTGTTTATTGATAAAGACTGGGCAGAAAACATTGATGACAAGAAGAGCACAAGTGGTGGAGCATTTTTCTTAAGTGGTAGACATGTGTTATGGATCAGTAAAAAGTAGAATTGTATATCACAATCTACAACAAAAGGAAAATGTGTTGCAACCTCAAGTAATTGCTCACAGGCAATTTGGATAAAGAAAGTCTTAGAAGGGATCAATGAGAATATCACAACACTAATGACTATCTATTATGATAACACCAGTGCCATAAACATATTAAAGGATCCATTCAGCACCCTAAGACCAAGCATATTGCAATAAAGTATCATTTTTTAACGGAAAAGATGCAAGAAAAAGAAGTGAAGATGGACTATGTGACAAAAGGAGCAAGTTGCAGATATCTTCACAAAGTCATTATGTGTTTGAGTATCTCAGAGATAGGATGGGGTTCACTCCCCTACCTAAGTAAAAGAAAGATGACAATGTTTCATCAATCCAGAGGATTCATTGCATATTTTACAAGTAGTTGACGTAATGGGAACTACTTCTAGGGGAGTAGTTTGTCAGAAAGTTGTTGAAGGTTCATGAAGAGGTGACTCATGTTTTGAGTGGTGCCTTGGGCATTGTTGTCAAAGGAGAGAAGTACAAAGAAGATAACAAGAGCAGAACAAGGGAGAAGTTCAAGATGACGAGAAGAAGTACAAGTAGCAAAACTGCAGATGAGAGAATGGATCAGCACGGGGAGCAGCAAGAGAATGCATAACAGTTGGTGTGTTCGATTTTGTCATAATATCAACACTCCTTAGATCTAATGAGTTGAGATCATTTTCAAGGATATGATACCTCATTTCATGTTGCTTTCGAAAGAGAGCCTCCGATGTATTCCAATCTTGGTTTGGAATTGCGCATGCCTCAACATGGAACAATAGTTCTGCAGAGATGGATAAGCATAGCAAACCAAATGCTTCATCTATGTGATTGACGTATTTAGACTTTTCTACTACTGACTTGTGTTCAACCTCTATATTCATAACTATTTGATAGATGCCTCTACTTCGGAGCTGAAGTAGAATTTTGGGCTTCCAATCAAAATAGTTTATGATGTGAGAATAACTCGTAACATAAAATTCTTTGATAGATATTTATCTTTGCATTGATTGATCAATTAATCAGTGCAAAGTAAAGATGCTTGATAGTTCAAATTGATGATGGTTGTATCATAAGAGAATGTGTCATGTGGAAACAGGTTAATATAATACTAAATAAACTATGTAGAATGTGGAAATAGGTTAATATTATACTAAATAAAATCTCACTAGAATGGGAACAATATATGTTTGCTCAAAAAATTGTAATGGTAAGACAATAGTGAAGGGTTTGAAGGTTACTACCATGGAGGAGAGGATTCTTGAAGTTGCAGTGTTGCCTGCTATAGGAGAGCCTAACCCTAAAAATAAAAATGCTAGAATATTTGGTTTTAGTATCCTTATTAGGAGTCACCTAGCTAAGGGATTTGCCTTAGACCTTTTAAGATCTTTACTCTATCAATTTAAAGATCTTTAGAACGACAAGATCTATAAACCTGATTATGGATAAAGTTAGTTAGTGGGTAGCAGAGGACAACTAACAGGTTTCGGCTGAAAGTGGTTCCAGTAGAAATAGGTTCATCATCATATGGCCTAGGGAATTTTAGTTGCAGGTTATAGTATTTGTCGCAGAAATATTAGTTGTCCATAGGTTGATCTTACAAGTTTTTAATACCTACAACAAAAGAAATTGAGCTTCTCCTTTCTGACACCTATGCTCTGATAATTTGAATGGGGATCTGACAGGTGGTAAGATGAAGGATCCCAATGAAACAAAATGAATTGGCATTCAAAATGATCCCAAGAAGTGTAGGGAATTTTAAAGAACCAAGGACATAAACCAAAATGTCTACCAGTGAGCAAGTAGGCAAGAGAAAACTCTCTACATTGAATTGGGAAATCAATCTTAGCAGAGGGATGAGAAAAGAGGGAAATATAATTAGTGAGAAATCTACATCTTGCTTTGAATCTCTTACCCCTTATAAGATTCTTGTTTTAAATCTGTGTTAGGAAGCCATGTAGTTATGCTCTGAGTATTTCACACTATTGTTTATGGTTCTTTGCAATATCTTTATTCTCTATTTTGCATAGTTGCTCTATCGTTGAGGACAGGCTGACGCTGAAATGAGGGGGCAAATTTTTGAGACAAGGAGACAACGGGGCCTTAATTTGGGGATGGCAGGGGGACGCAGGAGAGGGGTGTATATACTATATACTATACATATGGTACTTACAATGCTAGTTATGAAAATATGTATGACTACTAAGAAGTAAAATACTAAATAGAGTAGAATTATATCAAAACAAGTACAAAACGTCAAAATGTAGTGGAGGGGGAACTCTAATCATCCCTATGAAGGTTGGGCCTCAAGCAACAATCGATAGTGCAACTGGGGACTTGGGAATGACATCTCCAAGTCTTGGCGATGTCTCCATCTCAGGGACACTAGCATTTTTTTTCGAGGGGGAACGTGTCCCCATGGAACAACTAGTATTTTGGAAGTCATTATGATGTTATAGTATCGTAGGTATGACTCTCATCTGCCAAAAGGTATTTTTATCTTGAGTCTAGAACATATAATGTAAGTCTTTGTACACTACTAAGATTGCTAAAGTCACACTTGAGCACTTTTTTAAGTTGGCTCTATCATGTCAAGCTTCTACCTAACCTTGAAGGGGTTTCAAACAACAAATTACGCACACTTTTAAGCGACTTCATCATTCTCAAAACCAAATTTAAAAAACAATAAAAGATACTTGCACATGTATGGTATTACTAGCAAAAAACCCACTAAATCTTCATAAAAAAATGTCAAACAGCTTGTAAAACGCTATTCCTCGTGAAAATTTGTGTTGGTACTAGGTGCACTTTTAGATGGTGAATGTAATGAAAAGTTCCTCCAATCCCACTTTTTGTTGACGAATGTTACAAAAAGTTGCTCCCAATGCATGGTTGGTGACAAATGTAATGAAAGTTTCCTCCAAGCACATTTTTTTGGTGATAAAAATCAAAAGTCCTCCAAATACAACTTTTACTTTTTAGTGACAATGTTGATGCATAATTGACGTACTTATGATAGTCAATCGGTGACTATGTTGTCATAATTGATGCAGATTGTAATGTAAAGATGTTATGGTTCATGTTTGATAGTCAATAGATCAGTTCTTGTGTTGTCATTGATGTCAACATAAAGGTTGTCTATTAACTATTCATTGAGGATCTCTATTTTAGACTGTGCAATATACAAATCAAGTGTACAGTTGATTTGTGTGTTGACTTAGAGTGTGCAGTTAACATGGGAGACTCCGAGATGTCTCTCGATGTTGTATGTGCAATTTCATGTACTACACACAAGTACTAAGAGAGTTATGATCAAATGAAGTATAACAAAGCAACCCGATTAATCAGTTAATGAGACGCAGTGAATGATTTGATTAATTATCAAATTTGTAATGATCTAGATGATGAGATTTAGGATTTATGATCCATACATAGTTGTGTGATCATGGCCACAACTGTGCATGCTTTGGTCTATAGGAAGACATGTTTTGGATTAGCTGAAGTATGTTCAACACAAAATGCATTAACACTTAGAACAGTTTGAGTTTGATCCTAAACCAATAGGATATTGACCAACTCCGATAGATCTTTAGAGATGGGAAGTTAAGTGATGATGCGGCAAGTGGCACTAATGGGTTGTGATGCATTGAGCATACATTAGTCATTGCAATCGAATTTCTCAAAGTCAGGCATGTTCATTGGAAAAGTGCAAAAGGCTAGTTGTTCTTTGATGAATCGACATGCGATTCAAATTGGTGATCGTGATGATCCTGTAAAGGACAAATTAGGGTTTGCTAAGATGTTTTGGTGGGCCTAAGGTGAAATTCAAGTGTGATGATCATAATTGGTGTGTGCAATTAGGTTAGTATATGAATTCCTAGGATCAAAGACAAACGATGAGCTAAATTGGATCTGTAAAAGCAATAGAGAAGTCATATTTCCATATCACTTACCATGTTGAATGCTAATACGTTATCAAGTATAAATCCCTTAATCAGGTCACTCATAACAAGATGAGTAGGATGCTTACAGGTCTGAAGTGTAATTCTTTCAACTAGGTGGCTCATTAACATGAGTTAAAAATTCAGAAATTCTCTAGCAAGGTTACTCCTAATAGGGTAAAGCTCTTAACAAGGCTAGAGGAAAATACCTTAACCAAGTGATTCCTAACAAGGCATTATTGTAAGCTTGTAACAGGGCTAAGCTCTTAACCGGGCGCATTTTAGAATGGTGAGAAATACTTGTGGGTACTAATCCCACCATTGTTTTTCTTTCTAACCAACAATTTCCACATGGAAAAACTCGATGTCTCTATTTTACTTGAGTGGATGTTTTATTAGCTATCTTATTGAAGGTTTCACAAGTTTACATTGGATACATTTGGTGGATGATTTAATGGTTAAGATCTGATATGTTGATGATTATTTGATAAAAAAGTTTATATTTTTTAATCTAATATATTACTGAATCACCCCCCTCCCCCAATAATCTTGGACCTTAAGCATATTAACAAACTAATATACATTAACTTCCTCCAAATGCAAAAGTAGTGATAACAGCAATGAAATTTCCTTGAGCTGCATTTTTTGGTGAAGAATAACATGAAAAGTTTCTTTGATGGGATTTTTGGTGACAAATGACAAGCAAATCTCCTCTACAAAGGTCTTGATGATTAATTTGTGATTATTCAGGTGTCTTTCTTCAACCATGTGAATGTTCCAACGAATGAACAACGCGAATGGAAATTGTTTCAACACAATGATCTTACTACGATTGTTTGAACCATGAGATTTAAACCCTAGATATGAAGTCCTAATAGCGCGCCTTTTTGTTCATCTCACGTATTTCTAGTGAAGGAGCATCTAACAAAGACACAACACGAGATTCTCTGATGTTCTTAGGGTTGCTTAATGTTTTTCACGACTCTTTTTTTGTTTTTTGTCGAGCTGTTATAATTTGTGCTCTTCATATTGTTGTTTCTTTATGCCTAGCAAATTCCCGTTCGAGTCCTCTGCATTGCATGTCTAACTCTAGACCACCCAATTGTTTCTGGACCTCATAATAGATTTCTTTCTAGATCATGCGATTGAACAAGTAAAGTCTGTCAAATAGGTGTATATTTAAGTGATATGTGATTTTGGATCTACAATCTACAAATTTGTCCAAATCTGTTCTTCAAATTGTGTGTACTACATAACTGCAAATAAGGGTGTGTTCTTCAAACTATGTGATCTGCAGAATTGCAAATAGGGTTTATGTTATTCAAATTGTGCTTCTCCAGATTTCCTTGCAGATTTCGAGTTACAAAAATTTATATGCGATACAAGGATTGTATGTTTTTCGAATTCTTCTTCAAACTAGTGGTGTTTGATACTTTTACTCTTATCTAAATTTTTTTGAAATATTTGAGTATTTACATGGAGACGTCACTATCTCAACAACCCTCCCTAACATACCAATGACTTTATGATAGGTTGTCCAAGCTCAAACTCGAGAATCAAAACCTCAAGGACATTTTTTTCTCTCTCAAAGACTATTTCTGATCTGAAACTACTGATAGATTCGAATTCTTCGCACATTAACAGCTTCTTTGCCACCTTCACCTCTGAGACAGCAAATATCAAAACACAATTTGACTCCATTATTGAACAATTGGGGGAAGTGTAGACACTTAAAAACAAACAGCTAGAACTTGTTGCCAAGCAAACTTCCATACTCTCTGAAACTGAACAAGTAAAGTCTTGGGCCACCATCTATAACAGCACCGACCGTTCACCTCTTTCGGGAGTTGAACAGTTGTTCCAAGGGATTTCTGATGATGAGCATGTAAGATGTGTCTGTAAGCTCAACCTGAGGGTCTGGGGCCTCCCCCCCACCACAACAAATCCTTTCTCTATTGGACAATCATTACTCAATGATCAACTATCACGATATCACACTTGATAGATGTTGATTCCACCCCGAACAACACCTTTTACCTTAGGTTTCTCTCTCTATCAGACAGGTTATGGGCTCTTAGGACAAAGAGGAAGTTATTCTCTCTTCCCACTAAGATCTATCAAGATGAGGATCTCATGAGATCACAAGTTGCAAAGTTGAAACATTCTAGAGGATTGGTGGCAGAGGTAAAGGGTAAAGGGAATTGAGCAATTATTCAAAATGTCCTAGTTGTTATCCGTGATTCATCTCCCCCTGGTTGGGAACAAAGACCGACTTTCATAGCCAAATGACGGTCTTGCGAAGAGTTGGGAAAGAGTAAGCCCTTCTTCACCTCTCTTCTTGTCAATTTCAAGAATGGTAATGGTACTCTTTGGTTATTGCTCAGTCTCCTTTCCGATGTTGTGGGTTCAACTGACATTCTAATTGTTACGAAAACTCACAAGAATCCCGCCCATCCCCTTCCTAGTGTTGCTGGATACCAGTGGTTGTCAGTGTGTAGAGGAGGTTTGAGCTTCTAGCGAGATGCGTGGTTCCAGAAGTGTTGCTTGTTTGATTAGAGATGGCCTTTTCAGTGTTACCTTAGTGGTTCATTCTAACACCGCTGCTAGATTCATAGGGGGTCGTGTTGGTCATGCTAGTCACCATCTCAGAGATATCTTTGTGGTGGTTTGTTACTTCACATCAGCTTCCTCTTCGGATGCCATGCACTATCTTGAGGACGCTGACCCTTTTTCCAATTTACCCTAGTGTGTCTCCAATTTTTTTTGCATTGGGTGACATCATTATTTTGGGTGACTTTAATACACAGACTAGGGATATGCAAGTTCCTTCACATGGCCGGCCGTGACTCTGACTTGATTTGCACTAACAAGACAAAGCCCAATAGTTTGGGTCTCCAACGCCTCTTCGAGGATTGTCATGGCTCTCTTTCATCCTATGGTCGAGACCTTCAATTCGGTGAGTCCTTTGGCCTAGTGATCCTGAACGATCTTTGTTGATCCTAACTCGATATTTACAGACTGTACATTAGGACGACTTGGATCAACCCTCTAGGAGAGATGCGTCTACGGATGGCCCATTAAGCCCAGCACTTCTTAGATATTTGTGATGGGATTATCATGTGTCCTCCATATGTGACCTGGCATTGGTACCATGCCCTTTGAATCTCTCTTGATTCCTTCAGAGTTCGATCCCACCAACTTAGATACCAGACTAACCATCACATTGACAGAGAGGACCATATTTGTCGTTTATGTACCTTGGCAGAGACGAAAATAGAGATTCACTTCATCTTTCATTGTCCCATCTACTATGAGATCAAAGGGAGATTTTACTGTCTTTTCTGTGATTGTAGGTCCTTATCAGCTTTTTTTCGCTACATTGACCAGCATACCTAGCACTCTATCTTCGAGAGGCCACTCAACTTCGAGACCGTACTTTTCAACTTCTTTTTCCTTAGCACCAGGCTTTGGATTAGCGTATCACTGACTTTATGCACCCATGTCCTCCACCAGGGACATGAAGTGACAGTTCTGCACTCCAACTCCCAGTCACATCAAATCGGTGAGACCCTATTCTAGACTCACCAGACAACAGCACACCTCATTTGACAGTATTCAGAGATGTTTCGAGACCCTTGGTCGCCCTGTTCCTTATCCTCCGATGGTGGACTTCTTTTGGCCAAGGAAGGACCCCTAGTCTTTGACATCTTTCTTTACTTCTTTGTAGCTTTGTTGCTTTATTACTTTGTTCTTTCATGGGCACCATTTGGTGTCCCTGCTGTGGGCAATTTCCATTGTTTGTAAACTTTCAATCCCTTAGACCCATGTTGGTCTCTTGTTTGACATTAATAAATTTATCTTATCTAATGCACATTCATTGTACCTTTTCTATCTACTTTCTTTCAAACATGAAGTTATCACTGTAGAAAACTAAAGTTTGAATGCATTTCATTGTTGCAAATAAGTATATTTGGTTGTCATTGATGTCAACTATGGTCTGGAAGGTGTGTTCTCCAGTGATCCTATATGTTTCAGAGTGGTCTAGTGACAATTGTGAACATATATGTTGGCATGTGGATAAATGAAGATTGATAGAGATGATTGCAAAAATATTATTATTAAAATGGTCTATCAAACTGTGTTTTTCTTTCTAGACTGCATCAGGCGCATCAAAAATGGAGATTGAAAGAGATGAATGCAAAAAATTTATCCATTTGTATCAGGTTTTATCCAGGGTTTTGGAGAGAGTTTCAGGTGTCTGCTCATAGAGATGACTGTTTCAGGTGTCTATTCTAGTAAACAGTCTATCAGACTGTGTTTTGCTTTCTAGCCTGCATCTGGGTGCATCAGTCTAGTTCTTCTTGCAATTGGAGTATGTTGTTGGTACATGTCAGAGGTATGTCTCTTTCATTTTTTTTCTATTAAGATAGTTTAAGCATTTACAAGTATAATCGAAAGTCTGAAAAAAAAAAGTACCGATCGTATCACACCCCCAATTACATATACAATTACAAAAATTTTGGGGGGTGAAAACAAAACTTAAAACATCGACTTACTATCACTTTTAACCTTTACATGTTTTAATTACAACTTTTCTTTATATATTTTAACCAAAACATCAAAACCAACTGATAGAACAAACTAGTTCCAGCCATCATTCTGGCTTTTAGGATCTGGATGGGCCCCTGGAACTTCATAAGGATTCTGATTCACTTCAGCAGTATTCTCTTCTTGATTCGTTAAATTGAGTTCCTGCAACACATTACTTATATTGTTCAACTCTGTTGCCTCAGAAGGGGCTAAAAACCTCTGGTATTCAGCAATGTAGTTTGCTGCATGCACATTATCCTCGTTTATTAGCAAGCTGCCTTCCCTCACAAGTAACATGAAATCGCTCCTGGAAATGTGGAGCACCAAAGCAACCTGAGACATGATATGAAAATGGGTGAGTTTAAAGTTAAACTCAGTAAGTACCCTTCTCTCTTCCTAAAAGATTTCTTTGTTCCTGTCCTTCCAAAGAGTCCATAAAATCTCAGTAGAAAGAGCAAACCAAAAGAAGTTAAGTTTAGAATCAAATTTCTCTACATATCCGTCCAGAATTTCACTCCAACAGACACTACCAGCACAATTCCAAACACTAGAGGTACCAAGAAAAATAGACCACAACTTACAGGCATACACACAATCAAAAAATAGATGCTCAAAGGATTCAGTCACATTACATAGCTTGCAAGATACTGGGGATAAACCAATAGAAGAAAGGATTTGACCCACAGCTAACTTTTTTAACAACAACAACCATTTAAAACAAAGTTTCTTCAGCTCAGCTTTACCTTTCCAAAAAAAATCAAAGAATGGATTAATTTGCCCTCAGCATTGGATCACTCTAGCAATGAGAAAAAGAACCATTCTTCATACACAGATATAGTCCTTTAGAAGTAGTGTCTTTCAACATAACACCATCAACCCACTTAATTTTATCAAGAAATACCATTGAATCAATAACATCACAAGGGCTGTCAAATTTGATCACTTTCTTAATCAAAGTGAAAGTTTTTTTCTCTGAGTCAGGAATGTTAAATCTGCCTTTAATCTCCTCCCACACCCCTAACCTCCCTTCTATCAAGATATCTTGGATCAATGAAATCCCCTTCAAATTCCAAGCTTTGGCTAAACAACTCTGAGTAAGGGCCAAGGCTTTACTATTATACGAAAGCCCCCACCAAATGGACCTATCCTTCACCAAGAAATAAGGAGGTCCCCCTGCAGCTTCTCTACCCTGTATGAACTTCCTCACCTGAATCTAAGCCTTCCAGAAAGTTTGAAAAATTTTTGACCCAAATATTCTCATCTTAAAATCTCCTAAAACAATGTCAATCACTGAAACATCCTTCCAATTCTTACCTTTCCTAATGACAGATTTCAAAAGATTGTTCCTAATCAGAATTTTCCATGGTTCCTCTCCCCATAATGCTTTCAACACCCATTTGGATGCAAGAACCAAACCTTGGGCTTTAATATCCTTCAACCCCAAACCCCCCTGCCTTCTAACTTGACAACACCATTCCCATTTAACACAATGCCTCTTCTTGTTCCCTTTACCATATGACCAAAGAAAGTCTCTCAGAAATCTTTCTAACATGCTCACATGAGAATTAAGAAACAACCAAGTCGAAGCAAAAAAGATATGAGGAAAAAACTGTCTACACCACTTGCAATCTGCCTGCAAAAGACAAGGAGTGGATCTGCCATTTCAGGTGCTTTTTATTAATTTTTTCATAGACCCAATCCCACATCTTATTAAGATTAGGCTCAACTGAGAAGGGGATACCCAAATACCTAACAATCTGATTCGGTCCAAACCAATGCCAACCTTTAGTAGCCAACCAATCCGGATGATCAACAGACCATCCCAACACATTGGATTTAGAAGGTGAAATCTTAGACCCAGAGACCATGCAAAAAAAATTGATCCTTTTAAAGGCATTCTCAAAATTCTCCTCAGCAAGTCCTAGGAACAAAGAAGTGTCATCTGCAAACTGAGCATTAAGCAACGACTCTCCATTAGGCAAAAAAATGCCTTTCAATGGAGGACCTAACTCCTTCACCCTTAGAATATAAAACAAGGCATCTACTGCAATCACAAACAACAAAGGGGCAATCAGGCAGCCTTGCCTAATCAACCTCTCCAGCACAATAGGTTCTGACAAGCACCCATTAACATCTATAACAGTACTGGCATCCTTAAAGAGAACATTAATCCATTTGCAATAGTATTCCGAAAATCCAAATGCTTTAAGCATACCTGTTACAAATTCCCACTCAATCCTATCATAGGCTTTCTCAAAGTCTAACAAAATCATGGCTACATCTTGCCCATCATTCTTAGCCCAGTTCATAGCCTCCCAACTGGTGATCAGATTCTCCAATATATACCTCCCTTGTATAAAACCCATTTGTGTCTGTGACACAAACTTATTCAGTAATAAAGCAATTCTTCTAGCAAGAACTTTGGCAAGAATTTTATAGGACAAATTTAGTAAAGTTACGGGTCTCCAATTTCTACCCAGAGACTTATCCCCCGCCTTGGGCAAAAGCTTAATAACTCCTTTATTAATGGAGCCCCCTAATGACCCCTTCTTGAATGCTTCTTCATACACCCTCAGCAACTCAGAACAAATCCAACTTTTGTTAATCTTATAAAACTCGGCCGGGAAGCCATCCAGTCCAGGAGACTTTCCATTAGGAAAGGAATCAATAGCAGCTTCAATTTCACCCACAGAGATGTCCTTGCTAAGGCTAATCTGTTTTTCTTTCGAAATTTTAGGAGGAATAAGTTTAAAGCAATCTTCCATCACTATCCTGCTGTCTGGAGTAATCTCTGAAGAAAATAGGTTACTGTAGAAGTTATAAAAGGCATACTTAATCTCCTCAAGATCATTTGAAATTCTATCCCCAACCAGTATTTCACTAATAAGTTCTCTTTTGTGCTTAGCTCTAATTATGTTAAAAAAAATCCCAATCCTTTATTCCCTTCATCAATCCAATTCATCCTAGCTCTAATCCTCTGCCCTTGAATCTTGTACCTCTGTATGCAACTCAACTAATGTTTAATACTAGCCATTTGCAATTCCAATTCCTCACTCTGTCCTCATTCTTGTAACTCTTTTTCTGCCCGAATCAACTTATTCTGCCAAATAGATTCCTCTTGATTCCTATCCATGGCTAACTTCTTACCAATTACCTGTAGTAAATTCTTCCAAGTTTCCACTTTTAAGTTCCAGAGTTCAATGGGATCAAGCAAAGGGTTACTAATATTAAGAATCTCAGTAACCATGATTATTGCCTCAACATTATTAGGATCTTCTAGAAGAGAAGAATTAAGCTTGAAAGAACTGTGGGTCCTCTTAGAAACTACAGCACTCCTCAAATCTTCTATCTTAACGCAAGCATGAATAGGTGAATGATCAGAGAGAGAAGCTAGGACAACTTGGATAGGGCATGACAATTCTGTTGCAAGAAAGAGACAGAAGAGCTATCTCCATTCACCCTATCCAATCTACAATACACCCTATTCTTACCCGACTGATTATTGCACCAGGTAAACCAAAATGTCTTGGAACTTGCCATGCATATTTTCCATGGGATCCACCAAGTTGAACTTTCTTTTAAATTTAAGCCAAAAATACATTTCATTACCTTTCCAACAATGAGGCAAGCCTCCAGCCTTATCAATTCTGTGTTCCACCATGTTAAAATCTCCCACAACTACCCATGGAATCTTTGGCAAGTGTACACAAAACCACTCCCATAATTCTAATCTCTCTTTGTAGTTATTCGAGGCATACACATTACACACACCAAAAACACATCCTTCTTGATTGATAACAACCCAAATTACCCTCTGACACTCGGAGCATCCATGACTATCAATATAACTCTCCCATTTTAGGTGAATAAGCAAAGCCACCCCTCCCTTTCCTCTCTCATGGTTAGTGTGAAAGCCAATAGCCTTGTCCCAAAGAAACTTCATCATAGTATAAGCTTGAAATCCGACCACCTTAATATCTTGTAAACAAATAATATCTTTCTCCTTCAAATTATTGCACCACCTTCTAACTAAATACTTCCTATCAGGCATCTCTAATCCCCGAACATTCCAACTATGGATGTGTAACATCATGTTCATTTCGGGGGAGTTTTGGAACTCTTACAAAACTTATTAAAGCAATCAGGAAGATTCCTTCTCCCTCTATCCCCTAAAGGGCCAGAGCTTTTCTCTACAATCTTCCTCTTCTTTCTACTAACTTCTGTAAACTGTCCCTCCGAATTAGCCACAACCAAAGCTAAAGATCCAAGTGAGGAAGCGGGAGCCAAAGACACAGAAGATACCTCCTTATTATATAGTTGCGATTTAATTGCCCTCTCTTTAATGGATATGAGGGCTAATTGCTGGGCATTCAGAGCAGGTTGAGCATTACTAACAGCCTGAGGGGAATCAGACAGACCTCTTGACACAGGGGAGGCTAGGGGTGCAGGTACAATATCCGAGGCACCACCATTAGCCGGCACCACATCAAAATCTTCTTCAAAAAGCGGATTAGCCAATGACACAAAACTATTACTCATGGGGATATCAATATCAATGGCATCATGAGACTTTACACCCGGGGAGGTAACAAGATCCCCCGACTGCAAACTACCACATTCCAACTCTTGCGACTTAGACCCCACATTTTTATTGGGGATTTTTTTATTATTCTTACTACCCCTGACTGGTAAACCAGGAGCTTCCTGATTATTAACCACATTAAATTTTTCTTTACGAGAAGGCTGGAGAGTCGGGCAATCCTTTTTGGTATGCCCATTAAGTCTACATTGAAAACATGCATTTAGATTCCCCAAAAGGGCAATCTCCCAACAAAACCTCTCACCCTCAAGCTCTAATGAAATATTATCAGGAAAATCCACCTCCGGAGCCAGAGCCAAAAGAACTCTAGCATTAAGGTGAGGCAATGTCACCCTGGATTGCGCAACTTGTAACACAGAGCCTAAAGGCTTAAGAATTTGTGGTATAAAAGGCCAAAATTCCACATTCAAATTCTTAATTTCCACCCAATTCGGTGAAGCCCTAGCTACAACTTTATCAAGATCACCTTTTGGAGACCAAGGGTAGACTCTAAACATAGATCTACCAACATTCTAGAATCTTTTTTCCAAAACTCTTTCTTGCATGCTATGATTTTTCAAAAAAATAACAAACCCTTTTGAATCATTTTGCAATACGTCACATATATGCCAAGCTTTTTTCCCCAAACTGCTGCTAGCCAATCATCCAAAAACTTCCTAGCAGGCAAAGCATCTTTATCCAAACATACAAAGAAAATAGCAATGCTTTTCAATCTAGACCTTTCATTCAAAATTGCAGACACCATGTCCTCGTTGGGGGAAAGACAAAGAACATTAGGGTCAAGAGATGGATACTTAACATTCTCTCCTCTCTTTCCACCAATGGTGGCACTGCGTCCGCCGGGGGATCCACTTCCATTGGCTGTGGCCCGTCCTCCTTCTCCTCCTCGTAACCCTCATTCCACATTTTGTCTTCGAATAACACCCTTAAACACCGCTATAGCCGAGATGGAAAAAACACTTTCAGCCACCACTTGTTTGTAAGATAATTTTCCTTCCCCATTACCAACATTCTCACCTGCAGATTTATGAGTATCCGCCTCAGACGTACTCCTGCCCACATCATCCTGCAACTTGCAATCCTTATCTCTGCCATGATTTGGCTCTCCCATGGCACGAGAAAACCAAGCCGAGGGCAAATCTTCACCACACCACAGGGGCTTCGAAATAATGAAACAATGAGACCCAAGCCAAAAGGACAAATGCAAACAAAATATTTATTGCACCCAAACAAAGCGTACAAAGGACACAAGGGAAACACCATGACTCACAAAACATAAACAAAACAAAAACCAAGAATGACATCATTCAAACACGCGGCAAGTTGCAGAGCCCATTTTTTCTATCCTTCACTCAAATCTAGAGGAAGTACTTCTCTTGATTTTTTATTTTGTTTTTTTTTGTCTCTTTCATTTTGTGTTATAATCCTTCAGACATGATTAAGAGAGTAATATATGATTGTGTATGAGATTATGGGAAGGTACAAATGGGCAGATGAGGAGATGAAATTTCTTTCTGATGTATGAGCAATGAAATGAACAGCATATTATAATTATCATTTCTGAGAATACATGTCTATTCAGTTCAATCAGCATTGTTGTGTTGTAAACACACACACTCAATTGCAAATGGGGACTGCCACTTTTTTTAATGGTAATTTAGTAGTTTGTTTAGGTTATTCTAGATTGATCACAATTTCTAAAGTCTCGAGGGTTTATATGGTAGAAAATTTGAGCAAGGTTGTGATGCAAGCCAATCGCTAGTTGCAAGTTCAATGGCCAAGCCACAAAGCAAGTACTTGGTAGATTTTTCAGTTCCAATGAATGGTTTGTCCAATTAATCATAACCCATTAGTGTTGTTACAAAACTGAATTTCTATGATTTAGCCTTCATTTGAAAGTGATGATCAAATTTTTGGGAGAAATTCCTAAACTCGCCTAAATTCTGACCAGCACTTATAATGATTCATCCAAACACTTAGTGGAATTCAATCTGGATGTTAATGGAAATCAAGAAAACAATGGTGAATTCTGATTTTGATCATGCTAAATTTCCAACACTAGAGAAATTTTGAGGCCGATTCCCATGCATGAGCCTAAGAAAGGCCAAATTTCTGCCCTAAGCTAGATGAGAATCCAGTCCAACAATGAATACCCAACTACATTTCAACAAGGTTGCACAGAGACGGGGGGTACTTGGAGACTCCAAAGACTGGTACTGGTCCTCGTGTGGTTATTTTTTCAAAGTAGGAAATTGGGGTACTTGGAGATGCCAATATTTCTTTACAAAATAATTAAATAATTTATTCAAAACCTGAAAATATAGTAAACTAGAACTATAGTTTAATGATACTTTGGGATTGTAACACAAAAATCCCCTACCAACACTGAAATCCCGTGTCATTTCCACTGCTACAATTGCTCTTAAATTCTTAAACCTTGAAATGGCATCTAACCATTATATCTTTCACCACTAAACCAGCAAAGTCTCTGGTACAAGAGACGTCCCAATCTCCACTATGTGCCCCAGGGGGTTGGGAACGCATCTCCATGCATCTATGCATTTCAGTAAAAACTTCCAAGGTGTGGGTAAAAATCAGGTTTGCATATTGATGAAATATCTTAAGGCAAATGTAAAAATCTGATCATTGTGGGAAATTTCAAGCATTTATCAAGTCTCCAACCAAACACTTACGCAAATTTGAGTCAAGTGAGGGGGATTCTTATTTGAATGTTGAAGTAAAGGTTTAAAAACAAGAAGAAAGTTGGGTGTTACATGAAAACTGCCCAAATCTTTGTGAAATTTTGAAATCCATCTTTGTGAAGGAGCCCAATAATACCCTGATTTCTGCCCAGCAATTCAGGCTATGAGCCTGAAGGCAACCTGATTTTCACAGCTAGTGGTGCTCAAATTTCTAAACCAAGATGACTTGCAAATTTCAAAAGGCTTAAGGAGTTTCAAACATGTAGCAAGGAATTTTAATTCAAAGATCATGTCTTCGTGCAAATGAACATCACCCCTTCACCAAGCATTGCAAGAATTCAAGTTAAGAACAAAGATCCGATTCGCATTTGAGTAAGAACTCCAACAGACTTGCAAAGGTTCCAGAACTTGGTGATTTGGGTGAATTAGTATTTATGAGGAGTCCGAGTAACATTGAAAATCTGACCTCTTTGGGGCTTCAAGCCAAGCAAGGTTGAAAATCCAACCTCCTTGGGGCTCTAAGGCCAAGCAAAACAAGATTTCTACCCAGTTATTATGGCTCAAAATTTCCAAATGAAAACATGGTGAAGATGAGCTACTAAAGCAATCAAGTTGCTTGAGTAGGGGACTTGAATGGGTGTGGTCTACTTGTCGTCAAAGAAATTGCCAAACATCCAAGTAGCTTGACCCGATTGCCTTAGTTGAGAGAACAAACCAACTTCAGCAAGCATTTGAAACAATTAAAGTTAATCATGAAAATTGAAGGTGCAATTCCAAAAGAAAAATTAGGAACAAGTCATAAATCCAATGCTATTTCAACGCATGTTTTCCAGCATATTGCATTTTGAGTGAGTTGCTTTTAAGAGGCAGCCCAAGCAAGGTCAGATTTTTGACCTCCTTGGGGTTCCAAGCCAAAGCAAGGTTGGATTTCAACCCTCCTTGGGGCTCCAAGCCCAATAGTGGGGTGATTTCCACCCAGCATCTGAAGTAAAATTTTGAAACACGAGGTGGAGTTGATGAATAAAAAGGTGGAAGTGAGTTGTGTCTCCTTTAAGTCAAAATTAATTTTTTTTGAATCAAAGTTGTGTCTTACATAACAATGATGCCAACAATGGAAACAACAATAATAGAGACAAGCAATTTCAAGGAGGGTGGATTGTAATGTCCCTACTTTAGCAGTTAAATTAATTTCTTATAAAGTCATTAAATAAATTAAAAATTAAAAGGTGACTTTATATTTAATTAATTTAATTAATTATTGTATTACAAGGGAGAAGCTTCTAGAGTGTGTATTAATTATTGGAAAGGGGGAAGCCTCTAGTAATTTAATTTTCTACAAGCACAATTAATTATTGTATTGCAAGGGAGGAGTTTCTAGAGAGTGCATTAATTATTGGAAGGGGGAAGCTTCTAATACTTGCAATTAATTAATATTTGATTTCCTTCTAGAAGGGTGTAAGGAAAACATCAATAGAGGTGGGAGAGTCATTGTTTAGCATCGGATGATTGTGAATTGCATTTGATAGGAATTTGAATGTACAATTTGTTCTTGGCATTAGAGAACGTTCATCCTCTCTTGTAACATTCTAGACACCATTCCTTTGGAGTTTGGCCTTTGGAATACATTACTATGTATTTGATTTTATCATTTTGAGAACTAATATTATTTTAGCAGAGCTCTGATACCACTGTAATGGGCACCCTAGAAATGCCCAAGAACTAAACCAATTGTTGAAAGCGATTTTAATGTCTTTGCATAGGTTTCAATCCACATAACATGAGCAAGAAGGAATTTATGCAAATTGAAGATTGAACTGCTGCTGAAATAATATTAATTCTCAAAATGATAAAATCAAATATATAGTGATGTATTCCAAAGGCCAAACCCCAAGGGAATGACATCTAGAATGTTACAAGAGAGGATGAACGTCCTCTAGTGCCAAGACCAAATCTCTGACTCACACCTCCAAGCTTTTATCAAATGCAATTCACAATCATCTGATGCTCAACAATGATTCTCCCACCTCTATTTATACTTTTCCTACACCCTTCTAAGAGGAAGTCAAATATTAATTAATTGCAAGTACTAGAAGCTTTCCCCTTCCAATAATTAATGTACTCTCTAGAAACTCCTCCCTTGCAATACAATAATTAATTGTGCTTCTAAAAAATTAAATTACTAGAGACTTCCCCCTTTCCAATAATTAATACACACTCTAGAAGCTTCTCCCTTGTAATACAGTAATTAATTAAATTAATTAAATATAAAGTCACCTTTTAATTTTTAATTTATTTAATGACTTTATACGAAATTAATTTAACTGCTGAAGTGGGGACATTACAAATGAGTTTTCAAATGGTTTAAGGAAAAATTTTAAAGGTACTTGAAAACAAATAGGCTACATATGAGGAAAAAACATGGCAACTATGCTTTGAGTGCTCACAGGATGGGAAAACTCACGAATACTCTACAAGTCTATGGGCACAGGATGGGAAAACTCACGAATACTCCACAAGTCTATGGGAACAAGATACATCATCACAAGCACACATTTTTGTAGGATGTTGTTCAATGTTGTTTTCAAGCTAAGAAATAGACAATTAATGAAATGTCACTTCTGATCTGATGACTGCAAGTTCCAATTTTTTGTTTTCTTTGAATTTC
Source organism: Cupressus sempervirens (assembly GCA_028749045.1). Classification (NCBI taxonomy): domain Eukaryota; kingdom Viridiplantae; phylum Streptophyta; class Pinopsida; order Cupressales; family Cupressaceae; genus Cupressus; species Cupressus sempervirens. The sequence continues at coordinate 409,072,955 of CM053790.1, forward strand.
CTGATTTTTTTAAAGTTTTGCAATATTCTGTTTTTTTGTCTTTTTAAGGGTTTTCTATTTTTTTTTTTACTTTTTATTATGTTTTGAAATGCATGCAAAATGATGAAGGTAAATGAAAATAATACTATAGTATAAACTATAACAACTTGAAAGAGATCACAAACCCTGACTTCAATTGATTAACTTGCTGAAAGTCAACAGACCAATTACAAGTATTCTGAAAGTGTTGCAAATCTGATTTTTCTCCTTGTAAAGCAGCCAATTAAATTTTCTCCAAACACAAAATTGTCCAAGCAGTGTCAAGCCGTGTCCAACTAGATACGGTTGATCTGTTGGTAATGAATGGTTCAAATCTAATTTTTAATGATCTGATATGCTCTGAGAACCTAATGTCCAGCTATGGTTTGATGGCAATAACCCAAAGGAGGTGACATCTAGCTGAAATTTCTGATAAATACTAATAAATGGAGTGCTAGCAACCCATATCTGCAATCCAATTCTTTAAATCTGCTCTTCAATAACCCATATCTGCAATCCGATTCTTTAAATCTGCTCTTCAATATGACTGATCCACTGATAACACCAAATAATGATGTCAATTTGCTCAATGATGAATTTCAAATGAATTTACCCTCCAAGAAAAGTTGGCTTTTCATCCAACCTTCCAATATTTAAGGGGTTTATGTTCCCAACCAGCTTATTTTTAGAAAGTCCTAAAGAGGTTTGAGCCTCTTCAAGAGACTCATTTTTCATTAATCAAATGACCACCTTTTAAAACAACATTAAGCCTCCCAACAATGCATGCCAAGGGGGGCCACTTAATATAGTATTATATTCTAAAGTAATTTACATCAAAAATCACTTTATTTTATTTAAAATGAAACATTGAACTTTGAAGTAATAAGCTTAATATTTCAAATTTATTCCTAAATCCATCACCTGAACCCAAAACTAAAAACTGGGTGTTGCCACCATTCCAAGGGTGATGTCTAAATATAGTAGGGCCACTTCCAATCCTCTCATAAAAACATAGGATCGCTTCCTAAAATTTAGGAAACTCTCTCAAACCAATTTGGAATTGACTCAAAATAGCTCCTGAACCAATTCCCAATCTTCGAGACGGGAACAACAAGGGACAACGAGACAGGTTTTTAGGATGGCAAAAAAATTTGCCGATTTTGGGGACAGCTATATAACAATAGAGAAAATTAAAATATATAGAGAAATTTAAAATATTTATATCAAAACATGGATAAAGCATGTACTTATACATAATAGAACCTTAAAATATAAGAATCAGCAGAATTCATATGCCAAATTTGTGCTAATTATAGAGTCAAAGTCTAATTTGTTCAGGAAGTCAAAGTCAAAGTCCCCTAGGTGTCCCCAAGTCTCTAAGACGTTTTTGGGAGAAGGATGGCTGAAAATATACTGGTGACACGTCCCAAGGATACATTGAAAAAAAAAATCCTCCTTAAAAATAGGAGACAATCTCAAATAGTCTAGAATGGCTTGTGAAGCTCCCTACTAAGCTCCACAAGTCTTGGTTGGGTTCCTTAACCACTCTACTAACCTACAAGAACCCTTGATAATAAGCCAACATCTCTAGTAGTTTGAACTGCCTAAGGAAGGGACATTACAATCCTCCCTTCTCGAGATTGCTTGCTCACAAGCAACTGCAAAACTAGATACTACAATATATCTCTCCTTCCCACATAGCACCCCTCCAAAGGCAAGTCTCTCAATCATACAAAATACTCTTTGATCACTCTGCTCCACATCCTTCTCTCCATCCTTCTCTCCCTTGTATCTAGAATCTCTACAAATATTAAAACCAATCATCCCTCCTCATCCAATGGAAGCAAGTCAAGTGAATAGACAACATGTTGGCCCAAAGCCTTCTTCAAGCAAGACATATGAAAGACATCTATCTTACTCTCAAAAGGAAACTCATACACTACCTCTCCAATCCTCCTCAAGACTTTGTATAGACCATAAAACCAAGGCTTGAGCTTCTCTACCCCACTCCTCTTGATTGCGCTTTGTTTGTATGGCTATAGCTGCAAGAAAATCATGTCTCCAACCTCAAATGTCCTCTCAACCCTATGTTGATTTGCATACATCTTTCGTTGACTTTGTGTGTGTTGAATATTATCCTTAAGTGCATTAAGGATATTCTAATTGTCCTATAGCCAATCCTAAGCTCTTGGCACTCTGATATCATCCAACACCAAGTCCAAAATGATAAGGCATCATAACCATACAACGCTTCGAAGGGAGTCATACCAAAAGACATACGGTATGTAGTATTATAAAAATACTCACCCAAATACAACCATCACACCCAGACCTTCAACTAACCTAAAACATAGTTATGAAAATAACCCTCAGCCCACTTATTGAGTATTCTCCATATGTCTATTTGTTTGTGGGTTATAACAAGTGCTAGGGGTCAACTCTATACTTGCTAATCAAAATAGCTAATTGCCCAAATACAACCATCACACCCAAGCCTTCTGCTAACCTAAAACACAGTTATGCAAATAAACCTCAACCCACTTATTCACTATCTCCATATGTCCATTTGTTTGTGGGTTATAACTAGTGCTAGGGGTCAACTCTATATTGCTAATCAAAATAGCTCTTGCCAAAAGATGCCCATAAACCTACTCTCCTAATCACTGACAATGGTCTTGGGGAATGCATGGAGTTTAAACACCTCACAAAAGAATAGCTTTGCCACCTGAGATACTATATAGTTGCAATAGAGAAGGGGGAAAACTTCAACAATCATGTAGATGCAATCCTTCCCCTAAACTCTCTGAAGACCAATAATAAAATCCATCGATATGCTCTCTCACTTCTACTCTAGAATAAACAATAGTTACAGAAAACCTAGAAGAAATGTATGATTTGACTTGTTCTGCTGAAAAATCACACTCTCGCATACGTGGCCCAAGATATCATCCTTGAGACCCTACCATGAAAATCTCTCTAACTTGCCTATATGCCTTGAAATACCCAAGATGTCCTATAAGTGATGTGAAATGAATGGTGTGCAAGATGTTCTCCTACACTTTTGATTTGGGTACCAAATAATTGTTTTTATAATAAATCATATCATCAAACACCATATATATATCATCTTGAATTGGACCATCCATAATCTCGCATGCAAATTGATTCTTGCAATACCCAACTAGAAGCTGAGACTGCCAATCTACTAAAATCTCACTCATAAAGTAGAGTGTGGTAATTGTAAGCCTCCTAGAAAGAGAAACAGCAACAAAATTCTTTTTCTTCACCAATACCAAAGAGCAAGCAAAGGGACTAGAACTAGGCCTAATGTACTCTATATTTAGAAGCTTGCAAATAGTATTCTCTATCTAATCCTTACGTTTCTTAGGGTGATAACGGGGACTGGTAATCATGGGCTTGGCACCCTCCTCAAGCTCAATCACATGCTCAAACCCACAGTCTGGAGGTCTCTCAAGAGAATATCACCAAATACAAGATTGTGCTTGTCCAACACTAACAAGACATCTATATGAAATGACAGCTTGTCCTATGAAGAAGTTGACCTCAACAAAATGCAACACTATATTGCTCAAGTAACATTTCCATGTCTAAATATGGACTTTATTCCACTTGTTAAAACCACCATAAGCCCACCATGAGAAAAGAGCCTTCTGCACAACCTTCTTAACATCTATCGTGAACACTCCATCCACCTAAAATCTTGTATGTACCTACCAAGTTGCTATAACTATTGGCACCAAGACCTGCAACATAGATATTATTGGTCAAGATGTAGTCAGCCATTTGTATGCTAAGTTGTGGGACTCTCTAGGTGCATCGCATAATGAAACCATCTACAACTATCACACTGAAACTAATGAAATCATCTGCCTATGACTCATGCCTAGCAACTAATGCCTCATCTATTAAATAGTGTATACCACTACTATCCACAAGGCAAGTCACTTGTTGTCTCTCAATCACTCCTTTGAGCCAAAAGGGGTGCTTATTCAATGCATCACCATCTACAAGCTCAACCTACGGAATCTCTCGCTTACCCTCAACACTGCTACCCTATGAACCTATATTTTGTATTAGCTTATCAACCACATCAAAAACATCTATGAGATGCATCTTACCTTTCCCGAAGCATTAGTGTCCAAGCTCCCAAGGCTTCTTACATAAGAAACAAAGCTTCTTTCTCCTCAACTCATTATGTGTCTCCCAATACATCCTGGGAGGAGGCAACACATTTTTGCATTGTGTAGAAGACCTTTGTAATGGCTCAAAGCTCTTGAAAAACTCTGTATCCTATTGACAACAAGTACATCCTGATGAGGTAACAAGGACTAAGATAGTTTGGACTCTGAATAGCCTCCTACAAAGTCCTAGGCTTAAAAGCCCTGGCCATAACTTGTAACTTGTCATGTAAACCCTCAAAAACCACCATAAAACACATCTATCAGGCATCTTTGGAGCCATAGCAGCATTGCGTTGAACCCCATTTATATAAATTTCAGTGTCCAATTTGTCGCAAAAATGCTAAATCCCCATAGTACAGCTCAACATCCTTATGATAGTATCTGGCAATCAAACACTTAGTGTACTCCTTGTACGAATGAATGAGTCCATGGTTTTGGGTAACCAAACCATGACACAACCAATCAAAAGCCTCAACATCCAAATCTAATGCTGCAAACTCAATAGCCTCATCCCCGAGCATTGATTTAAATGAAAGGTAGATGCCAAGATTGTGCACCCATGCTCATGTACCGATCTTCCCACTACCATTAAAAGAAGATAAATTGAGCTTGCTCATTGCTCGCTTGAGGTCACCACTGTGCTGTTCTCTAGGCCGTCTATCACCACATTTCCTCATATTGTCTCGAGACTATGCATGATGCTAGTGTAGAAGAAAAGCATCTCTAACATGCTTTGGAAGGTGTTCCCACTGATTACTAGCTACCATAACAACATCCTGAATCTCCATGCCTTCAAGTGAGTCAAATGGTGGTGGTTCCTCTCTAGGCGAAAATGGGGTTACATAGGTCTGTCAATTGTCTATATCATGTTCTACTGCACAGAGAAGAATCAAATGCACTATCCAATAAATATGGAGTTTTATTGCCCCCATGCCTTCTTGTAACTCATACTGACCTGTCCTACCTGTCTCTCCTATCCCTAGGGCAATCCAAATCCAATCTATCAAGGGTTCCATTTATCCGCTTTAAGGCCTGCACAACCAATGGTTGTGATTAACAATAGTTCTAAATAACTCACAATCTGGATCGTCTTGTTGACTCCGTCTCTCCCTCTAATGGAGGACTCATATTACCATCATGCACATCACCCATAGTTACACCTAGTGGAGTAACCATATCAAAACTCAATTGCCCTTGTACTCTCCTGCAAGTATAATATCCAAGGTTACCGGGAGACGGGGAGACTTCAAGGTCTCCGGTACTGGTACTGGTACCGGTACGACAATTTTTCAAATAGGAGACGGGAGTACTTGGAGACGGCAATTTTTAATTTTATTTTTTTATAATAGTTTAAAGAGTCTAATACTAAAAGTGAATACAAGATTTGAAAATAGTAATACTGTAAGGCTAAAGTAAATAATAATAGTAATGTCACATTAAAAATTAAAATAGACTCATAGAGTTAAAGATTTCAAAACTCACATGATCACAATATTATATCTCATAGACGTATTTGTTTTTTGAATATTGCATATGATCACCATCATATCAAATTGATAATCGCTGAGATTATCATTACATATTCAAATTTTAAATTAAAAAAAATATAGTTTGATGCTGAATTGCCGATATGCAAACAAAAATGAACACTTTGTACAATAAACAAAAAATAGAAATATATCTAGTATTAGTATATTGATGGTACTATCATCTACTCCACAAGGTTGTGATCATCCATTTCAAGGTCTTTAGCTATCATGCTCTCCAAAAAATCATCTCTCCAAAAATATTTTAAATGATTTAATCATTTAAATTGTTGAATAAAAATAATTTTTTAAAAGTGTTTCTAATGTTTTTAAAGTTATTAATTTATTAAATAAAATATATTAAATGATTTAATCATTTATATTGTCGGTGGTCTTAATTTTTGTATTAAAAACATTCAAATGAGGGCTAAAATATATAAAATTATTTAATATTATATTTTACATTTATATTTTACTAGGAGACTTCGAGGAGACTTCACTTTTTGGATTAGGAGACGGGGAGACTTCAGGACTTCGTCATGAAGTCTCCAACCTTTTTTGAGGTCTTCGGAGACGCGTCTCGGTCTCCGAGACGCGACTTTTAGGGGGGTAGACGGGTCTCCCTGTAACCATGATAATATCTGTATGGCCCAATCCTTCCAGGATACATAGAAATGATCACAATACCCTCACTTTGGCAAGATCGTTGCTCTAACAACATTGAAAGCTCCCTTCTGATCTGATTACTGGAAGTTCTGATTTCTTTTATGTTTCTTTAAATTTCCTGATTTTTTTGAGGTTTTGCAATCTTCTGATTTTTTAGTATTTTGGGGGGTTTTCTATTTTTTATTTTCCTTGTGTTTTGAAATGCGTGCAAAATGATAAAGGTGAATGCAAATAAGACTAAAGTAGAATTTATCACAATTTGAAAAAGATCATAAGCCCCAACTTCAATTGATTAAATTGATGAAAGTCAACATATCAATTACAAGTATTCTAGAAGTGTTACAAATCTATTTTCTCTCCTTGTACAGCAGCCAATTATTTTTTTTCCAGACATGCTATCCAAGCAGTTCCAAGCCATGCCCAACAGGAAACTGTAGATATGTTGGTAATGAATGGTTCAAATCTGATTTTTGATGATCTGATTTGAATGGAATTTAACCATCCATAAGAGAGGCGTGATCCAGTGATTTCTTTAGTGGTGAATCTTCGCCAATTGGCTATTCCGTATCTTTGGAAAATTGCAATTTGGTGAATAAAACCTACATATGGGGTCAACCACTTCGCCAAAATATTAATTAATTTGGGTACAAATCCCATGCTAATCGCTCATTAGTTTACACATAATTGGTCCCAAATCCCGGTCCAATCGCCAATGTAATCTACATTTAGAACACAATTATTTTAAAAATTTGGCCAGTCTTTCCCAAATGTTTTCTTATTGAACAATGTATTTCACCCTTAAAATAAAATAGTATTTTCCCTCAAGTTGAGCATCGTCTACCATTTTACTGACACGTGTCTCCAACTACCCCCGTTTAGCCAACTATTTTATGTTTTGGTCTTTGGGACATGTGTCCTAATTTCGGGAAGATTTAGACTTGATGGACTGTCATTTAAAATTAGGCCTGAAATAGAGCTGAAGCCACTGATCTATATTACATCAACAGTCCAAATTAATTCCTTTCACCATAAAAATGACAACATTAAAAATGATGACGACCAAGTTGGCAATAAAAAAAGACACATTATTAATTGAAATTTAATGGATCGACATACTACAAGTACATTGTATAGTGTACACTTGGCATGTGGGCCATGTACCATTTGTGACTTTATAAATTCACCAAAAAATTAAATAATCTCTTTTTGGAAACCAACATATTAGCCAACTATATTAATATTTTGTGTTATATGAAATAATTAATTTGCCTCTTACATTACAAAAATGTTCATGACCAACAACAAAAAATTGCCTACATTTATTTGCATACCAAAAAAAAATTAATTCGTCACAGTCAGTATTAAATTTTGATACGGAAAGGAAAATTTCACCAATAGAAAATAATTTTCTCCCTTGCCTCGAATGAAAAAATCGCCCTCAATTAGAAATTTTCCCTGCATATTCAATGTTGAATTCGCTAACATTTTACATATTTTTCTCGGGAAGGGTTTCTTAAAGTTATCCCTGGCGTGATCAACATGAAATTCAAGAATAAGTGAAGTGAAGGCATATAAAATAGACAAAAAAGTAAAAGCAAACCATGAAAGATGAAAAACTGTAATACTCTATAATGCTCTTAACTTTAAGTTAAAAAACATCACTACACGAAAGCAAATTGGATTTGAAAAATGAGCGAATAATTATTAAAATGCAGCTTAGGGCACAAATTATAGCAAGTTTTATATATACACACATCCAAAAAATATCTATTTTAGTGTAAGTAAACTTAAATGATAAGGAGTAAACAGGACCTAATAATGGAACTACTTAATACCCCTATTTACACCAACAAAGGGGAAAAATAAACAATAAAAGATAACCTCAGAGTGCTCATGTAATCAGTCTGTACACCTGCTAAGACATATCCCAACTTGAAGAGAGTTTTTTCCTGACGAAGTGTTCATATAAGAGAGAGTTAAGCACTATATGGCATATTTTATATTAGGACATCATCAATCTATGCAGTTGATATCCCATCCATGGAGGGAACAAAAGAATCAAGGAAATCGTCACTTTTTCGTGCAGGCTGATGAATCATCCCAGCTGTATGGAGTCAAAATTGCAGTGTTTCCAGATGCACAGCTGCATATTTTCTATGTTTTTTGTCATTTTATAGTTGAAACCATAGTTGAAAATCTTGCCAAGTACTTGTCAAGTTTTTCACCAGAAAACTTGGCAAGTTTTGGGAAAACACTCACACGTGTAGCAAAATTAGAGGTCAAATGCCCAAAAATGTCATTTTCTGAGACCAGTTTGCATTTGCAGCTCAAGGGCAGGAGGATTTATACAAATAACATTTAAGTATAAGGTTCTTATACTTTAAGTTATGTTTGTGTAAATAGTGTCACGTTGTTTGAGATAGGTTTCAGCTTCACAGGAGTTAAAATGCAAATTCTAGATTTTGGGGGATTTCAAAAAAATCCAAGCTTAGCCAAATTTCAAGATTTAGCATGCCTTCAGCAATGTTATCTCCCACAAACTGTCCTGGCAAGTTGAGGTCAAATTGAAGCTAATTTCTGTTATAACATCCAAATAATTTCCTCCCACGTTTCTGCAACTGAAAGACATGGTTTAAAAACGTCATTTACATAGCCTGAATTAGATAACAGACTGTACCAAATAGATTATAAAAAGGGGAGGTATAAGTAATGGGGTGGTTGATTGTTGAAAAACGTTATACAGAATAAGCTACATGAATTGCACTTACGAGAATTACTTTTTACAATCTTGGGTTAATTAGTTTGTCAAGTTCATCAAACAAGCTGCATTGCAATTTGTAATCAATTGCACGATTCTAAGGCCAAACATTCTAAAGATGAATACAAACAGAAAAATGATGTCAAAATTACTCCATAATTCTCTCAAGAAGCCTGAGAAACCTGCGAATTGTAAAAGTACAACACTGGATAAACCAACAAACGTCAAAACTATTGAACAAATTTCTCCAAAAGCTCCTGAATTGTGATAATTCGCAAACATCCTCTGAAGAGGAAAGATTGAAGTTACCTTGAGGCTCTCGACGACGCCGGGAACGACCTCATGTTCAAGGCCAGAGTACTCCCCCTCTGTGTTCTCCCTGATGACGACAATATCAACATGGTCATGACGACTGGGAAGGCCAGGGAGTGTGAAGCAGTGGACGAGCGAGGCATAGAGGTCCAGCTCCTTCCGCAGCTGCACATTCAGAGAGCTCACGCCACCTCCCACGGGCGTGGCCAGGCCGCCCTTCAAGCACACCTTGTTCTTGCGGATGGAATCGATGACTTCCGAGGGCACGCTGGTCATGTTGCCGCTCACATGGAATGTCTCGAAGAAGATTGGAGAGTGCATGGCCTCCATTACCTGCTGCACCGCGCCAGTCACAAGGGGGCCTATGCCATCCCCTGGTATCATCGTCACAGCCCGCGCTTCCCCGTCCCCTGGCCGTGGCATGTATGTTACGCCCCTCCTCCCATTCCACCTCCACAACTCCTTCAGTCTCACTGCCCCACGCCTCATCTTCCCACTTCTTCCGAGCCCAAGTGCTCCAAAAGCTTACAGTTTTAATTACACCCGATGCTCCATCGCTCTGGAAATTTAAATATGTGCGTGTCCCTTTCTTCTTCTTTTGAACTCGGATAGTTTGGACTGCCAAGCCTTTACCTCCAGCAATTTTGTAAATATTTTTTTATATGTGTGTGTAAATATTCTGTGTAGTGTTCTTTGAAGTCTTCATTCTTCTTGTCTCCTCCTACTATTTCTGAACTTCAACAAAAATAGTTTAATGCCAAATCTTATGTGAGTATATATTTAATCATTTATTTATATACAGGGGTCAACTTCATTTTTATTTATTAAATAGGTATTTAATAATAAAATTTAATCAATTAGAGTGATGCAATGTCCATCCATCATTTGTGAAAATTTACAATGATTTATTAAATTCAAGTTTTCTAATGTTTATATCCTTCTTTTCAAAATTAGAGATGTCAACAACTCATCCAACTATCATATAACTGGTATTCATATATCTAAAGAAATACTTGAGATATCAATTGGAATGACTTTATTTATCTTTATATTAAATTATATTATTAGTCCATGTTCTTAAGGCAGCAAACTATAGTTTTTGATATCATTTTTAGGCATTACTTTGCTTCTTAAAATTTGTGCACCTTGAGAAAGTCTCATCTAAAACTACACTCTTGGAGGGATTTTAGAATTTATCTAACATCAAAAAAAAATTACTGCTTGAGCCATATGCTTACACGTATTCTTATGCATGTTAATTTTTATCCATTCTTTTTATCAACATTTCCATGGCCACTTAGATCAAAGACCATTTGAGTTGCTAGGGTTAATCTCATCTCCTCTTTAGATTAAAGAAGACTCTTCCTACTTGAAATAATTTGATACATCTTCCTAGGTGAATGTTCTTTTAGAAAGAAATGTCAAGAAAAATTGATGAGATCATGCAATCAAACCAATCATGTCACTTGTTCACCCTTGTACAATAAGATTCATATTGTAAAATGATATAAAGAGTCTCAAAATTTGATGAAATTGAAGAAGTTTTACAAAAGGATTCGTATTGTAAATTGATTCAAAGTAATTAGGATTAAAGTTATTATTTGAGTGTATAATTTGTGTCATTGGTTTTAACATATGTATAATTTATTGTCGAAGAAGACCCTAAGTGGGATCATCTCTTTAGTTATGATTCACTTTGATCTACAGTTTAAAAATTTGATCCAAGCATGAAAGTTGGTGAAGGAGGATTTGGCTAAGTTTATAAGGTATATAGATTGTCAATCTTTTAAACCTAAAGCATATTTTGAATCAAGTATGGAGTGTTTGCAAGCAATGTTCAACGATAGTCGAGAGTTTGTAGTGAAAAAGCTTTTCACACAACAAACTACAAGGGCATCAAACAAATTTGTAACAAAAGTGAATCTCATCAATGTTGTTCATCACTATAATGTTGTTCATTTGTTTGGGTGTTGCACATGAGGACTAGAGAGGCTACTAGTTTACGAATTCATGCCTAACATAAACCTTGACAAATATCTATTTAGTTTATCTAAATCCTTCTCATGAAATAGAGAAATAACAAATTATTTTGGATAAATCCCTATGCATCTCTTTAAAATCTATTTTGTAATATCTCTAGCAACAAAAAATGGTGAAACCATTTAGGTGGACATTGTGATTTGAGATAATTTTGGGAATGATGAAGAAACTTGCATTTTTAAATGAAGAATCCCCTTTCGAAATGTTCACTGGAATATTGAAGTTGCCAATATACTTCTAGATAACAACTTTAGGCCAAAATTATAGATTTTGCATTGGCAAGGCTCTTTGTAGAAAATTGGACACATCTTACTAGAGTCAGTGATACCATGTAAGATTCATTACTTGTGCAAATTTGTTGCCCCTTCTTTATGTTAAATTGAATGATTGCTTATGATTTTATTGTTTGGAAAAGAATATACGATGCCAAAATATGGTGTTCATAGTTATTTGATAAAAAAGGCAGATGTGTATTGCTATGGCATACTTGTTCTAGAAAATGTGAGTGGTAGAAAGTACGTTGATCTTAAACTTCCAAACATATGAAACTCCTATTAAAATGGGTGTGACAAATGAAAAGGCTTGTTAATCATTTAAATATATTATTTTTAAATATTTAGATCATTTGGTGATCATATTATTGAAATAAATATGGTTCACTTTTGTTAATATGGTTCACTTTTTTTAACCCAATCTTTCAATTACTAAAGTTCCTATTCATTTACGTTCTTATTTTAATTAGTATAAATTCTTTTTTAGTTAGAATATTTTAGCTATTATTAGAATACTTAAGTACAAGTATTAACAATTTTGGAATGAGTATTAGAAAAATTGTACATATATATTGATAATTTTTGAAAAAGATGAAATAGATGCAATACATGATTTTTAGGGCATTTTGAAGTTGGCATAAAAATCAATTATTACTATTTAGGATCTATTCATACATGAAATTAGCTATAATGACTATTAATATACTTCCCTTATACTATAACTTTTTAGAATAAAATTATTTAAAAATTTATTATATTAAAATTATTATTATAAAGGTAAAAAAAATCATATGCAATTAACAATAGAAGAAAAAAAATCTACAACTAGTAACTCAATTTACTACTCTTATAGAAGTAAGAATAGTTTTAGATTTGTGCTAAGAGTGGAAGGAAGATTGATCAAGAGAAGGCTAAGATGATGGGAGAGACTTTAGTTGAGGCAGGGTTTGTGAAGCCCGTTGACTCCCACTTCTCGCAATCTTCCAAATGATTATTCTCTCCTGGAATGTGAGGGGTTGAACAACATCCCTAAACAAAAGGTTGTTCATAGATTGATAGATTCTCATTCTCCAAATATTGTTTTCATTCAGGAAACTAAGCTTACAGCTGATGAGTTGGATAGTTGAGGGCCAAAGTTGTAGCCCCATGGTAGCTGGCAGGGAGTGGGTGCTCAAGGTAGCTCAGGTGGACTCGCCTCTCTTTGGAATCCTAGGAAGGTGACTCCTTTGTGGTAATTTTGAGTAGGTCCTATATCTCTTTGATGGCTTCTCACTTTGAGATGAGGGAAAGGTGCATGTTATCCAATATTTACGCTCCTAATGATTTGGCAGGTAAATCTCTTACGTGGTCACAGATCACCTTTGTTTTCTCCTTAGATCCTTTCCTCCCTTGGATTGTGGCTAGAGACTTTAATGTTGTTACTAGTTTAGAGGAAAAGACAGGTGGGAGTGCTCGACAAGGCCCTTCTTCAAGTATGCTTAGAGATAATATTGGTTATTTGAATCTCATTGATGTTGAACCTAGCTCTAGTACATTCACCTAGAATAATAGGAGCGGGACGGAGGCCATTTTGGAAAGGCTAGATAGGTTCCTAGTTTCTTGTTTTTAGATGGATATCAAATGGTCTACCAAATCAAAAGTTCTTGATTGGAGAGGCTCTGACCACTAGCCTATTAAGCTCTCTACCACTCCTTTTAAGGTTTCTAAAAATACCTCTTTCAAGTTTTAGCTGATGTGGTTGAGGGATCCCTCTCTACAGGATCTTATGATAGCCTGGTGGCATGAGGGCAGGCCTCCTCATGGCACCTCCATGTTCTCCTTTGAGAAGAAGCTTCAGCATGTGAAATTTAGGCTTAAAAAGTGGAACAAATAGTGCTTTGGGAATCTTCAAGACCAATTGCGAGTGACCCAGGCTAGGCTGGATAGTGTCACTCGCCAGATCAGGGACCAAGGAATGACTCTAGATTTAATTTCTACAAAGTCCTCAGCTCTAAGGGAATTAAAGAAATGGGAGCTTCAAGAGGAAATATTTTGGAAGAAAAAGTCTCGTGTGGATTGGCTACAAGAGGGAGACAGAAACATTGCTTTCTTTCATAACATGGTTAAAGCTCGCAGGTCTGGTAATTCTATCTCTTCTCTCATTTTTGCTTCTAGAGATCAACTCTCTTCCAAAGAGGCAATTTCTCTAGAGACCATTAGATACTTTTCCCAAATCTTCTCTAAGGAGGAACCTTGTTCAATGGTGGAGACAAGGACTATTTAAGATTGCATTCCCCAACTTGTTTATAGCAATATGAGTAGGAATCTGTTAAGGCCTATTTTGCTTGAAGAGCTAGAGAAGGTGGTTTTTGGTATGAAGAAAGCTAAAGCCCCTGGCCCAGATGGTTTTCCCATTGAATTTTTCCAAGAATTTTGGGAGATTATTAAATTTGATCTTCTCGAAGTAGTCCAAGAATCACATCAGAACAAACAAATGCTCAAGTCTTTGAATGCTACCTTCCTAGCTCGCAATCCCAAGATTGACGGGGCTAATAGTTTGGATCAGTTCAGACCTCTTACTTTATCCAATGTCACTTACAAAATTATCACCAAATTGATTGCTGAAAGGCTCAAGCCTTATTTGGCTACTTTGATATCTAAGGAATAAGGAGGCTTTGTTGGTGGCAGATAGATTCTTGATGGGGTGGTTATTGCTTTAGAGGCTATCCACTCTATGGCCATGTTTAAGGAAAAGGCTATGTTTATTAAGTTGGATTTAGCAAAAGCATATGACTGGGTTAGCTGGGAGTTCTTGGGTCGTGTGCTTCTAGCTTTCGGATTTGATATGGAATGGGTTGATTGGATTCTCAATTGTGTGACTTCCCCATCTTTTTTTATTCTTATTAATGGAGAACCTACTGAGCTATTCTCTACTTCTTAGGGACTCTAACAGGGGGATCCTCTCTCTCTGTATCTCTTTATCATTATGGTAGAGGGCTTAGGCGGATTTATAAAATTTCAAGCTGAGCAGGGGCTTGTCCATGGGTGGAAGTGGCACAATAATATTCCAGCATACATGCACCTCCAATTTGTGGATGATACTAGACTAATGGGCTTGGCTACTATAAATGAGGCAAGAAATTTTAGAATGATTTTAGACATTTATTTGAAAGCTTCTGGGTAGTAAATTGTAAATCATCTATTTATTTCTTTAATACTCCACAGTCGATCCAACTCAAGATTGCCAAGATTCTTAGGTTTCAAATTGGCTCTCTTCCTTTGATTTAGTTTAGAGTCCCCTTAGCTCTAGGGACTTAGCTGAAGGAATATTGGCAAGATCTTTTGGACAAATTTTGTAGCAGGGTGAGCCACTAGACTCATAGGCAGCTATCTTCTGCTGGGAGAGTTATCCTCCTCAAGATAGTGATTCAGGCTCTTCCCATTTACAGTTGTCTTGTGCAAGCTCCTCCCATTGGTGTTATGAAAGAATTTGATGCTCTGTCTCGACAATTCCTTTGGTTAGGCAATCTTCTCTCTTTTAAATGGAGCTTAGTCAATTGGGACACAATTTTCTTGTCAAAGTTTGCTGGGGGTTTGGGCCTTAAAAGTATGGTTGTTGGTGTCAAGGCTCTAGTTGCTAAGTTATACTAGAGGTGGTGCAAGAATTAGGATCAGGATTGGGCTAAGATTCTGGCCCAAAAGTACTTTTTGGGAGTGAAGTATAGATTAGCTCTAGATGGGAAGGGTTCCTTTATTTGGGATACTCTTAAAAGGGGAGCTCCTCTTATCAAGGAAGGCCTTTTCTGGATATGTAATGAGGGATCGAGTGCATTATTTTGGTAGGAATCTTGGGACAGTCATCCTCCCATTCTTTCCAGTTACCCTCACTTCCAGCCTCTTTGTCAGATTTTTACTATTGTAAGATGGACCATGGTGGCTCACTTCAGGACAGTCAAATGGTGTGGATCAGTGGATGTGGCTTGTTCGAAGGATCTTGGGGGGTTCCTTGGAGATTCGAGTCTCCTCTCTGATAGGCTGTGTAGCTCCTCTAAGGACAAGGACATCCTTATTTGGGATCCATGTCCTAAAGGCAAGTTCAGTGTGGCCCAAGGTTAAGCTTAGCTAGATAGTAAATGTCATGGAATAAATGAAGTTCCCTAGTGGAAGAAGGTTTGGAATAAATTCTCTTGGCCAAAGTGTATTTTTTTCTTATGGCTGGTTGCTCAAAAGAAATGTCTTACTTGGGATAACCTTCAGATAAGAGGGTTTCAGGGCCCTTCTCTCTGTTCCCTGTGTATGTTGAATGGAGAGAATGTTTCTCACTTATTCTTCTTATGCCCTCTCTCTAGAGAAATTTGGCATAAGTGGTGGGAGGCGTGGTGTCATGGGTGCATTCATGTTGAATCTCTTATTGAATTTTAAGATAGCCTTGGCAGACCTCTAGCAAAAACAACATTCCTCCAGGTGGCTTGGGTTGTTGGACCTACTTTTATTCTTTGAAATCTTTGGTTGGAATGTAATCGCAAGATTTTTTGTAACTCTAGTTTGGGAGTCACTAAACTGTGGTAGATGATTCTGAGCAAACTCTAGGAAACTATCTATGCCAAGTGTGATATGACTGAACCTGTTAATCCTAGTGACTACAGTATAGTCAAGAATTGGGGACTGGTGGACAAAGGATTGGGGTGCACAAGAGGTAAGAGACCTCGGCCACTCAAGAGAAAGATTTGCACTACCACTTGACCTTATGGAACCCAAAAAGGTCCACTCCCACCATGCTGAGGAGG
Source organism: Cupressus sempervirens (assembly GCA_028749045.1). Taxonomy (NCBI): domain Eukaryota; kingdom Viridiplantae; phylum Streptophyta; class Pinopsida; order Cupressales; family Cupressaceae; genus Cupressus; species Cupressus sempervirens. The sequence goes on from CM053790.1 coordinate 409,089,515, forward strand.
TAGTCTCACGTCCCAAACAAGATAACAAACTCAACAATCAAAAATAACATCTAGGTTTAAGGAATCACCTGAAAGCAATCTAACTCAAAGGTAACAAGAGACAATTATCAACTAATCCCAGAGGCAATACAAACACGTAGGAAATCTACTATGCAAGTGGGCAAGTTTCATCGCATAAACCAACTCTAGGGTTACCTGACTAGTCTTTTAATCCTTCGGCCCCCTAGTGACTCTATGTGGCACTAGTAATCTTTCATACTGACAAGGCATACTAACAAGTCAACTCTAAGGTTACCCGGTTAGTCTTTTAATCCTCCAACCCCTTGGTGACTTTCAGTGGTACTAATATCTTATTAATTCATTTTAAACCCATTTAATGAAATGTTATCACTTATTAAATAAGCTACAATGGGTTACCCTGGCAGCCACTATGGGCCCTGACCTCCATTACAAGCCACTTCCCAACATGGCATATAGATAACCTACCCTAAGCTCAATAAAACCAAAAGATCACAAAAGACCACATACCATACATCAATTCTTAAACAAGGAACTGACAAGTATTGAAAATCACTGATCATAATCACGGATTTCACCAATACGATCATCTTAATAGAACTAATCCCAAAATCAAGTATACATAAACCAATCTATGTCATAACATGACATCACCAAAAATAAATCATACAAACACCTGAGTCCTATACAAGCGATTGAAAATCAATCCAAATACAACTGATCAAAGACTCAAAGGTCATATTAGATAGGTCACACCATTCACCTCAGTTTGACACAAGAACACTGGAAAGCAATAACAATCAATGCATCAAAACATCTCATAGAGAATACTAGACACATTACCATGGTTGAGTATAAATGATCAAGATCAAAACATTATCATGACATCACAAAACAGAATTCCTGAGCCTCTGATAGACATCCTGACTAGCCAAAGCTAAGTCAAATCCAAAAACCCCAACACTAGTAAATCACATGTTACATAAAGTGCATACAAAAGAATTTCATAATTCATTAGGTTTTGAAAACCCTAAAGTTCAATATTTACTAAAGTTTTTAGATTAAATCATAAACAATTCTATAATGAAAATCAATTTTCTCAAACAAGAGTTTCAACCCAGAGAACTTTTGAAAACAGAAACACAATAGACACGAAGAAGACAAGAATTCGAAGAATGAACAACTAGTGTACAAATCCATAAGATCCTACTTGGATCTAATGCTAAAACAATGAACGCACAAACACGCAAGAACCTTCTTTTTCCTTTGAAAGCCCTCTTTTCGAAAATTGGCTCCTTCAAACTTATGTATCTAGAAATGAGCTCTGATTTCCTTAATAAAGAATTTTTTCCCCAAATCAAGGCTTTGATCATGCAATCATGCGAAAACTTTTTATCTTTAATTACTATATTTTAATTTTCATGCATACACTTTATGCAATTTAATTAAAATAAATTTTATTAAATTAAAGTTTGCTCTCCCTTATTAATTTTCAAAGTTTTTTTAATAATATATAAATTAATTTAATTAATAATATTATTTAGAATTTATTATTAAAATAAAACTCCTAAATAATTATAATTAAATTAAATAGATATAACTACACCACAATTAGAACCATAACTTTATCTTTAAATTTTCATTCTTTTATTTAATTAATTCACGAGATGTTTTTAAAATAATATATTTATTAACTTAATTAATAACATTATTTAGAGTTTATTATTAAAATAAAACTCCTAATTAAATTAAATAAATATAAATATGTTAAAAATATAATTTTAATATAGTCTTTTAAATTTAATTCTTTCATACACATTTAAAGAACTTTTTAATTAAAATATTCTTTTATATTTTCTTTTCCTCCACTTTATTAATTAGTGCAAGCACTATTTAAAGTATAGTTTATTAAATAAATTAATAAGAATAATTTAAGCTCATAATTTAAATGCAACTCTAATTTAATAATTATTAATTAAATAATAATAATAAAATAATATTTTATATTTAATCTTTTAATATTTTAATTCTATTTTTATTCAACTTCTTAAATTAGACTTTTAAAATAAATATTTTAAACTGAAGTACATATTTAATTAATTTCTAATTAATTAAATAATATCATATTCTAATCTTTCTTTAACCAATTTTATAAATTTAGACCTCTAATTTAGACTCTAAATTTAGACCTTTAATTTAGACTTTTTATTTAAAGCATAGATTTAATTAGTTTTTAATTAATCAAATATTCACATATTTTAATATTTTCTTTTTAATGAAATAATATTTATTACTCAACTAATAATATTATTTAGAGTTTATTATTAAAATAGAACTCTTAAATAATAATAATTAAATAAAATAAATATAAATATGCTAGAATTAGAACTTTAATCTTTTAAATTTAATTGTTTTATTTAATTAATTTCTCAATTAATTAAATATAATTAAATATCAAATTTATTTATAAAATGTTCATTAAATTAAATCATTAAATTATCTTTTAATTTGATTTAATTATAATAGAGAATCACCAGAAACTCACAAAACTAAAAATGACAACTTAACTGAAGGCAAAGAACATAATCAAATTCTAGGGTCAAAATCACAAATTCATGTCACTTGAGAAATTCGGATGGGTAAACTAACTTAGATACTTGTCCTATTTTTTAGGACAATTGGCTTAGAGTTTAGGATTTGGACTTAAGAGTTATATCCCTACTTATACCATTGAAATATTGTGATATGGTACGATCATCTTGGCAATTTAGGGAAGTTGATACCCGGTACGTACAATCTACATAAAATCCACACATGTACAAATACAATATTCTAAAATAAATAGGTAATGGAAGGAAGTGGTTCATCGTGTAAATCTCGGCTAGTAGGTGACTATGACTCCCTTCTTCAACCACATCAGAAACGTCAAACATAAAGAAAACATACACACACACACCATACACATGCAAGTATGGGGTAAGTATCCATAGAAACTGCATAAAAATAATTTGTCTAACTAACATCATTCAATAACTAAAATAATTGGCACTAAGTACCAAGTACCTCAACATATATATATATATATATGTGTGTGTGTGTGTGTGTGTGTGTGTGTGTGTATGTATATACATATATGTATATGTATGTATATGTATATGTATATATGTATATGTATGTATATGTATGTATATGTATATGTATGTATATGTACATATATATATATATGTATATACATATATGTATATATATACATATACATATACATACATATACATACATATGTATATGTATGTATATGTATATGTATATATATACATATATGTATATACATATATATATATATGTACATATACATACATATACATATACATACATATACATACATATACATATATGTATATACATATATATATACATATATGTATATATATGTATATACATATATATATACATCTATGTATATGTATGTATATGTATGTATATGTATATGTATGTATATGTATGTATATGTATATATATATATATATATATATATGTATATATCTATGTATATATATATATGTATATATGTATATATATGTACGTACATATATGTACATATATACATATATGTATATATATACATACACACACACACACACATATATATGTATATATAAATTAAATATAAAATACAACTAATAAATTTCGGTAATCTAGCACTGCTAATCATAAACCATAATAATAGATAGGCTTAAAAGAATCCAGTCAAAACAAATTAGAAAAGTCAAGTAGGGGTAGGCATTACATCATCTCCATTTTTTGCCCACTATTTTTTAGTTGCTGAAGTTCCATTTCATACTCATTTAATTTCTCAGGGATATACCCAACTTGATTTTCCAGTTAGGTTCTCTTCATTTTTTCTTGATCTAGATCTCTCTGAATTTTCTTTAGAATAATTATTTCATTGTAGAGCTAAGAGTCAACTTGGAGGGAAGCATTCTCTTTTAGCTTGGCTTTTTGAAGGAAAGACAACTTCATTGAATTATTTTCATCTCTAATCTCTTCATCGAACTTTTTTCCAGACTCATTAGTGATTTACTGGGTTTCCTTGAGATGGAGCTGATTTTCAATACTTAAACCCTTTTGTTCCATCATCTCCTTCTAATTCTCCTTATTCAGGCACTGATTTTTAATTATTGGGGCTTTTCCTTCATCATTCTTCGCTGTTTCAGAATCCATCAAACTTTTAACATTAGTAATATCCATTTTAGTAGGTGTAGGTTTTTTACTTTGGTTCCCATCATTTTGTCCCAAGGGTTCTGAAATCATTTTTTACTCCATGTTCATTTCTTTGCTACTTTCCTTCTCATTCTTAGCCATTGATATACCCCTACTTCTAGAATACCCATCCATGTTAGAGCTAAAATTCCTCGTTTTCATATTATCCTCATCATTTGCACTTTTCTCAGACTCCGTAGCTTCCTCATTATTTATTTTTTATTTTTCCATCTTAATCTCCTTCTTTGTGCCCTTGCTATCACTAAAACCCTCCTTGGTTTTAACCTTATTATTTTTATTTTCTTAGTGCTCATCTTTTGGTGATGCTCACTATTGACCAATTTTCTCTTCTTCTCCACTATGGGTGAAAGCTTACTATATTATTTCTATAGTAATTTTCAATTAATAAAATAAGACCTTCATAAAGTACATGTCTAGATTCCTTCTTCCTATGGGCCTGAATACTATGTAGCAGAGAGAATTTCAAATAAAAAGGGAAGGACAGTCTATCTTTATACCAAAATGGTTTAAAAACACAAAATGAAATTTATGCACCCTTTTTATCTTCCATCTAGAATGAAATATTCATGAATGTAGGATAAGACATCATGTCAGATTAAGTTGATTTGGTCTAGGTCATACAAGTTCCCATTCTTCACAAGCCTTTTCTCCTCATTATCATGTTTTGGAAATTTCTTGAATGTTGCATTTGATATGTTTGTTTCCTTTTTGAATTTTAGCCCCCCCATTGGAAGACTAGTTATCGCAACGATAAACTCCTCATTCAAATTCGCAGTTACCCCATGAAGAGTAACCCTTTCCTTAGTCTAATTCTTGAAGAAATTATCAATAATGTGGGGCTTGTATCCATTTGACTTCTCGATCTACATCATCACTTTTCCCTTCTGGAGAATCTCCCACACCACAAATTTCACCTTCCATTCCTTGTAGGTAGATGACTCTTATTTCCTTGGCTCTCCACCTATAGTGTAACCTACTCTGTAATTTTTCTGAAAAATGGTAACTTCAACTAAGAACAAGGTATGTTTTATCTCAAGAAAACTTTTCACCCTTAAAATGTGCCAAGTACTTTTGATGATGATGCAGTAGTACCTCCTAGAGATACACAAACAATCCTCAATAAAATCATCACTTGGCATAATAAGTTGCTTAATCTTATGTAATCTCTCCTTCAATAACATTAGTCATATCATTATTAATAATCACCATCAACTCACTCTCCTTGTTGATGTAGTCACGCCAAGTCATCATAGTGTCCCTAATGACTGCTTTATTCGCTATCTAGTTAGTTTCTTTATTTCCTTCACAGAATATATGGGTTATAATTACTTTGTCAAGTTTTTTAATGAAATCTTTAATTTCCATAAGAATTTGATAAATATTCTACGTAGTCAAACTCTTGTTATTCAACATGTTCACAATATTTAAAGAATCCCCTTCCAGCCATAAATTCCTATACCCAGATTCTATTGCCAGCCTAACAATATACAGAGCCGATGTAGCCTCATCTTTATGACTATTCGAGTGACCAATATGAATAGAAACATCACCCACCACTCTATTATAATGGTCTCTCAAAACTCCACCACACTGTGCTCTTCCAAGGTTCCCTTTAGCAAATCCATCAAAATTAGCTTTCAACCAATCCAAATGAGGAGATCACCACTTCACATGTTGTCTCTGGTCATCCTATTTTGTGTTAATTCCTATTACATTCATAGGATTTCTTATTTGAACTTCATCACTATTTTTATTCCGGGCTCTGGAATTCTCTTTAATGGCTCTAATAATATTTTGATCCACAACCCACTCAGGAGTTTCTTTACTTCTGAAAATTCTATTGTTCCTTTCTTTCCAAATACCCCAACAAAGACAAGGAAGAGAATCTAGAGAAAACCAATTTTAGCACCTTTAATAGGACAAATCCAATTCTAAAAACAATCATCAATATTATTAGGTTGAACCCACCAAATATTCCAATATTGAAGGAGGGGAGCCCAAAAATTCTAGCTAAATATGCAACTCATTAAAAGGTGATTCCTATCTTCCAAATCCATCTTAAAAAAGACAACATATGTTCACTAAATTAATATGTCTTTTTTGCAAATCATGTAGAGTTAAAATTTTATTTTGAAGCATAGTCTAGAAGAAAATATTAATTTTAGGGATTAGACCCTTGATCCAAGCTCTAGCCCATAGGGGGGAGTTGCCCATATCCTTAGATCTAAACACAAAGAGACCTTGAAATAACCACCAAGTTCAATCCCCCACACCATTATATCCTATTGATTAGGATAAAGGCTACAAGCATTAAGAAAAATTTGAATACTGGAAAAACTTTGGTTAAACTTAGCAATATTAACCCAACCATTGATAGACCAATAATTCTCCATAAACTCCCCAAATGATTGTTTACATCTTTCTATAGAATTGATATCAACAAAATCATCTATCAAAGGGTGATCCAAGAGCCACTCATCTTCCCAAAATCTAACTTTACATCCATTTTCAACTTTCCATTTACAACCTTTATTCAAAATATGTTTAGCTCCTTAGACAACACCTCAAGTAGCAGAAGAACTAGGGATAATTGGGTAGGATAAGAAGTCATAAATAGGAGCATTATAAAGGTATTTATGCTTCTAAATTGAGCTCCATTCCTTATCATCATGGTTCACTCTCCATTCTTGTTTAGCCAACAAAGCTTTATTCATACTTCTGATAGATCTTATAACCAAACCTCTTTCCATCTTAGATTTATAGACCTTTTCCTAGGCTATCAAACCATTCTCTTTTTTTCCTCACTTCCAGAGCATAAAAAATTCCTTTGAATTTTATCAATAGCATCTACGAATTTAGCTAGAATCCTAAAAAGACTTAGAGCATAAGTTGGGAGACTTTGAAGACAAGCTTTAAGTCGAGTAACTTTACCTACTTGCCTAAACATATTACCTTTCCATCCAACTAATTTCTTATTGAATTTATTTACTAGATCCTCCCAAAAAGTATCAAAAGGACTAAGCCCCAAAGGAAGGCCAAGATAAGTACTCAACAGAGATCCTATAGAACACCCTAGAATATTTGCAACCTTCCTTTATCTAAGAGCAGGAGTATTGATAAAAAAATAGAGAGTTCTTATTCTAATTAACCAATTGCCCAGTAACAGTTGAATAAAGATTTAAAGCTTTTTTAAGACTTCTAGCCTCCATAACAATAGTTTTTCCTAAGAAAATGGTATCATCCACAAATTGTTCATGAGATCAAATAAGAGGATGTCAAGTAGGTCTCACACCTTGAATTTCCCCTCTCAAAACCATTCTACCAATATACTTGCCAAGACTATCAACCATAACAGTGAAGAGAATGGGAGAAATAGGATCACCTTGCCTGGGACCCCTAGAAGGTGTCAAAAAATCAGAAGAACTCCCATTGACTAAAACAACTAGAGAAGAGGTAGAGACAAGCTGCAAAATTATCTTAATAATTGAATCATTAAAACCAAAAGAAAGTAAAACCTTTTGAAGAAAACTCCAATCTACTCTATCATAAGCTTTAGCAATATCCACTTTCATAATAAAACCCTAATTATTAGACATAGATAAAGAGTGAATGTTTCCATGGACAAAAATAATTGAGTTCAAAATTTGCCTTTCAAGAATGAACCCATTATGTTGCTCAGATATAAGATTAGGAAGGATAACCAATAACCTCAACGTAAGAACTTTAGAGATGATTTTGTAAATTGAGTTACAAAGGCTAATGGGTCTAAATTGATCAGGGGAGTTAGCTCCATGCCTCTTTGGAATAAGACAAAGAAAGGTAGAATTAATCTCCTTCAACATTCTTTTTGCTCCAAAGAATTCTTTAACTATATCACAAATTTCTTTACCTACCACTTTCCATTCATTTTGGAAGAAAAACATAAGAAAACCATTTGAACTTGAGGATTTATCTCCTTCAAAGGAACACATTTCTTTATAAATTTTCTCTCTATTGGGAATAGCTATCAACATTTTATTTTTCTCATTAGAAACCACATGAGGAATAGTTTCAAGAAGCTCAATTTGTATTGTACCATCCACATCAGGGTCTAAAGTAAGAAGAGAAGAAAAATAGGTTACCATTTCTTTAGAAATATCAATTTTATTTGTAATTTTCTCTCTTCCCTTGGAAAGGCATATAATTCGATTCTTGGCTCTATGTTTCATTGTAGTTAGATGAAAAAAATTAGTGATTCTATCACCTTTTTCAAGCTAGATAGATCTAGAGCTCTGCCTCTAAAAGGTTTCCTCTTTAGAAATAATGTCATGGTATTTAACTAGCTTTTCATTTTCTTCTTTAACCATTTCCTCTGAATAACCCTCTTGTTGAATTCTTTCTTGGATAAATTTTAGCTTATCCTTTAGGTTTGATTTACTCTCAAAGATATTCCCAAAAGACTTCTTATTCAATTCTCTAACTCTTTTTTTAACATTCTTAAGTTTGGAAGCAACTTGAAACAAAGTTGTTCCTTCAATATTGATATTCCATCATTCATCCTAGTAAAGCATCAAAATTTGGATATTGCATCCAGATTTTCTTAGAATTGAATAGGAAATTCTTCCTAACATGAATAGATTTAGCCTTAAAAAAGAGCAGAAAATGGTCAGAAGCAATCTTATGTATTTCATTAAGAGAGAAAACAAAATCTTTAGTCTTATCTGGAGAGATAAGAACTCTATCCAAGAGAGCTTGAATACATTCATTTACAACTCTTTTATTACTCCAAGTAAAGTCAATACCTTGGAGTTCCAAACCCATTAAACCTTCTTTATTAATAAAATCCATTAAATCCAACCTTCCTTCCAATTGACTAGAATTTCCCCCTTTTTTTCATGTTCATAGAGAGGAACATTAAAATCCCCTAGAAGTAATCATTTTCCATTATAATCTAAACTCTTGAGCTTAGAAAAAGAATCCCAAAACTTTTTTCTAGAATTTTTATTATTAGGACCACATATATTAATTACATACCAATAGTTACCTTGAGATAAACTATGTATCTTGACCGCAATGAAGTGCTTATTGGCATCCATCAGGGTACCAGAAAACATAGATTTTTTCTACATTATTAGAGTGCCACCTAAGGCTCCTTCAGAACTACTTTCCATAATACAATAGTTATTGAACAATTTCAAACTTTCAACTTTACCTTTATCCATTTTTGTTTTCTAGATCACCATCATATCAAGTTTAAGCTCTCTTACAAAATTTCTAATTACATCTGATTTATGGATACTATTCATCCCCCTTACATTCCATGTAATGATTTTCATTATTACTTTTTAGGGGTAAAATTCAAAATAGTTGCTTGCTTCCCATCAACAATATTCTGCAAACTTTCTATTTCTCTCCTCTTTTTGGTAGTCTTTTTGCCATATTTCTCTAGGGTTCCAACATCCAGTTTCAATTTTAAAGATCCTATCTCCAATTTAATTCTTCAAGTAGCTGCTCCTATAGCTAGAGTATTAGGTTTCTTATCAACATTTTCCCTTTGTCCCTGTTATTATTTTGGTTCTTCCCTCTTAGATATCTAATCCAACAATTTAGAATCTATCTCACATCCATTGAGAGGTATTTATTCACATAGAGGTTCCAACAGAATGAGATTTCCTTCATCCATTAAATCCTCCATAAGATTATTCTCATCTTGCTATCCACTCATTTCCTCTAAGATTTCTCCTTCCTCAAACTCCTCTAAATCCTCAACCTTTTCCAGGTCCTCAACATTATTCTGATAAATAACCAACTAGTTTTGTGATCTTTTAGATTCCTCATTTTTCTTTATAGCAGGTAGAAGAATTTCCTCATTATTCTGGATCTTCTTCCCTTCATCCTTTAACATCTCCTTCCTATTATTAGATTGAGATGTAAGGCTATCTCCACTTTGCTAGCCTTGCATAACAACATCTCCAAATAAGACTTTAGGTTTCCAAACCCTTTTTTAAACCTTCTTTTCCACATTCACCACTTGTTTTTGTTTTTAAGTTTCAATGGAAATTTTTTTGCCGAGTGACCCATTTTTTTACAAACAAAACACACATTAGGAAGATCTTCAAAAAAGACTTCTTGAGTCCACTTTCACAATTTGGAATTAGTTTCCACCTTTTGAGGAAAGTCCTTCAGATGCGCAACTATGACATAGATTCTAGCACATAGAAGTTTAGATCTAGACGTAGTATATTATCAATGGTAATAAGTTCTCCAAAGGAGCCAGCTATCCCTTAAAAAATGTCTTCATGCCAAAACTCATTTGGGAGACCTGGGAGTCTTACCCACACCAAAGTAGTAAGGAAGAAAGCATTTGATAGATCCATATTTGGTTCCCATTTTTTAATCGTTAAGGAACTACTACCAAATAACCATATTCCACCACATAAAACCATATTTAGATCCTCCTTGCAAACAAATAAAAAGAAGAAAAAACATTTCATCATTAAAGCAATGTCTACTTGACCACAGAGAGCCCATTTCCTTTTAATCATTTTTCTTAAGGTTTCAATAGCTGGTTAGGCCCCTAGAAAATTTCCCAACTAGGGTTAATTCCATAATAGAGATAGAATAATCTACTATCGAGTCTAGGACAAAAATTTGAAACTCACCTTTTTCCCAATAGGATTTTGAAGTAATAGGAGGGAAAGAAGATTTGCCTCTTTGCCTTTTTTCCAAACAAAGAAGACCACTTTCTTTGACTCGCTTCATTATCCTCCTTCTTCTGCTCCCCAACACACGATCCTTCAAAACTCTTATAGACAACCAAATAAGGTTCCCCTTTCAAGATATTCTTTAGTGGGTCCCTTAAGAGGGCAAGGATCTTGGTCAAAGGATTAGATTGATAATAGTTAGAATCCCCAAATCTTTTAGAGCCAAATCCCAGCAAAACTTTTTCTTCTTCCTACACCAGGTTCCCACATATTCCATTACTAAATATGCTTATGCATTCCCTGCAACACCCTCAGAACTCCCACCATCTAGATTCCCTAGAAAATCAAAGGCAATCCCCATAGCTGAATTCCCACCTACCAAAATCTCTCCTATGAAGCTCCTGCTCATTTCTTCCAACAATTGTTTAATCCATACAATATTTCAAAAAATGATTATAGTAGCTTAGAAGTAAGAATAGTTAACAATGTCAAAAAATAGTATAAGAAAGAAAATAATTTTTTCATAAATTTAGTAAGATTAGATAGATGAAGATATTCTTTAAAAAAAATGAAAAGATCAATTTTATATATATATATATATATATATATATATATATATATATATATATATATATATATATATATATATATATATATATATATATATATATATATATATATATATATATATATATATATTTCAATTATTTTGAAGATATAAAACATAAAACTATAAATTAAATAACAATCAATTTTACTAGAATGAAGGTGAAGTAGACTGACAGAGTTATGAGCATTCCCTCATATGATTAGCCTCTGATAAAAACAAAGGAGCCAAGAGGTAAGAAAGTGCAACCTCAAGGAAAAGATGACAACATAGGCATCAAGGAGGTAGATACTAAAAGAGATACTATGGATATGGATGAGGAAAACCTGAATTAGAGCAAGGACTATGATGAACAGGGGTATTTGAAGGGCATCTTTGGAAACTTAGGTGTGATGAAAAGGGATATCAATAGTATGAAGGAATAGATGTAGGATATTAGGAGGGATTTTGATCATCTAAGAAGGACTACCAGAGGTGAGAGGACTCTTGGTCAGCATCTGGATAGATTCTCTGAGGTTATTGGAAATAGGGAAGAAGTCAAGAATTTAATGAAGAGAATCCTACCACTGGAACTAAAGAATAGAACTATGGAACAAATGATGAAGGATGTGCAGAAAAAGATGGATGTCATGGGAAATAGAGTTGAAAGCATAGAGAATGCAATTAAAAAACTTGCAGACTAGAGTTGCTCCATCTTGAAGACTATAGCATCCATAACATTAAAACTCTGCTAGGAAAATTGGAATAGAGGAGAATTCAAGGTCTCAAGGCATGAAAGAGGATCAAGGCCCTAGTAAATGTACCAGAGCTAATTCAAAGAAAATTGAGGTGCTAGAAGACAAAGAAATTGATTAGTTGAAGGCCTCTACTGTGAACATGAATATCCTTATAGATCAGGCTATTGATTTATTGAAGACTCTGTAGTTGTCCTGGTGTTGTCTTTTTGCTAGCTTTTTGTTGTTTTTTCCTACTTGTTGTGTTAAGGCTTCTTGTCTCAGTTTGCTTAGTTTTTTGGTGTTGATGCACTATTACTTGTGAGCTTTCTATGCTTATTTTGTCTGATAATATATAATAGGTTTCAGGTCCTTCAAAACCTATTTTTACTTAATCAAAACAATCAATTTTTATAATATATATTTTTTATTATATAAGATCCATTTTGCTGTGATTTAATAATTTATTCTTCTTACATATATTATATTATAATAACTACTTTTAACTTGTTGGTAAATGGATTTGTCACTTGAAAATGATGTAATTTAGTCCAACAAAGTGTGTATGGCAAACTATTCCCAGCAGTTGGATAGGCCCTTGATATGTGGCCTTCCTCTATGTTTGAGAGGGTGTCTCCCTCATAAGATATACATTTTGTTTTTTCAACAAAAATGTATTTGAACTTAAAGGATAGAGAGAAAGCTATTGATGGAAAATGCACCAAATGACTTCAAAGATTTCTTAGATTAACATAAATTGCTAATAAGGATAATCAAGAGCTATGCTTAAAGATGATCATTAGGACAATGCTAATTCAAGATTCATTAGCATTTGCATAATACCATGAAAAAACTTACTACAAAGAGAATCAACACTTTCACACTTCAAAAATTTTGTTTTTTAGAAAGAGAACTCAAAATGTGCTTTTCTTTATTTTCTTGCACCAGGAACATAAGCGGATTTTTTTATTACAAAGACAAGATTTGTATACACTTTCCAAAAATTTCCTTATCACAAAAATTCTAACATAAGTGTTCCCTAATTCCAAAGTCCAAAAATAATCCCATAAATTACATTGACAAAGCTCTATATTTATAGGCTTTAGGAGATAACTACCCAAAAGCTATCCCTTCAGGTTTGTAACTACCTAAAAAGTTAGAGTTTAGAAATTTTGAATGCATATTACAACCAACTCTAACTTTTAAAGTGAAAATATTAACTTATGAAATAAACATGTGATTGGTCTTGTTAAGATAGCCTTCTATCTTCATCTGCTTCTCACTTTACCACTTGAAGAATTGAAGGTGCCATGAGGTAGATGTGCCACTAAGATGAGCTTGGCATTCTTGCTCTATATGTAAGTAACTTTAATAGTCATTCTACTCCAGTTACCGATCAAATAATAACTTTGACTTGCTTCAATGCTTTGCACAAGCTTGAGCCCATGGAGATCTTTTCTTTAATTTGAATTTTCACTATTTGATTCATATTGATCTTCGACCTTCAAAGAAAATTGGTTAGTATTTCATCATTTCTAATAGGGAACATCAACTTCCTTCCCAACATGGTCATACTTAGCAACCATTTTGACGATTGGAAACACTTTGAAAGTAGGACAATCAATTCCTTCAACCCATATAATTATCATTATTATAAGAATATTTGAAGATTCTATGAATTGCAGGCAGATGAACTGCATTGGTAAGACTCCATCAAATCTCTCATCGGTGTTTTTGGTTTCTCTTGAGACTTGATGAAGTTTCTAATTTATCATTGAGACATTTTGTTGCTTTCCAAGCCTTTCAAATTTGCATAGATGATTAAGGAAAAGTGTCGATAACCCATTGAACTCAATTATTATATCCTCAAGCTTGCATTGCTTCTGGCATATTCTCAAATAGTTTGTGTGCTCAATTTGATCTTTGACTCCATGTTTCACATTGTTTTGGAGCATTTCTTCAAGCTTTTACTGAGATTTGTTTCCCATGACCTTTATGAAAATAGAACAATGATTTAGTCAAACATATAGTGTGTCTGTGGCATGCGAAGACATCTATGTTGACTCCATTAGTGTCAATTACATTTCCTTAAATAAGTGAAGCCTCCACAATAGATCTATTTTGTGCATTTAATTGTCTCATAATCTAGAGGCTTGAATACATTTGAACCATGGTTATATCACAATTCATCCCATAGCCTTTGGGAATTCTATTGAATATTTGAGTTCTTTGTTTATGTTTTTTATTTTTGCTTACATCCCTTTCATGGCATTTGGTCAAACACTTAGCTGCATCGCTCCACCTACAACTTCTCAAGGTACTTGTTCAAACAATTGATGCATTTTTTGTGTTTCAACATCGTCCATGGATATCTATAAGAGATACATGTATGCTAGATAATTGTAGCAAATAGAGATTCCAATATCTATTTGCTCCAATGGATGTCCATCCTCTACTCCAACCTCCTTTGTCTACCAATCACTCAAGTATGCTATTATTCTTTTGAAGGATCATAATAAACATATAACTTCATTTTACATATATTCTTGATTCAATAAGTGGTGTGTTCCCTTCATACTATGTGCAGTATGAATTGGAGGCATTTTGTCAAATAGATCATGTGCATTAGATTAGATTTTACACCCGCTAGTTGTATTCTAATGGAAATTGTTAAAGTTAATCACCATGCCCCAACGATCATTTACAAGCCTTTAAATTATGTTATTCCCACACACAACGTGGATATTTTGTATGTACTATGATATGGAAAACATGTTGTTCTAATTGCTTGCACAATCCATATTAAACTTTGCAAGTTCATGCACAACTTTTTCCAAATAATCACATTGCCTAGTATTCCACATTTGGCACACACATTTCAAATACCAAAGCTCCACGTTAACAAAATTATCTCATTAAGGTGGTGAGTAGCACTCCATATGTCTATGTATTCTTCATTTTTCATTGCTCGGCACTGATTTCTCTAACTTCAATCGTTTGTTAAAGGAATAGTGGAATTGCATTAAAGAAGAGATTTAGCCTGATGAAGTTTTTCTAATCTTCATTCTTGTCACTACCCACATCTTTACTTAAACTCCATATAGTAGTTATTCATAGTTGGTTTTTGGCTTCAAAATTTTGGGTTAGGATTAGGGTGTGCATTTTGGATAAAGCTTAAAATCTAACTCAAATTTCTCAATCTTAACTTTATAAAAAGTTAAGGTTCAAGGGGAGAGAGAGAGAGGGGGTTGGGGGGTTCGGGCAGAGAGAGTAAGAAAGATTAACCATTAACTCAAATTCCCCAACTCTAATTCTCAAACCTTAACTTTTTCTAAAAAGTTATGTTTTGTGGAGAGAGAGGGAGTATTGGTTTGAGGTGAGAGAGTGAAAAGTTGTGGCTTTAATTTTCTCTTCCCCATTTAAAATTATATTTCAAAATTTTGAATTTGATAAATCCCAAGGCAACAGTTGGCTCTATCTGGGGACAAGGATTTCAAAGGATGTAGGATGAACCCAACATATTGAAAAGTTAGTGCATTATCATAGGGCCATAGAGTCAATAAGGGGACAACATAAAAAATGACACGAGAAACTAGAGACAAGCCAAAAATGAGACCAATACAACAAAGCTTCTCAAACTAACATATGTACATGTTAGGGAACCCCTACCTCTGATAGCTCCAACTCTAGATGAGTCATAAAAATCTATTGACTAGTTGATGAAAACAAATATCATGGTAACCTAACAGGTGGCAATTCCCAAGTTCTTGTGAACTAAAATGTAACCTTTCTCCTTGGATTCCAATTATGAGATTCCTAACATACTCCACTACCCCTGATGAAGAAATATATCTAAATAACCATGGCTCATCAAAAGTCTCTGAGTTTAGAACCAAATCTTCTTCTTGTTGTGTATCATTAATGACTTCATTTTGAAAGAGTTGTAGTACTAGATTCTCAAGCTTTTAAATGTAATTTTGGTCTTTTTCTCCATTTGGAAAGCCCTTAGTTTGGATTTCCTATGATCTATCATCACGAAGCCCTTGGCTCTTTTTTAGTATATAGAGGCCTTCTTCTTTAATTATGATAGTCCTCATTGAAAATCCTAGGATAAGATCTCCCTCTTGGCATTTTAATTTTGGGTGTGGTAGGGTAGGGTTCTCATCCACTTCATCTTCATACTTTTTCTTCTCTTGATTAGGACACACTTCATGAAACCTTAATCTTTTTGTAGATTCATATGAGGCCTTTGTATCACTATCTATTCCATGTGAATGGTGTAATACAACATGATCCTTTTCAATTTGTATATACAAAGGGAGTCACTTCTTGAAGCTCTAAGGCCTTGATCAAGTGGAAATCTTGAATAGATAAAAGCATTATCTTGAACTTCTTTGAGTTTATCAACACTCACACTTTCCTTATCACATTTCTTGAGATCGTCTTCAATATGTTTACTCATAGACATATAATGGATCCTTTCCAAAATTTGCCTCATTCTTGATATTAACATTTTCATATCTAGAGATTTATTTTCAATGCTAGGATCTATAATTTGAAATGACTGCAATGGAAAAATATCTTCTAACTCATTATGATAAACTACCTCTCTAATACTTTCCTCGACTTTCACAAGATCATCACAAGTTTCATTATTTAATAACATGTTAAAGGAAGACATACATAAGTTTGTACCTTGAATTTTATCAACATTTGTCTCCTCTTCAATGACCATTGATGGATGGATGGGTAGATCTTCTTTGCATGATAAGTCATCATTAGAGCATCAAGACATCAACTTTGAATAATGACCACTTGAGATTCATCTTGTGACACTTGATCACTTGAGATCCATCTTGTGACACTCTCTCTTCATCATTCTTCTCAAATTGTGGGTGCAAGCACATATGTAAAGGCTTTTATGCATCTTCATCAAAATATTTGTTTTTAGATTCTTGAATGACTTCCATTTTCTTCTCAAGGTCTATACAAATCTTATAACAAGGCTCAACATACACTTCTTTCTCCATTTCACTCACTTCTTAATCATGTTCTAAGCATGCACTTTCTGATAAATCTCTTTCAATATTATTCTCACAAGGTATTCCATCAACTAGAAAATGATTTTCACCTTCATCTTCTTGTTCAATTTTCTGAATTTTTTTAAGCAATGAAGGGTGTAGTTTAGTCAGATCAAGTCTTTGATTACCATAGAAGCTTTTTAAAAAATAACTTAATTAGGATCACTAGAAGTATGATTCTATTGAGAAACTGATATAGGTGTTAAAATAATTTCTTGATCACCACTATCCAACTTTGATTCATGTGAATCATACTTTTGAACAAAGTATTCTTTATGCTCACATGTAGAACTTCTTCCTGACACTGATATTGGTTTGTGAGCGAAAATTTGATTATCTCACCGTCTTCTTCATCTATCTTTTGTAGAGTTCAAAGTAAAGATGGATGAATCTTTTCTGGATCAAGTCATAAGCCACCATAAAAACTCTTCAAGAAATTGACTTGTATGGGTTCATTAGAAGCTTGCTTCTTTTGATATGCACAATATTCATCATCATTGTTGCTATCACTGTTGCTTTCAATTTTTTATTTGTACCAAACCATGCTTTTGAATTCACACTTTCAGATAGAGTTGCCAATATTAAATTTTTTAAATAGAGTTGCCAACCTTTATTCTAGGAAAGGTACTTTTTATTAGCCAACTTATTGATTATTGTTTACTTGATCTTGGATGTGACCAAGATTTTGCCTATTTCTCCTTGGAATAGCAACTATTCTTTCAACAACCATAATGTTTTGACCAATAGGATCTCTTCACAACATTTCCCCAAATTTTTCTTCTTCTTCTTCTAGAACTCGATTCACCTAATGATATTGCTGTCCTTCATCTACACCTCTAGGCTACAGTGTTCAAATATGAAATAATGTCTTCTTGTGTGTCTTGGAAACCAAGATTTAGTTGTAGAACTAGAAACACAGTCTCATTCGGCAATTACCATCTTGCTTCATGATTGATGACTATTTAACATTTCTTGTTTGAATCCCTAGTAGAGTCACCAAAAATATGTTGGTAAACTAATTTGTCACTTGAAAAATGATGTAATTTAGCCCAATGGAGTGTATGTGGCAAGCTATTCCCAACAGTTGGATACACCCTTGATGTGTGGCCTTTCTCTGTGTTTGAGAGGGGTAGCTCCCTCGTAAGATATAAGTTTTTATTTTTAAACAAAAAAGTATTTTAACGTATAGGATAGAGAGAAAGATACTTATGGTGAATGCACCAAATGATTTCAAAGTTTTCTTAGATTAATGTGAATTGCTAATAAGGATAATCAAAAGCTACGCTTGAAGATGATCATTAGTACAATGTTGATTCAAAATTCATGAGCACTTGCATAATACCATGAAAACACTCACTTCAAAGAGAATCAACACTTTCGCACTTCAATAATTCAAGCTTTTAGAAAGAGAACTCAAAATGCAACTTCCTCTATTTTCTTACATGAAGAACATAAGAGGAATTTTTGAATAAAAAGAAAAGATTTGTATACACTTTCCAAAAATTGCCTAATCACTAAAATTCTAACATAAGTGTTCCCTGACTCCAAAGTCCAAAAAAAAGTTCCCTATTACATTGACATATCTCTATATTTATAGGCTTTAGGAGATTATAACTACCTAGAAGCTATCCCTTTGAGTTTGTAATTACCTAAAAAGTTAGAATTTATAAATTTTGAATGCATATTTTAGTCAACTTTGAATTTTTAAGTGAAAATATTAACTTATGAATTAAATATATGATTAGACTTGTTAAAATATCCTTCTATCTTTATTTACTTCTCACTTTACCACTTGAAGAATTGAAGATGCCATGAGGTAGATGTGCCACTAAGATGTGCTTGGCATTCTTGCTCTATCTGTAAGTAACTTTAATAGCCATTCAATTCTAGTGACCGATCAACTAATAGCCTTGACTTACTTCAATGCTTTACATTTTCACTATTTGATTCATATTCATCTTGGACCTTCAAGCGAATTGGTTAGAATTTCATTATTTCTGATAGGGAACATCAACTTCCTTTCTCAACATGGGCATACTTAGCAACCATTTTGATGATTAGAAACACTTTGAAAGCAAGACAATCAATTCCTTTAACCTATATAATTACCATTCTTATAAGAATATTTGAAGATTTTATGAAGTGTAGGCAGATGAAATGCATTTGAAAGATTCCATCTAATCTATCATCGATGTTTTTGGTTTCTCTTGAGACTTGATGAAGTTGCTGATTTATCATTGAGACATTTTGTTGCTTCCCAAGCCTTCAAACTTTGCATCAATGATTAAGGAAAATTTTCAATAACCAATTGCACTTAATTATTTTCTCCTCAAGCTTGAATGCATGTGGAATATTCTCAAATAGTTTGTATGCTTGGTTGGATTTTTGACTTCATGTTTCACATTGTTTTGGGGCATTTCTTCAAGCTTTTACTATGCTTTGTTTCCCATGACCTTTCTGGAAATAGAATGATGATTTAGTCAAACATATAGCACGGTCCAGGCATGTTAAGACACCTATTTTGACTCCATTAGTGTCAATTATGTTTCCTTAAATAAATGAAGCCTCCACAATAGATCTATTTTGTTCATTTAATTGTCCCATAATTTGTAGGCTTGAGTACATTTCAATCATGGCTCTACCAAAATCCATCCCATAGTATTTGGGAATTCTATTGAATAGTTGAGTTCTTTGTTTATGTTTCTAAACTTTTCTTACATCCCTTTCATGGACTTCTATCAAACACTTAACTGCATTGCTCCACTCGTAACTTCTCAAGGTACTTGTTCAAATGATTGATGCATTGTTTGTGTTTCAACATCATCCATGGATATCTATGATAGATATGTCCATGCTAGATAATTATTTCTTTGAAGGTGTTGGTGTAAATAAGTATTTACTTATTACACTTACTTAAGTTTACTTAGGTTTATGCATTATTTAATTATTTTGCATTATTTTATTTGTGAGACACTTAGGAGTTTGTGCACTCTTCTGAGATGTCATGATGACATCATAGGGGGTCTGCACCTCTTTAAGCACATGTTGTCTACAACTCAAGAATCTTCTACACACATATGACAACTTGTCACTCTTATCCATTCATCTAGAATGTTGGATAATGTGCTTAGTAGTCAATCCTTATCTCCTAGTTGTTTCTAGAGACATTCTAGGTGCTTCCTAAGAGGCCTTTATATATAGACACTCTTAGTGTGTTGAACATCACATTTTGAATAGAGCAATGTATTCGAACATACTCTAATTAATTGATCATATCCACTTTTGGTCTACTATGTGCTTGTGTTTGAGTTCTTAGTTCCTGGGTGAATTTTTCCCTTAGGCAAATTCTTACATGATATCAGAGCAACTTGGAGATTTTCTCATCACATAGCCATTCGAGACCATAAGCTTGCTTCATCACTACAGCTTGACTGTGGAGTATCATAGAAATTGGGAGTGTCCAGCATCAGATCTGACCTCACCATGGCATCCAGAATGCTGATTCGGTGAAAATCGGCTACAAAGTTGCCTACCCTAGGCCAAAGTCAATTGTGAGGCAAATTCTTTTTGTAAATCGGCACCTGAAGGACTGATTTGCAAAATTGGTATGATCATTTCAGATCTGTACATTTAATTTTTAGATCTACATTTTTTTTCATTTGCATCTCTGCTATTTTTTTTGGATCTACATTATTTTTCAGAAATTTTTTGGCCATGGGGCCATAGGAGAGATTTTTTGCAGGTGAAGATTGAAGCTTGTTGGTGCAAATCTGATATTTGCATCACATTCAGAAGGTCAAAAAACCCCCAAATCGGATTTTGTTTCATCCAAATAAGACATCTGAGGCAAAATCTAGAGCCATTTGTTTTTTGGAGGCGCGATGGCGATTCAGAAAAAATAACAACAGTAGTGATTTTTCAAACAGCGATATCTTCCTCATACAGACTCTTTTTTGCGAGCAATTTTTTTTGTTTTGGGGTAGGATTTCGTGATCTACACATTGGTGCAGGTGGTTTGAGATCTCTATTTCTGAATTTTTCTGCAAACTCCAAAATCTCAAATTTTTCCACTTAAAATGTTTGGTATGGGCTCATTCAGACTCCAAATTAGGTTCCATTTTTTTTGAAAGTACATTTTTTTTTCTACTTTCCAGATCTGCAATCACATTATAGGTTTTGTAGATATAAATACTACTTTCAGAAATAGGCCCTAAATTGGCAAGTGGCTTTCAAGTGCCAACAACATCTTTTTCAAGGGGGTTCTTTGATTCTTTGGGGGTTGATTGATTGATCTCATGGAGTCTTGTTAGATTTGTCAGTTTGGTATTAGACCACAGTTGACAACAAGGAACTATTACAAATGGAGGACTTTGATAATTGACCATCTAAGAGAACATCCAGGATTGCTTCCTTATCTCTATACAATGCCATCGCATTTTGATTGGACATATATTATCATGCTTAATCAATTTCTATGTAAAAGTATGAGTAGGGAATCATTTGGTCCTCTTAGATTGACACATTTTCCTTGTGATATTTGGTGGTCTATTTGGGAAGCATATGGAGATCCATGTGATCCTCCATCTCTAGTGGACTTTCTAGATCTAGTCACTCTAGCTATGGTTTCTTCAACCTCAGATGAGATCACACCTCTAGCTCCTGTTGCTCCTACTGATCCTATTTCAGCCACAGATGCTTCAGAATTAGTGCAGCAGGATACTTTAAGTCTTCCTACTCTACCTTCATGTGAAGACTTTCTCTCAGACATTGCATAGCTGTTCATGGAGTCTCACATTGAAGATGTGGAAGACATTCTTTATGACATTCATCTTCTTTTTGAGGCGGATATGTCATCCTTTGCCGTAGTGATAGATTCATGTACTTCAGCACTGTAGGGTACTCATGGTCTTCCAGCTGATGATTTCTTGCCAAACATTTTAGTTCTATTCTTGGAGTCACACACAATAGATATGGGAGACTTTTATGATGATTTCTCACTTCTCTTTGCTGAGGAGTCTTCTACAGTTGTTGCGAGGGCCCACTCTGACCCTCAACTCCATGCTCTACATGATCAATCCTTCCAGATTGGCGTGATTGTGGATTCTTATTTACAACATCTGCAGGAGGTCTCTTCATCAATTGAGAAGACTGCTGGTTTCCTAAGATAGGTTCTACCTCCTTCCTTGTTCGATCTGCACTTCTCTTCACTAGTTTTGGAGGAAGCCATCATCAGTATCGACATAGCGACTTTTGAACAGGTTTTAGAGATACCAGTCATCATAGAGATTCCTTCTCCATCCAGAGGATGCATCTCACAGGTACCCTTGCCTTTGTTTCTTTCAAAGGGGAGGAACATCATACAGAGGTCATGGATCAGCTTCTACATAGGAGCATTCTTCACTGATCAACACACTACTTTTAAGGGGGGGGGGGGGGGGGGGACTACCTCATCTCCTCCTTCTCTTTTTTGGGGGGGACTTTTTCCTCATAGGAGGTTTTGTCCTTCTCCATTCTTTCTTGTATATACATGGATGTATGTCATAATAGGGGGGTCTTGATTACTCCATCCATCCATGCATCCATATCTATCTCTCTTTTTGGGGGAGGGTTTTTCCCATGAGGTTTTCCCTCTTTCCCCGCTTTATGAGAGATTGCATTGTCATTATGTACATGGGTACCTAATATGGCCTAGTAGCCAGGACCCATTTTGCATCTTCATCCTAGTTTTATAAGCTTAAGGGCATTCCCCTAAGTTGCACTTAAGTGGGGGTGTTGGTGTAAATAAGTATTTACTTAT
The DNA here is from genome assembly GCA_028749045.1 of Cupressus sempervirens. Taxonomy (NCBI): domain Eukaryota; kingdom Viridiplantae; phylum Streptophyta; class Pinopsida; order Cupressales; family Cupressaceae; genus Cupressus; species Cupressus sempervirens. Next base: position 409,112,695 of record CM053790.1, read on the forward strand.
TACACTTACTTAAGTTTACTTAGGTTTATGCATTATTTTATTTTTGAGACACTTAGGAGTTTGTGCACTCTTCTGAGATGTCATGATGACATCATAGGGGGTCCGCACCTCTTTAAACACATGTTGTCTACAACTCAGGAATCTTCTACACACATATGACAACTTGTCACTCTTATCCATTCATCTAGAATGTTGGATAAGGTGCTTAGTTGTCAATCCTTATCTCCTAGTTGTTTCTAGAGACATTCTAGGTGCTTCCTAAGAGGCCTTTATATACAAGCACTCCTAGTGTGTTGAACATCACATTCTAAATAGAGCAATGTATTCAAACATACTCTGATTAATTGATCATATCCATTTTTGGTCTACTGTGTGCTTGTGTTTGAGTTCTTAGTTCCTGGGTGAATTTTTCCCTTAGGAAAATTCTTACAGAAGGATCACAATAAACATAAAACTTCCTTTTACATATACAAAACGTTTTGCATTCCCTTCATACTATGTGTAGTATGAATTGGAGGCATTTCGTCAAACAGTTCATGTGCATTAGATTAAGATTAAATTTTACACCTACCTATTATATTCTAATGGAGATTGTTAAAGATAATTATCATACCCCAACAACCATTCAAAAGCCTTCAAATTATGTTATTCTTGCGCACGATATGGGTATTTTGTATGTACAATGACATGTCAAATATGTTTTTCTAATTGCCTACACAATCCATAATAAACTTTGCAAGTTCACATAGGACTCTTTCCTAACAATAACATTGGCTAGTATTCCACATTTCACACACATATTTCAAATTCTCGAGCCTCACATTAACAAAATTATCCCATTAAGGTGGCCAGTAGCGTTCCATCCACCTATGCACATTCTTCATTTTTCATTCCTCGCATTGATTTCTTTAAGGGCTCCTTTGGTAGTGAGACTATGACCTAAGTAGGAATGGAGAATTATAATATGTTTTTAATTCCTCATTTGGTGTGTAGAATAGGAATGGAGAATAGGATTAAGTATTCCCATTATAGCCCAAAATGAGTTTTGTTCTATTCCCAAAAAAAGTAGTTATTGGAATGGGCATTCCAATTCTCAATTTCACTTTGCCAAATTTCATAATTTTTTCGGGTCCGTAGGCATAAGTATTGTTTTGGGGGGAAAATCTAAACTCCCATTCATTGATGGAAGAAGGTGCAACATTCGATGCAAGGAACCATTTCATAGTGTTCTATGACATTCGATAGGAGTTGACAAGAGCCATTTCATAATGTTCAGTAGCTCTTCTTGTGAACTTCTTGTATTTTTGGTTCTATTTTCTATGGGTGTTTTTGTCTTATTAGGAAGAACATCTTATATTTGTACCATTGAGCACAGATGAGAAAGCAGAGCGAATTGACAACTGCAAGCCCTGCAAGAAGCTAATAAAAGTAATCTAGTCTTCCATTATTCAGGTTCTAAACAAGCCAATTCTTTCCATGACCTCTGCTAGTGTAATTATGTACTATACCTACTAGAAAGTTTCTCACGTAACTACCTATCCCTATGTCTAGGAAAAAAAGTGCAACTACCACACTCATGTTTTTAGGAAATTGATTGTATAGAAACTCGATGAATCTGATTGCACTAAATGCTTTTGCTAAACCAACCATGGAATATTGTGGAACCAAAAAGAAGGCCAACATTGGAATCATAGTGGGTTTCTCCATGAGACCTTATGCCAATTCCAATTTTGTACAACCAAACAAGGAATTAACATATTCAAAAGCAAATTCCAAGTGAACCAAATGGGACTGAATACATATTTTCCATTCCCATACCCCATTCTAATCTTCAATTCCTATGCCTACAACCAAACGGGCCCTAACTTCAATCTTTTGTCAAAGAAATATCAGATGCGCATTGAAGAAGAGATTTAGCGTGATAAAATTTTTCTGATCTTCATTCTTGCTATTGCTTGCATCTTTACTTAAACTCCATATAGTAGTTATTCACAATTTGTGTTTTGCTCCCAAAGTTCAGATTAGAATTAGGGTGTGCATTTGGGATAAGGTTCAAAATTCAACTCAAATTTCTCAACTTTAACTTTATAAAAGGTTAAGGTTTTGGGAGAGAGAGCATAGAGGTTCTTGGAGAGAGAGAGAGTAAGAAAGATTAACCATTAACTCAAACTCCTCAACTCTAAATGTCTAACCTTAACTTTTTCTAAAAGGTTATTATTTATGGAGAGAGAGAATATTGGCATGGGGAGAGAGAGTGGAAAGTTGTAGCTTTAATTTTCTTTTCCTCATTTAAATAAAAAAATTAAAATTTTGAACCTGATAAATCCCAAGGCAACATAACTTAAATTCAAATAATAAATAAATCTAAAATTTGGTTAAAATGTAATAATTATTTATTATAAGCTTAAAAATGTGTCCATTTATTTATTTATTACACTATATTAATTGTTTATAAGTTTCTTCATCAACAATTTTGTATTTACTAGTCTAACAATGAATTGTGTGAGCTATTATGAATACTAAGTAAAATTTGTCAACATCTAAATATTCTCTAAACATTGCCCCTCTCAACAATTGTTTGATTATTGAATAGTTTAAATGTACATTTATTTTGAATAAAGCATTTTCAAAAGTCATGACATATTAACAAGTTTAAATGTATATAATGTTGAATAGTTTTTTATAAAAATAATTAGTATTAATGAATTGTAATTATTTTCTTTATAACTTGTATAATTTTACATCCATACATTTGTGTGTGTACATATATGTATGTATATGTATGCACACACACACACACACACACACACACACACACACACACACGGATATATGTGCATATACATACATTACATATACAAAACAATTTAAATGTGAGTGAATGTGAATTTTTATTTAATTTATTTTTATAATGAAATTGTTGTTTACTTTTAAGTACACACAAAATGTCTTATGAACAACTCTTTTTTTAAATGGTCAAAAAAATGAACAATACAAACATACATAAATGTTAGGTCCAAATTGTCTTAATGATATGTTTTTTTAATAAATAAATAGAAAGAAGTTTTCATAATTGTGTCTTAACTAAACAACTCTATAAGTAGCTACATCAAGCAAAACCAAAAAAAGTTCAAACAATTGCATCAAGAAATACAAAATAGATGTGTTAACATAAAGTCATGAGTAATAAAGAAAAAATTTTGTATGTTTTTACAACAAATTTGCCTTATAAATGTAATAGATGTTAATTAAAAACACAAATAATATGTCAATTCATGATTACAATATGGTGGTTTTCTATTGTAAACTCAAAACATTTATCTCCATCACTTTTTTTAGTAATCAATAATGAGTAGTGTGAATGCACATGAATGTTGAGTAGAAGTAGCCTTGAATTGAATTACTTTTAAAAAATGTTGCTGACAAACCTTCTTATTAAACCCTGAATATGCATGCAAACATGGGTCTATACAAGAAAAATGAGGCATTTAGCATGTTAAACCAAAGAGCAATTGATGAAGAACCATAAGATGTAAAGAGAAGATATTAAAGGTAATCAATATTTCTTTCCTGTGACACCAAGACCTCTTGAGTTGGGAGCATTAATGTCCAAAGTAGTATTTATGCTAACAAGAAATACAAGCATTTTAGCTTAGTCTGCTCAAATAGCTTTTATTGACAATGAATCCTCTACAAACTGATTGGGTATGGTTAATATTGAGTGGATGAAAGATTCATATGTTGCATCATCACAATAAACTATTTCCATCTCTCTAAAACCATGTTGACTCAATGAATTAGGGTTGTTGTATGCCATAAGTAAATCAAAGTACCTTTCAAAAGTATTTATTCTTTCATCGATGTTTTGTATGCATAGATTTTAATTGATGTGACTACTATTTTTATCATAGGTGAATCAACTTGTTTTATACCAAAGCATACAAGGTATTTCAAAAGATTTCATAGAGTTCTCTATATTATTCAATCTAATCTAAAGCAACTAATGTTGTAAATATATATAATAATGATTGTAACAAAAAAAGTCAATTGATTGTGTCTAGTTTAACTCAATACATGGAGAAAAAATGTCAAAATATTATTTTTAAAATTATTCAAAAAAAAAATTAGTGCTAATAAATTACTAATAAGAGGCTCAAGGGATCTCCCATGAGATATTAGAGGTATAGTTTTAATGTAGAGTGACTTATTTTGAACATGAGTGGGAGCAGGTGTAGAAGTAGGGTTTTAGGTGGAGAAGGTGAAGTAAAGGAGAATGATTCTATTTAGATAAATTTGATGAGGTAGACCTATATGTTTTCATAGTTGGAGTAGGTCCTTGGTCTTGGCAGATTGTTAGTTATTTCTATGGCATGTGTTTCCTCCTCAATGGTTGAACCTCTTTCTCCTATTTATTTTAAATCAAATCATTGTACTATTAACATTAAATCAAATTATTAAAACTTGATTATTAAATTAAAGCTATAAAAATTTATTGATATTAAGTTGTTATTATTTTTTTAAAGTTTACATTATTAATAGTAAAATATTAATGTTAAATAACTTAAACTATTAACACCTTAGGCATTTCCTTGTATGAAATGTCTAAGCTGATTATTATCATCCTACCCATTAAAATTATTATTGTTCACAATATTACTTTTTCAAGGAAGTGTGGAAGTGACAAAAAATCTAAAGCCCATTCTTGTTGCAAAGCTTTGATTTCGACACTTGAGTAGATTAGAAGTTGTGAAGGATACATTCCCTCCTGACGTGTGTCAATCATAAGCATGTTGTAGGTGGGACCAAATAGGACTTGTGGCATGGAAGGGTCATTTCCATCAGAAGTGAGGAGGCTCAAGAAAGCCAGATATTTTATTCTTAGAAGATCAAAGAATGCCTTGTCTAGTCATATTCCTCCTCAGTTGGGATGCCCTGGAAGATTAAAGTCATTGGAACTTTCCATCAATGAATTCATCAAAAAAATACTCAAAATTCAAAGAGCCTAAGGAGTTGAAGATTTTTAATATGTTTATCTATAAGTTGCAAGGGGAGATTATGTCTTTAATTAGGGATTTACCCAATTTGGAGGTTATGCAGTTGTAAAATTATAATTTCAAGGGATTGGTGCCTCAGTGTCACAACTCATTTTTGCATACCAAGTTAATCAGTATTCTTATTTCCATATATATATATATATATATATATATATATATATATATATATATATATATATATAGTCAAAATATTTTTTAATATAAAATTAATGAATGAGAATGAATTCTTGAAGTAGTCAATAGAAATGGTAGAGTCAATTACATAAATGCAGACCAATATGATCTCCATATCTTCACGCATGAGAGGGCATTGAGTAATGGATAGTGGGGAGGCATTCATTTCTATTTTGATTATCAATAAATAATAGAAACTGATTCTTGGCTAATTGGAATGGGGGTATAAAGTGGAGAAAATCAAAACATTAGCAAATGATCCTCTTGATCCCCCCCCCCCCCCCCCGCCCCCTCCCCCACCACCTATACTATAGTTGTCTTTTTTAGATCAATATCCCAGCTAAGAATGTGGGTAAGGAAGGAAATGTTGGTAAGAAGCATGACAAGCAAGGACATTGAATGGTTTCTACATTGGTAAGCTATTGGGAAGAAAAAATAGGTAACATACATCTTGCAAGAGAGAAAAGGTTGGTTTTAAATTCTATATGTTCCTTTTGAGTCTTTACAGTGAAGAGAATAAATTCCCACTTATTGATTATGTTCTTACCTATCGCACTACATATGAACAATCGCACTACATATGAACATACAAGATGTTGAGTTTTTCTTAGAGGTTTTAGGTGATGTTTCCTATTGCTCGGATGTCCATTGTTGACTTGTGTATTATCTTGAGGCCAACCATATAGCATTTGTATTCCTTATGGTATTTTCAAACTAGGTAATTATTGTCTTGGTAGAGTGTTCAGATTTTTGGTTTAAATGTTTGTTGTGAAGATTTCATTAATTGTTTCAATAGATATGCATATTTTTTCTTAAAAATAAATGATTCTAGAATGTGTTGGAAATTTGGCTAAGGAGGTTTACTAGGGTTGTCATTTATGGAAACATATAGCTTATATTAAGAAGGAAAAATATAATATGAAGTTTTGCATACTAAGACTTGGAAAATTATCTATGTATCATGAAGGGAAATAGTAAATGGTCACAAAGATTATTTTGGCACACTGTTGGAAATATTCAAGATATGATAGGTTACTGAGAGGGGAGGGGTGAATCAGTAACGTCAAAACTTTAAAACAGTTTAACACTTTAACCATATATACTATTCACCATTCATTCATCTAATCTACTGCATATATGAGAGAACAAACATTTATAACACATGTACACAGTGATTTGGTGACCCAAAAACCTTCCAAATAGAAAGTAAAATTGTGGTGGGGATGATACCCACAAAACTTCATTACCGCAGCATGAAGTTGGCCTGTTAAGGCTTACATTGACCACTTCTGGTGATCTGCCCTGTTAGGAGCACAAAGGACTGCTAGGTCCACCTTGTTAGAGGATTTACAAACATACACTGAAGTATGCACTCTGTTAGGAGATTAATACAAAAGACTGTTAAGTCTACCTTGTTAAAGGATTTACAAAACTAATTCACCTGTTAGGATGAAATAGTGGATCTACTTACAACTTGATTTGATCCTTAAAATATAGATCACCTCTTGTGACTAATGAATCTTTACTACTCCTTGTAGACCTTGCTGAATACTCTATTCTGCTGCTGATTCGCTTTCATTCAAATCTTTTCGTATTCATTCCTTCACATACATCTCTCTTTTGTAAATGATATATTACATTACATATATACCATTCCAATAATTACAATTGCAAGGTCGGCCAAAACATATGTGAACAAAATATTACTGAGTATGCCAAATAGTAGAAAACTCAAGTTCTTCAAACTGACTTGGTGACCTTTTGATACTCGGCATCCATTGCATTACTCGGCATCATCATGCACTCGATAGAAGTAGATGCTCAATCCATACTAATCACACAACATAGCTTGGAACTTAGTAACCATTGGAGACTCGGTAGATATAGTGTCACTCAGTAAAAACTGGATCCTTCGTTTACCTTGATTTCACTTGGTAAACACTATATTTCCGTTACTTGGTAAACACTGCACTTCCATTACTCGATAAACACTGTGAAGCTTGGTGAACACTATAAAATCGGTAGACACTGTTGGATTGCACATTCACTCGGTAGCTTCATGAATGCTTGGTATGAACTACTTAAATGATGAACCTACAAGGTAACCATTGAATGCTCGGTATACACTGTAGATGCTCAATGTAAACTATGAAGCTTGGTTAACACTAGAATGCTCAGTGTGAACTACGAAGCTCAGTTAACACTAGAATGCTTGGTGTGAACTGTGAAGCTTGGTTAACACTAGAATGCTCAGTGGCTATACTGATGTAGATAAGTGTTGTCACTAATGGCAATAATAAATTAATGCCAACAATCTCCCCCTTTGGCATTAGTGACAAAACACTTATAAGCCAAAACATATGTACATAACTTGACTTAATGAATTTTGGTTTTTCAAAATTGATCTTTGTAGAACTGCTACATATACATTTCTATATATCTTCTTGATGACTTGTAATGTATATATAAAGATTCTTATGTACACATGCTAACTCTGTTGAGTGCTAACTCCCCTATCACTTATAGTGATAACTCTCCTCACTTATTATGTTGAATCTCTCCCCCTTTTTGACAATAATGCCAAAGGGCTACATACATATAGTTTATATGAATACACCAAAGTGAGATATAAATTCTTGATGTACCTTGAGGATGGTGGCAAACATATTATCCCAAGTCTGTTGCAAGATTTGATAGGTGGAGAGAGAAATTTGAACTTCTGCTGATAATTGAATCAAGTGATCAGCGACTGAGAAATTCTGATCATGGACCAATGTTTTGCAATGAGTAATATGTTTCTACATTGTGTCCATGATAGGAAGGATCATGTTTTGGATGTCTATGAGTGTAGACCAGATCCTTGCTTCCTCTCTCAATAGTTCTGCCTGTACATCTACCAAATATCTAATTTTGATGTGATGGGAGGTTGTGGAGGAGGAGTCCACCTTTATCTTGGAAGCACTTGATTGCATGTCAATGTCAATCTTATTTAATTTATTCTTTATTTCTTTGGTAAAACTTGAAACATCACAAAGTTTGGAAAAAAGTGATGTTGCATTATTAAAAGAATTTTCAAAATTTCCCAAAAATGTTGACAATTCAACTTGCTTGATTGCTATCTTTTGAGCAATATGCTTTAGCACCTTATTATCAAATTTATTTTTGGCTTTCTCAATAAGTTTCTCTTGTCCGGAAGAATCTTCATTAAATTTTTGTACTGCCTCATCTAACTGAATCAAAATGTGTTGAGTAGAATCTACTTCAATACCTATAGCATCTATAATTATATTCTTGGCATTTTCAATTATTCTATATTCCTTATCCCTTTCTAATCTTAACTGTTTCTACATAGCTTTCATCTCTATGAGTTGACTGGCTAACCTCATCTCTTCAATGGTAGCATTGTCATAGTCAATCTTTGGAATCACTATCTCTATGTCAAAGTCAATGTATTCTCCAATTTCCTTTCCAATGATTAGAAGTTTTAATGGATGCTTTTGTTTGACTTTTGTGATGACTAGTTTGACCTTAGGAACATACACAATAGTGGAGATAGAAGGGCTAGCAGTGAAAACTGGGATAGGCCTTGAGGATTGAATGCCAATAGAAGTACTAGCCGGATAAAAAATTGAAACACTTCCCAAAAATGGTATCATACTTGGTAAAGTACCCATAGTAGAATCTAAACTGATTGGAGTGGAAGTGGATACAAATGATGCTAACAGAAACAAAACTATAGAACTTACTGGAACTGATGAAAACAAAATTGTAGAACTTACTATTACACTCACTAATGATGAAGGAGTTAAGGAGGCTAACTCAGTGGCTGAAGAAGTGGCAAACAACTTGGTAGATGAAGTGCTTGGCACATCTATTTTAGATACCTGGAGCTAGGAGGAGGTTGGTGAAGATTGAGCAATTGATGTGACTATTGTGCTCACAATCTCACTTGTAGAAGCTATCTCCAAAGTAGATGTAACTGTCTTTGGTGGAGAGTGAGGAAGGGATGCAATAACTTCTACTACAATTTTTACTAGATCTTCTTCATCTTTATCTTCCTCCTTGTCTTCTTCCTCTTTTTCTTCCATTAGTGCATGCAGCTCTCCTGGAGTAACTGTGATGGATGAAGTGCTATCAAAATCATCACTGTCACTGTTGTCATCATCCTTGATTTTAACAGGATCATTATTGGGCTTTTGTAGATGATAAATGTTCTTCCACATATTTGTTGCATCTTTTACAACATGCTCAATGTCCTTAATTAAAATCAAACATGTGTGAAATCTAATCATCATTTTACCTTCATGGTTCTTCATTTCTGCCTTTATTTTCGCTTCAGTAAGACTCGGTAGAAGATTCCTCAGGGATTTCTCATATATGTCCTTGGCCGTTTGGGTGGCTGACTCCCATCTTGGTTGCAATCTCTCTAATAGTTCTTTGGAGATTTGAGGGGCAAGCTAGTCTGGGGAGTATTTCCATTTTCCCATCTTATTGAGTACTAGTTCCTCAATCTGCATTTTCTCTGCATCTGTGCTTGTTTCAAATTTCAATGCCTTGAAATTTATGATGTCAGCTCCCTCTTCCAATTATTTTAGCCTTTACTCAAATGTGAGTGGAGGCCTGACAAGTACATGTTCCTGCTTGCCTTGTTTGGTTCTTCTAGAGAATACTGTAGTAGGCTTCTTTTTAGGTTTGGTGATAATCACCTTTCCTTTCTTCTTTGGTGGTTCCTCTTCTTTTTCAGATTCAAGTTCTTTGCCTTCTTCTTCTTCTTCTTCATCCTCACCTTTTCCTTCAGTTAGCATAAGAGGGCCGGTTTCAATTTTCAATATGGCAATCTTCCTCTTTCCTTTGCTTATGGCCTGGGGTAGCTTGATTTCAAGCTTAATTCTAGCCTTTGCCTCATCATATGTTCCAAAAATTGGTTGTTTTGGGTCTACTGGCTCATTCACCAATGCTTCAATAATATCCTTGGCTTCGTCAATATTAACCTCATAAGGAAGAAGTTTCAGCCATGCAACTCAGGGCCTGACTGCCTGAATGTATACTTTATCACAATCAATCATAAAGCATGCATCATCTTTGTAGTCTTCAACCAATTTTGGTGGAATTCAAAACCTATTATTCATTCTTTCCTTGAAATCTTCAAAATAATTGTCCATGATGCTATCAAAGTTTTCACCCATTTCTACTACAAACTCATTTATCTGATAAAGAATGGGAATATCTTTTCTCCACACTATAGTTCCTTTTGATGGAAAGAATTTTTGAATATAGAAAAATAAGAAAATTAATAGAGAACCAAATTTGTAGGGATTATTATTTGAAGTCCTTATGCTATCCATGTTTTTGTTCAATTGTTTCAACAACAATTCTGACAGGTCAAATCCAAGATTTTTCTTCACAATTTTGAATGCCAAATCAATAGCCTCACAAGGCACACTGTTCAAATGACTGGAGCTATAAATTTTGTGGGCAATGATGTGAATGCCAAACCTTAATTCAACATCAGACATAGTGTTGACCTTCAAACCTCTACCATCCCATTCAGCTAGGGTTATCTTTTGTAACTCCTCCCAACCTAGGGTTTTGGTAGTTTTCGCTTTACTTAGTATGGGAAGACCGGTAGTCTTATTAATCATCTTCTTGGTGATTAACACTGGCTGTTCTAACCATAGTTTCCCATTGTGAACATGACTAAGTATGTACTTGATCCACTTAGTTTGAAAACTTCTTGGCATATGTGAGATGTGGGTTAACCCTTTGGTCTCTAGATGCTTATGCTCGGGTTTCAAAGAAACATCAACACTCATTTCTCCTAGGGCATTATCCATCTCTATGTTTCCAATCTCTTGAATAGAACATTTGAAATGAGTACGAATGTCGTTTATGAGAAGTACCTTTGGTGAAGTTTGTGATTGAGCTCCATTGGGGTCGAGTGATTCTACAATTGTTGGAACTAGTTTGAAATTCGGTGCCTTCCACTCCACACCTTTAACTTGTAATTCTAAACCTCATTTTGCCTTGGTGCTACTGCTACTCCCAGATGCCATTGCTGCTCAGTAGGTGTAAGAAAATTTTGAACAAATTCTCTGCTTAAAAATTGCTTGAAATCGCTTGGAATTTGCTTTGGAATCGCTGGAAATTTCTTAGCTCTATAATTGTGGTGAAAAATGAAATCAAATTCTTCCCTTTTGATGAAAATTTTGCCATAAATGCTTGCTATGAAGGTAGCTAAGATGACATAGTGCTTGACATGCTGTCATTTATTTGCTCAGTAGAAGCTTGCAACTCAGTGATTGAATTAAACTTTTGTTGCTCCCGACCTAGCTCGACAAGGTCTCCAACTGACTTTCCTCAGTAGATGCGACTCAGCGAAATATACTCTTTCTTTGATCTTTGTGTATCTGGAATACTGATTTGATCATTTTTCTTTCTTTGTATTTTGGAACTGCTTGAGATATCACTAGAAGATATAGTTCCATGTTCTCCTTTATGAATCTAATTGGAAATGGTGGAGTCACCCACTTCTTGAGTGACATTGCCATCATTTGAACTATCTTGCTTGGTAGATTTTGGAATCCACTTTTGCCTCATCTGCTTCTGAATGTTATCAGCTTTAGTTTTCTTTTCATTTTTGACTCTTCCTATGTGCATGCAATTTTTAGCTAAATGACTAAGTTCAGTGCATGTATAACATCTTATAGTAGTGTCCTTCTTCCTTAGGTGATGTCTTGCACAATTTATACCAATATGTCCATATTCTCCACAATAATGACATTTGCACTAGGTATTGTAGTCCCATCCAAATATTGCTTTAACAAGTTGTTCAACTAGATTGAATGATTTGGATCTACATTGGAATGCCTTGTGACCATGCTTCTTGCATTTGTGATAATTGCCTTCAAATTTTGGTTTCTCCTTGCATTCATTAGCTTTATGACCATGCTGACTGCAATTGTAGCATTTACCATTGAATTTAGCTTTTCCATTACTCCAACATTTGTTTGATGTATGACCTAGATTACCATAGTGATTACAAGTAGGTCTTTGATTCCTTTGGACACCTTGTTTGGAGGTTTCACCTTCTTCCTTATAACCAAGTCCAGTTTTACCTTTTTGTTTATGAAGATTCTGCTCACTTTGTTGGTTTAATTGAGTCATGTCTGTTTGAGATTTTATCATTCTCTCATTGATTTGTTTTTCAACATTTAGATCATTTTCCAAGCTTTCATTGATTTGTCTTTCAGATCTTAAGTCACTTTGTAAGCTTTCATTGATTAAATCATTCCTCAGGCTTTCATTCTCAAATCTCAGATTCATAATTTCTTCATTTGCATTAGATAGTTGATCTACAAGATCTTCATGCTGAAGGGATTGATTATTTCTTGCCTTTAAGTCTTCATTTTCCTTGTTTCTCTATTCCAAAACTTCACATAGCCTAATTAATTATATTTCTTGTTCTCTTTTAAGCTTTCTTACCTCTTCCTGCAGAGAGCCATTCTTTGCTAGGAGTTCCTTGATAGCCTCATTTTCTTCATTTGAGCTACTTGATGGTAAAAGGTCTTCAATCTTCTCTTCAACATAATAATGGTCATTCATTTGTCTTGCAAGTTCCTTCCTTCTCTTCAGGGATTGAGAAAGATGCTCCTTAGCTTCTTTGAGTTGAGCCATGGCCATTTCTAGATCTAGCTTTTCATTTTCAATAGCTTTGTAAAGTCTGAATATCTCCATTGTCCTTGATCTTTTCTCAAGCTATCAAGCTTTGTCCTAAGAAGCAAACAACTCTGATACCAATTGTTGGAAATATTCAAGATATGATAGGTTACTAAGAGGGGAGGGGTGAATCAATAACGTCAAAACTTTAAAATAACTCAGCACTTTAACTGTATATACTATTCACCATTCATTCATCTAATCTACTACATATATGAGAGAACAAACATTTATAACACATGTACATAGTGATTTGGTGACCTAGGAACCTTCTAAATAGAAAGTAAAATTGGGGTGGGGATGATACCCACAAAAATTCATTACTGCAGTATGAAGTTGGCCTTTTAAGGATTACATTGACCACTTCTGGTGATCTTCCCTAGTAGGAGCACAAAGGATTGCTAGGTCCACCTTGTTAGAGGATTTACAAACATACACTGAAGTATGCACTCTGTTAGGAGATTTATACAAAAGACTGTTAAGTTTACCCTATTAAAGGATTTACAAAATTGATTCACCTGTTAGGATGAAACAGTGGATCTACTTAAAACTTGATTAGATCCTTAAAATTTAGATCACCTCTTATGACTGATGAATCCTTACTGCTCCTTGTAGACCTTGTTGAATACTCTACTCTGCTGCTGATTCACTTTCATTCAAAGCTTTTCATATTCATTCCTTCAAATACATCTCTCTTTTGTAAATGATATATTACATTACATATATACCATTCCAATAATTACAATTGCAAGGTCAACCAAAACATAAGTGAACAAAATATTACTGAGTCGACCAAACAGTAGAAAACTCGGGTTCTTCAAGCTAACTTGGTGACCTTCTGATACTCGACATCCACTGCATTACTTGGCATCGTCATACACCTGGTAGAGAGGCTCGGTCCATACTAACCACACAACATAGCTTGGAACTCGGTAACCATTGGAGACTCAGTAGATATAGCGTCACTCAGTAAAAATTGGATCGTTTGTTTACCTTGATTTCACTCGGTAAACACTATACTTCTGTTACTTGGTAAACACTGCACTTCCATTACTCAATAAACACTGTGAAGCTTGGTGAACACTGTAAACTTGGTAGACACTGCTGGATTGCACATTCACTTGGTAGCTTCATGAATGCTTGGTATGAACTACTTAAGTGATGAACCTACAAGGTAACCACTGAATGCTCAGTATACACTGTAGATGCTCGGTGTAAACTGCGAAGCTCTGTTAACACTAGAATTCTCGGTGGCTATACTAATGTAGATAAGTGTTGACACTAATGGAAATAATAACTTAATGCCAACACACACTTCACTAGAGGCACTTAAGAATGTGTGCTCTTAGATGGAGATGGTACAAATAGTAAAGAGCACATGGGTAATGATACTAAATTTTTCGATGTGTACAAACAAAGTTATAAGCATTTTACAAGTTCCATGACTAAACAAACATAACATAGGAAGAGGCAAGTAAAGACATTTTGGTTTACCAAAAAAATGACTTAAAAATGTTAGAACAACATCCTAGATGTTAACCTATACATGGAAAAAGATAAATCAAAATATTTAGCAAATTTTCAAGCAACAAGGCAGACAAGGTGAAATATTTTGGCATAAAGGAAGGACTTTTTGTTGAGTGAAATGTGGTATTGTAATGTATGTTGATATCTGATTGAAAAGATCATTGGAAAAGAGATTGTTAAGAAGAAGTTTGTTGAAGAAGACTGTGTGTTTCAATCATTGTTTTGTCATTGATGTCAAACCTGTTATTTGATGGTAAGACAATTGCTTATAATATTTAAGTACTATCACTTATTTGATTGATGAAGAGGATTTGATCAAAAAGATGTAACAAAAGCACCTAGAGGAAAGGTTGAGTTATGATTATGTAATGAAGTACAAGGATTAGTTAAGACTGTGATGACATGATGTATTGCTGATCTACTTAAGGCTACAAAATGGCTGGCTATACACAGAAAGTTTAGAAGAATAATTTAAATAAAGTTTGTTTGCCAAGCTTGATCGAGTTGATAGTAGGTGCCGAGGAAAGTTAGTGCAAGCTGAGCAGAAAGTCAGTTGGAGCTGAGTGAAAGAAAATTCTAGTGGATGTCAAACTAGACAGTTGATGCTGAGTAAATTTTAGTTGATGCCAAGCACCAATATAATCTAGTTGATGCCGAGTGATTTTACAGTTGATGTCGAGTAATGTAGTATGTGTCGAGCATCAGAAGGTTGATAATGTCAAACTACTGCATTATGATAAAGACCAAAATTTTCCAAATATAAGCTAACAAGTTTGTTTTCTTGGAACTCATGAACTAGGAGGAAGATAATATTGATGAGCTAGTGGCACATAATTTGATATAAACCATTTTAAGGCAAATTCAAATGGATTCTAGGAGAATTTTCTATAATAGACAAGATATGGGGTAGATACATTGTATCCTACCTAATCCATCCAAAACCCTAATCCTTAATTTAGATGATGGATGATAAGTAGGAAAATATTCTAATTTCCTTTATATAGGAATGTTTGGTCATGAAGCAAAAGAGTTAGAGAGGTTGGTGTCATGTGTGAAAACCTGAGGAGAAGGAATTAAGGATTTTGCTTCATCAAGTTACCCAAGAGAAGAGTTTGCAATGGCATACAAAGTAAGAAGGCTTAAGGAGATGAATGCTTGAAAGGTGAACAAGTTGTCAGAGCTACAAAGTATGAAAGCCAAGAAAAATTGAGGACTGAATAAATATCTGTAATTTGCAATTGAAGTTGTAAGTTGTATCAAATAAAAGCTCTATTGTTACTCTCTAACAATTGTATCAGTTTAGGGTAAATCCTTTGGATTAAGATTGACCTAACAGTCATTGGAAAATCTTTTAACAGGGTGGCATTCCAAGTGAATGGCCTAAAGTCCTCTAACAAGGCTCACTTTTAATAGGGTGATTGAAATCCCTTAACAGGGTCACATTTAACAGTGTGTATTGTAACCTTTAATAGGGTTGGCCTTTCATAGGGCATTACTTTAGAAGAGTGAAAAGGAGTAGCATGTTACTAGTGGTTTTTACCAAATTGGGTTTCCATGTAAATCATTTACATTTCTGCAAGTTGATTTGATAGTAACGTATAAATTTTAGTAAATACACAATGAATGCATGCATGGGTATGAATATTTTATGGGTTCATTGAATTGTGAAAAATTTATTTTGTACATCTGGACCTTGAATAACTGATTCATAACCCCCCCTCCCCTCTCCTTAGTTATTCTAAAGTAATTGCAACAATTGGTATCATAGCCATCTACTTAAGAAGACTAGTTTTAAGGTACTAGAAGCACAAAGATCAAGATGTCTAAAAGAGAAGTACCCAAGCCCAACAGAGATAACTTTCTTGCTTGGAAAAGCTTGATGAAGCTACACCTTGGAGGATTTAGAGATCATGCACAATCTACCATTACAATGGAACATGTTAATCTAGTAGGAGCCCTAACTGTTGAAGATATAAAGAAGAAAAAGGAACACAATTAGGCGATGTTGGAGATTGCCTTTGCTTTAAGCTATGCTGAATTTGATGATATCAAAGGTTGCAAAACTGCAAAGAAGATGTGTGATGCCCTAATCACCATTTATGGAGGAGACACAAATGTTCATAGAGCTAAATCTGAGAGCCTCAGAGGTAAGTTTGATGATATGAGAATGGAAGAAGGTGAAAATATTGCTCAATATGTTGCTAGGATAAAAGAAGTTGTTAGTGCAATAAGATGAGCTATTGGTCATATAGATGATGATACCTTGTCTATGCTATTAGAGTTTCTACAATCCAAGAGTTGAGATGTATCCCAAGAAATTATATAACCCTTGAAGGTTTGGTAGGTAGAATCATTGCTTTTGAGCTATCTAACTTTGACAACTACAAGCCAGAGAGTCCCGAATCTTCTTTCAAAGCTAAGTTATTACTCAAGGATTCTAAGGAGGTAAAGTAGAAGAAGTAGAAGAAGAGAAAGATAAAATATGCATCCAATGATAGTAATATAGATGAGGAAGATATTGAACAATTAGAAGCACTACTGACAAGGAGATTTCATAGAGGTAAAGGCAATTTCAAAGGTAAGTTACCCATCATTTGTTTCAATTGCAATGAAGTTGGTCATATTGTTGCAAGATGTACACAGAAGAAGAACTATAGAGAAGGAAACAAGTACATAAATGAAAGAGAAGATGATAGTAGAGATTACAAAGATGAAGGAAAGAAGTCATGCTACATTGCTGATGAACATGACTCTAATGAACATGATGATGAAGTGGTTTATGTTGCAATGAAGGACGAATCTATTGAAGATGAGGCAACTACACTTGTGACTTGTGTGAACAAGAATGATAGATAGATCATTGATAGTGGATGCTCACATCACATGATTGGAGACAAAAGTAAGTTCATTATGTTAACTTGTTATGATGAAAATAGTGTAAGATTTGGTAATGATGCACCATGTTTGATGAAAGGAAAAGGGTCTATCAAACTCACAGACAAGATTTCATGTTGCAATGCTTACTATGTTGAAGGATTAAATTATAACTTGTTAAGTGTGTCACAATTGAATAATCTAGGATGCAAGGTTGAATTTGAAAACAAAACTGCCAAGATATATGACACAAATGGGAAACTGATTGGAAAAGGTGATCAAATTAGAAGTAATCTATTCTATTTGGATATGGAAGATGCTACTTGTCTTATTGAAAAACTTGATGATGTATGGCTTTGGCACAAGAGATTATATCATGTTAATTTTGATAATTTGGTTAGTATTAGTAGCATAAAGAGAGTTAGAGGATTGCCTAAGTTGAAGAAACTTTATAATATAGTGTGCAAATAGTGTCAGCTAGGCAAAATGTCAATGTCAAATTATAAGAGTAAAGCTTATACCTCTAAATAAATACTAGAGATTGTTCACACTGACTTGTGTGGACCAATTGAAGTGCAAAGCTACAAAGGAGATAAGTACATAATGCTATTTGTTGATGATTACTCTAGGATGATGACAATCATGTTTCTGAAATAGAAATTTGATGCTTTTCAAATGTTTAAATGGTACTTGGCAAGAGTTGAGAAAGAAATAGGTAAGAGTTTGAAATGCTTGAGATCAAATAGAGGAGGAGAATTCACTTCAAATGAGTTTGAGATGTTTTGTAATGACAAAGGAATCAAAAGACAAACATCTGCACGTAGGAGCCCTCCACAAAATGGAATTTCTGAAAGAAGAAATAGGTCTATAATGGACTATGCCATAACACTTATGATGGAGAAGAATGTTGCTCTAAAATACTGGAGAGAAGCTGTAAGTACTATTGTATATACTTTAAGCCATGTGCAAGTCAAGAAAGGTACTCATTCAATACCTTTTGAACTATGGTATGGATATCCACCTAATGTGAAATACTTTAAGGTATTTGGAAGTAAGTGTTATATTCTTAAAGATGTTAGGAATGGAAAGTTTTCTGCAAAAAGTGAAGAAGGTATATTCCTTGGATACTTCACAAGAAGCAAATCCTATAAGTGTTTAAATACTAACACTATCAAAATTGTGGAAAGTGCAAATGTGAATTTTGATGAATTTATAGAAGTACATGAGGCTAAAACTATAAAAGAACCAAAAGAATACAAATAATTTGTATACTTCTATGAAGGAATGCCTACTAAAGAAGATACTGAAAATCAAGTTACAAACCAACAACAAGTCTCAGTAACTGCCAAGTCACATCCTGTGAATGTTGAGTTGCATTTAGGAACCAGGTTATATTTAGATGTCGAGTTGCAAAATGAAGAAAATACACATTCTAATTCTAAGATTAGTACACATGAAAGAGATGTTGAGATACCTGACAGAGATGTACATAGTGACACTAAAGTTAAAAGACAAAATGTAGAAACAAGAGTCGAGCCAAGATTGTCTAAATATGTCAAAAGGCATCATCTTGCTGATCAAATCATTGTAAACAAAGATGCATGGCCAATGACAAGAAATAGATTAAGAAGTGAATCATGTTTTTTAAGCATGAAGGAGCCCAAAATAGTGAAAGAT
The DNA here is from genome assembly GCA_028749045.1 of Cupressus sempervirens. NCBI lineage: Eukaryota > Viridiplantae > Streptophyta > Pinopsida > Cupressales > Cupressaceae > Cupressus > Cupressus sempervirens. Next base: position 409,131,717 of record CM053790.1, read on the forward strand.
GCATTAGAAGATGACGATTGGTACAAGGCCATGGAAGAAGAGATTCAGTAGATAGAGAAGAACACAATATGGAGTCTAGTTCCTAAACTAGAAGACAAGAATGTGATTGGCACCAAGTGGGTATATAGAAACAAGCTAGATAAGAATGGTGAAGTGACAAGAAACAAAGCAAGATTAACTTGCAAAGGATATGCACAAGAAGAATGAATTGACTATGGTGAGACATTTGCCCCCATTACAAGAATGGAAGGAGTAAGAAATCTACTTGCTTATGCTACATATAAAGGTTTCAAATTTTATTAATCTACATTTCTAAATGACATACTAGAAGAGGAAGTCTACATAGAATAGCTAGAAGGATTTGTTGATGATAAAAATAAGAACATGGTATGTAGATTGCACAAAGCCCCATATGGATTGAAGCAAACACCAAGAGCATGGTATGAGAGACTTCATACTTATCTTATGAAGATTAGATTTGAAAGGACTAATGACAACATCAATCTATACATAAAGGCAGAAAAAGACAAAGGTATTTTGCTATCTGAAATATTTGTTGATGATATCATATTCAGAGGACAAGATGCTTAATGTTAAGATTTTGCAAATCAGATTAAGCAAGAATTTGAAATGTCTATGTTTGGAGAAATCAATTTTTTGTGTGATTGCAAGTATATCAGATGAAGTGTGGAATATACATCACTCAGTCAAAGTATGTCAAAGAGATATTGAAGACATTTGGACTAGAGGATTCCAAACCAATAAGTACACCTATGGTGACCAGAGACAAGTTGTCAAAGAATGATGATTCAACTAAGGTGAATAAAAAAATTTACAAGTCTATGATTGGAAAATTATAATATGTAGTACATAGCAGACCTGATATTGCATTAGCTATGGGGATAGTTGCAAGATTATTTTCTAATCCCAGAGAGAATCACTTGATGGATGTGAAAAGAATAATGAGATATTTGAAAGGAATAGAAGAGTTTGGTCTATACTACAAGAAGAATGAAAGGTTTGACCTAAGTGTCTACACTGATGCTAAATGGGCTAGAAACATTGATGATAGAAAAGGCAGCGGAGGAACATTTTTCTTAGGCAAGAGATTGGTTACATGGAAAAGAAAGAAAGAAAGTTGTACTTCCCAATCTACTACTAAAGCAGAATATGTTGTTGCTACTATAAACTACACAAACATTGCATAGATCAAGTAGCTACTCAAAGGAATGAAGGAAGAAATCACAGAACTAGTGATGCTTTATTGTGATAATACAAGTGCTATCAATATATCAAAGAATCTAGTGATGCACACCAAGACAAAACACATTGCAATCAAGTATTACTATGTAAGAGAGTTAGTTCAAGACAAATAGGTGAAGATGGAATATGTTAACTCAAAGGAGCAAATTGTTGATATCTTCACGAAACCATTACCTAAGGATCCTCATGAGTATCTAAGATGTAAACTAGGGGTGATAACCCTATCTAAGGCTATGTAAGAAACATAAGTAGTGCCCTGCATCAAACAAGATGATGTTCATATAATACAAATTGATGTAGTAGATCTTACTTTAGGAACTGTCTAAAGTAATCATAGAGCTAAAACTTCAAATTAGTCACAAGCAAGGTGAAAGAGGGAGAAAATGAGGAAACTACAAAGCTTATATCTGCATATTTTAAGGATGACAAATTTTTTTTTGGTATAAGTCTTTGGCATTGTTGTCAAAGAGGGAGAAAGTACATCAAACTTATCATCATCACAAGAAGAGTTTTTACTGATCAAGTGCAAGAGAAAAGTGGAGAAAGTAAGTACATCATTAGAAGATCAAAAGAAAAGTGGAAGAAAGTTTTAAACTAATCTATTGATTAGAGAGGGAGAAAAATATCAAGAATCAAGTTAGAACAAAGAGGAAGACATTGATTAGAGAGCCAGAAAGGAGAGAAAAATTCTAATCTACCTAGTAAGAGGGAGATACAGGAAGGAACTTAGAGGGAGTTTTAAGGAAGAGTTTTGTAACCTAATTAGAAGATGGAAGTTGTTGATAGAGGGAGGAAGACAAGTTCTTTCTTTGGTATTGCCTTACTATCTTAACCTAATCAGATTGGTTGAACAAGATGTTCATCATTTGATTGACTTGGTTGATCAGTTTGGTTTGCCATCAATGCCAAAGAGGGAGATTGTTGATAATTGATTGAAAAGATCATTGGAAAAGAGATTGTTAAGAAGGAGATTTTGGAAGAAGACTGTGTGTTTCAATCATTATTTTTTCACTGATGTCAAACCTACTACTTTATGGTAAGATAATTTTTTATAAGACTCAAGTACTATCACTTAGTTGATTGATGAAGAGGATTTGATCAACAAAATGTAACAAAAGCACCTAGAGGAAAGGTCAAGTTATGATTATGTAATGAAGTACAAGGATCAGTTAAGCTAGTGATGTCATGATGTATTAATGATCTACTTAAGGTTACAAAATGGTTGGCTAGACTTGGAAAGTTTAGAAGAATAAGTTAAATAAAGTTTGTCTACCAAGCTTGATCAAGTGGATAGTAGGTGCCGAGAAAAGTTAGTGCAAGCCAAGTAGAAATTTAGTTGGAGCTGAGTGAAAGAAAATTCTAGTGGATGTTGAGCTAGATAGTTGATGTCGAGTAAATTTTAGTTGATGCTGAGAACCAGTAAAATCTAGTTGATGTCGAGTGATTTTATAGTTGATGCCAAGTAACGCAGTATGTGCCGAGCATCAAAAGAATGATAATGTTGAGCTACTACATTATGATAAAGATCAAAGATTTAACAAATCTAAGCTAACAAGTTTGTTTTCTTGGAACTTGTGAACTAGGAGGAAGATAAGATTGATGAGCTGGTGGCACAAAATTTGGTATGAACCATTTTTAGGTGAATTCAAATAGATTCTAGGAGAAGTTTCTATAATAGACAAGATATGGGGTAGATACATTGTATCCTACCTAATCCATCCAAAACCATAATTTAGACGATTGATGATGAGTGGGAAAGTATTCTAATTTCCTTTAGAGAGGTTGGTGTCATGTGCAAAAACTTAAGAAGGAGAAGCAATTAAGGATTTTGCTTCATTAAGTGACCCAAGAGAAGAGTCTTCAATGGCATACCAAGCAAGAAGGCTTATGGAGATGAATGCTTGAAGGGTGAACAAGCTATCAGAGCTGCAAAGTATGAAAGCCAAGAAAAATTGAGGACTAAATAGAGATCTATAATTTGCAAGTGAGGTTTTAAGTTGTATTAGATCAAAGATCTACTGTTACTCTCTAACAATTGTATTAGTCTAGGGCAAATCCTTTGGATTAAGGTTGACCTAATAGTCATTGGAAAATCCTTTAACAGGGTGTCATTCCAAGTGAATGGCCTAAAGTCCTCTAACAAGGCTCACTTTTAATAGGGTGATTGGAATCTATTAATCGGGTCACATTTAACAATTTCTATTGTAACCTTTAACAGGATTGGCCTTTCATAGGGCATCACTTCAAAAGAGTGAAAAGGAGTAGCATGTTACTAGTGGGTTTTCCCAAATAGGGTTTCCATGTAAATCATTGTGTCAAGTGTGTTGATGAATGTGTTGTTTTTCATGCTTTACATTTCTAGAAGTTAATTTGATAGTAACATATAAGTTTATTAAATACACAATGAATGCATGCATGGGTATGAATATTTTATGGGTTCACTGAATTGTGAAAAGTTTTATTTAATACATCTAGATCTTGAATAACTGATTCACCCTGCCTCCTCCCCCCACCTTAGTTGTTCTAAAGTAATTCTAGCAATGTAATGTTATGATGTTTGGGTGTGCACTATATATGATTAGTAGTGATGTGAATTTTATGCTAGAAAATATAGTATAGTTGTATGATTAGTTTGAAGACATAGCTACAAGGATAGATCAGATATATTGAAGATATCAACACTCTGTAAAAGGTTTTTATAGCTATCTTCTTGATAATGCAGTGTAAATATATTATTTCTTGTTTTAGCAGTGTGCTCTTCTAGCATAATTTTGTATTGTAATACCAATTCCTAACAGGTTTGATGCTTCTGACAAGGCCTAGTCCTCTAATAATGATAGATACACTATATAGATTTAATAGACTCATAACTGGGTCAATATCTTTCACAACATACTTTTGATGAGTGGATCATTTTGTGGGTAAGATATTCACTGGGGTTTTCCCTTGGCCATGTTTTCCTTAGTTAACAAATAATGGTGTTATGAGTTGCATTGTGTTATGGTTATGTTTAGTTTTCATTTTGATCATTTGTGTAAGTTCAAAGATTGTTAATAATATCCATATTTGGGAAAAAGTTTGTGGAACACTGATTAACCCCCCTCTCAATATTCCATACTCCTAACATTTGGTATTAGAGATCAATTACTTAGAGGAGGCCTAACAACTTGAGTGAGATCTCTATGGATATAGATTAATTGCAAAAGAATCATGAGTAGCTTGATACACTTACAAATGATAGAAATAAATTGAAGATCAAAATTAGAGATACATAAGACTTCATTCAAAAACTAAAATAATGGATTGAAACATCTAAATCCAAGAAGAAAGAGTCACATAATCATATCAAGGATAATGAAGCAATTTCAAAGCTTAAGAAGGAGAATGAAATTTGGAAGCACAAGCTTAACATTATAAACTTGAAGATGAGTATGATGGAAGATGAAAAGAAAATTCAACTAGATTTGAGATTTGAGAATGAAAATATGAAATCCAAACTTACCATGGTCAATTCTGAACTTGAAATTGCCAAATAATATTATACAAAACTTAAAAAGTACAACACTATTGTAAAAGGAGAACTTACGTAAACAAAGCAAAATCTTGAGATGTTATATTCAAGCACTAAGAAGCTTGATGAGCATATTATGGAACAAATACCTATTAAAGACTAATAAGGGATTGGATATGCTAAAGGAGAATCATCTAAAAGATCTGAAGTTACTGAGGAACAAGATCTAGTGAACTAACAACCTAGTCAACAAAAAGATTTGAACAAATAGGTACCTAATCAACTTGAACAATCTAAAAAAATAAAGAAAAAATTTAATGGAAGATGCTTTTTAGGTAATCAACTTGGACACATGAAGAAGGATTATGTAGGTAAGTATAGTAAACCCTTTTTAGGTTATTGGTATAATTGGTTTTCTTATGGACACAAATCTAATGAATGTAGGAAACCTAGCTATAATAATAATTATAGAAGGAATGGAAGTACTAACCTTGTAGATAATAGACCTTTGGGAACAACAAATTCCATAACAAATAGAGTTATGTGTTATAAGTGCAACAATTTTGGACTTGTTGCTAGATATTGTAGTCTGCAGACTAATCAATTTAAACCTAGATATGGAAAAAATATTATATCATGTTAGATTTGAAACAATTTGGGACATACAACAAGGTTTTGTTGAATGAAAAACATGAGAAAACCTAATATAATATCACAAAATATGAACTTTAGAAGGAATTTGAACAACAATGTAAGAAGGAATGAGAATGTTAAAGGAAAGCAAATTGAAAGTCATGATAAAACATTTGTTAGAGAAGGAACACTTGCAAGTGATAGTGTATGAGTAGAGAAGACAAAAGGCACATTAGAGAACAAATTGAAATCAATAGTGATAGCCAAAAACCCTTTTTCAATTTGAGAAATCAATTCATCAGAGAAAAATGGGATAATGCACTTGAAAAATTTGTTGGAAATATAAGGTAGGTTAGGTTACTAAGAGGGGAGGGGTGAATCAAGAACCAATAAAACTTTATCTCACTTCACCAATTAATCCTTCATATATTATTTTGATCTAATTGCATGCATGAAAGAATGAAAGCAATAAAATATTCATAACACCTTGACAAAAGATATGGTGACCCAGAAACCTTCCAATTAGAAAGTAAATCTACGGTGGGGATGATACCCCCAAGCTTTAGTACTACAATATAAAGTTAACCTGTTAAGGGTTACAATTGACCACTTCTAGTAATTTTCCTTATTAGGAGCAATAAGGATTGTGAAGTCCACCTTGTTAAAGGATTTACAAACATATAATGAAGTATGCACTCTATTAGGAGATTTAAAAAAAGACTGTTTAGTCCACTTGGTTAAAGGATTTAACTAATACACCTGTTAGAATGAATTAGTGGCTGATCTCTGATCTGATACTTTGATTTTCTCAATGAGATTCCTTGTATTGTAATGATCACCTAGCTATGATAGATAAATCTTTGCTCTTCCTTATACTTCTTGTAGCCTTCTTTAATTCACACTCATATACTTTTTATTCTTCATCACATACTTATTTGGATATGATATAATGCATTACATATATACCAATCTAATTCATTACCTTTTGGAGTTGCCTAGAATATCAAATTCATCATAATTCATAAAGTCAACCCAACTACTATAACTCAGGTTCTGGAAACAAAATCCATGATGTTCTGATACATGGAAAATACTATCAGTGCTCGACAAAATCTGGCACTTGGTTGAAGTTGAAGCTCAGTCCATACTGATCACTTTTGAGTAGCTTAAACTCGATTAAAATTGTGTGGCTCAGTGAACACTGGAAAACTCGATAGCTGTTGAATCACTCGGTTGACACTACATGACTCAGTCAACTCTAGATTCACTATGTTAAGACTGCAAGCTCTGTACACACTGTAGAACTTGGTTAACATTACAGAGATTAGTTAGCACTAGAATTTTCATCATATCCACTAGATAGCTTGATAGACATTGCTATGCTCGAGTGATACAATAAACTATCACTGATGCTTGGTAGATACTCTGAAGCTCAACATGAACTGCAAACTATCTATTTAGCTTGGTAGCAATCCAACCATTTGACAAAGTGTTGAGTCACTAATAGACAAATTAACCTTAATGTCAAAAATCTCCCCATTTGGCATTAGTGACAAAAACACTTATCAAACCAAAAATATGAATACCCAAAATTACAAGTCAAAAACTTTCTTTATCAACATTCAGTGTCTTCAACTTGGTTTTGATTTCCTATTGTTATACCTCAGTAAAATACTTTGTTTTTCTAATTTTTCAAAATTGCTTTTGTAAAGATGTTTTCTACTTATCTATACATGTATCTACATATTACTATACTACTCCCCCATACATATGTCTCTCCTATATACATACATATGGAGTATAGTACTCTTCTCTCTATATATACACTTCTCCTTTATCAATAATATATCATGACATACTCTATATAGATAATCTGTTGGAAATGATTGAAATGATCATAAGAAAAGTTGTTGGAATAATTTATGGAACTAGTAAAGAATTTCCTCAATCATTTTTTTGTCATTGGTGTCAAACTAGCTACTTGCAGGGATGACAATTGCTTTAGTGATCCAAATACTATCAATTAGTTGATTGTCAAGGTGGAGGCAATCAATAAGATGTAACTAGAACACCTAGAGAAAGGTTGAAGTTATGATGTTGTAACGAAGTACAAGGATCAGTTAAGCCATTGATGAAACAGTGTACTGGATGACATACTAAAAGATACAAAGAATGAGCACACTGAAACATATCAAAGATCTAAGGTTTTAGCTAAGTCTTTTGTAAAGCTCAAACTAAGTTCATTAGAGAGAAGGAGCCAAGCAAGCTAGTAAGTGTTGAGTAGAATCAAGTGCCGAGCAAGTTAAGGTGCCGAGCACTAAGTGCCGAGCAGTAACTCAATAATGTCGAGTAACACAGAGGTGCCGAGCACCAGTAACTCAATAATGCTGAGTAACACAAAGGTGCCGAGCACCAGTAACTCAATAATGCTGAGTAGCACAGAGTTGCCGAGCACCAGTAACTCAATAATGCCGAGTAGCACAGAGGTGCCGAGCACCAGTAACTCAATAATACTGAGTTGCTGCATTATTTTGGAAATCGAAGATTCGTCAGATTTAAGCCGATAAAGTTGTTATTTAGAAATCTGTGAATTAAAAGGAAGATAAGAATGATGAGTTGGTGGCACATAACACCATGTAGAACGTTTTTAAGATACAACTGGCAAAGTTTCTAGAAGAGAACAAGATATGGGGTAGATACATTGTATCCTACCTAATCCATTTTGAAACCCTAAGATTGGAAAAGAAAAATTGAGTAGCAAAAGGCAAATCAGACTTCTATATAAGAAGACACAAGTTAATAAAAAAGAGAGAGAGTGAAAAAGGGGGGATAGTGTGAGAGAGAGCCGTGGTCAAGCATAAAAGAATGAAGTGCCGATGAATGTGCTAAGGAGAAGAAAGCACAGGAACTCTATTTAAATAGGCGATCACAAGAATGATTGCATTGGCAGAATGAGTAATAAGACTCAAGGAGACAAAGCTTGAGAAGGAAACAAGCATCTAGAGCTGAAGTAATTGAAGCCAAGCATAAGGATTGAACTGAAAGAGTGATATGAAATCTGCGAAGTATGTTGTAAGTTATGTCAGATCAAAAGACCAATATCGTTACTTTCTAGCAATTGTAACAGTAAGATAAATCCTACGGACTTAGGTTGGTTTAATAGCCATTAGATAAATCCTTTAACAGGGTGGCATTCCTAGTGAATGTTCTAAAGACCTTTAACCAGGTCCATTCCTAACAGTTTGGTGAAATCCTCTAAGAAGGTCACATTTAACAGTGTGTTGTAATCCTTTAATAGGGCAGGCTTTTAACAGGGCATCACTTCAAAAGAGTGAGAATCAAGTAGCATGTTACTGGTGGTTTTTCCCAAATTGGGTTTCCACGTAAATCATTGTGTTATGTGTTGATCTTGAATGTTTTATCTTTGCATGTTGATTTATAGTAATTTGGTTATATGACTGATTTAAGTTTGAACAGATGAAAAGGGTATGGATTCATTAAAAAGGTATTAATAGGGCATTTTGGACCTTGAATAACTAATTCACCCCCCCTCTCAGTTATTCTAAAAGAATTCTAACAATTGGTATCATAGCTAACTGCTGATTTAGTTTAAAGGGACTACTAACAAAAAATATCAGAATGCCAAAGAGAGAAGTTCCCAAGCTCAACAAAGACAACTTTGTTGCATGGCAAAGTTTGATGAAGCTACATCTTGGATCCATAGGAGATTATGCTCAAAATTCAATTTTCACTGAACATGTAGATCCAACAGGTGTTCCTATTGCTGAAGACATGAAAAACAAGCAAGAACACAACCAGACAATGCTGGAAATTGCTTCTGCACTCAGCTATGCTGAATTTGATGATATCAAAGGATGTGACATTGCATTCAAAATGTGGAAAGCCCTATCAGACATCTATGGAGGAGATCAGAATGTACAAAGAGCGAAAAGAGAAAGTCTCAGAGGAAAATTTGATGACATGAAAATGGAAGAAAATGAGAATGCTGCTCAGTATGGTGCAAGAATAAAGGAAGTGGTAAGTGCAATAAGATGCTTGAATGGTCAACTAGATGAAGATACTATTAATAGTAAGTTCTTAAGAACCTTGCTCCCTGTCTATGCTATTAGAGTATTAGCAATACAAGAGCTAAGATGTATACCAGGAAATAATCTAAGCTTCGAAGGTATAATAGGTAGACTCACTGCATTTGAGTTATCTAACTTTGACAACTACAAACCTGAAAATGTTGAATCTGCTTTTAAGGCCAAGTTATCACTGAAAGATGCCGAACAGGTGAAGTCAAGGAAAGGAAGAAAAATGAAGTATGTATCTAGTGATAGTAGCACTGATGAGGAAGATGTGGAACAATTGGAAGCATTGCTCGCTAGAAGATTTCACAGGGGCAAAGGAAAATTCGAAGGTAAGATGCCTATCATTTGTTTCAATTGCAATGAAGTAGGTCATATTGCTCCAATATGTCCACAGAAAAAGGATTCCAAGGAAGGCAACAAATACAAGAACATAAGAGATGATGACAAGAGAGATTACAAAGAAAAAGGTAAGAAGTGTTATATTGTTGAAGAAAATTCGAATGACAATGATGATGAAGTTGTTTATGTAGCCATGAAGGACCAATCTGATTAAGAAGAAGCCACAACACTAGTGACATGTATAAAAAAAAATGACAGATGGATCATAGACAGTGGATGCTCACATCACATGACAAGAGACAAAAGTAAGTTTGTTAACTTTACTCAGTATGATGGAAATAGTGTTAGATTTGGCAATGATGCTCCATGTCAAATTAAAGGAAACGGTTCCATTAAGCTCACATAAAAAATTTCATGTGACAATGCATACTATGTTGAAGGATTAAACTACAATTTACTGAGTGTCTCACAACTAAGCAATGTAGGTTGCAAAGTGGAATTTGAAAACAAAATTGCAAAAATCTATGACAATGATGATAAACTGATAGGAAAAGGAGAACAAACAAAGAGAAATTTGTTTTACCTTGATATGGATGATGTTTCTTGTCTACTTGCAAAATTTGATGGTGAATGGTTATGGCATAGAAGATTATGTCATGTCAACTTTGACAATTTAGTCAACATCAGTAGAATGAAGAAAGTTAGAGGTTTACCAAAATTAAAGAAGCCTGATAATATCATGTACAAACAATGTCAGCTAGGAAAGATGAGAAAATCAAGTTTCCAAAGCAAAAACTATACATCTAAAGAGATACTTGAGTTAGTTCACACTGACTTATGTGGTCTAATGGAAATACAAAGCTTTAGAGGAGATAAATACATAATGTTATTTGTTGATGACTATTCCAGGATGATGATTGTTATGTTCCTAAAATAAAAAACTGATGCTTTTCAAATGTTTAAGTGGTATGTGGCTAGAATTGAAAAGGAAACTGGAAAAAGCTTGAAATGCCTAAGATCAGATAGAGGTGATGAATTTACATCAAATGAATTCGAGATATTTTGTAATGACAATGGAATCAAAAGACAAACGTCAGCTCCTAGAACTCCCCCACAGAATGGAATTGCTGAAAGAAGAAACAGATCTGTAATTGACTGTGCTAGAACATTAATGATGGAAAAGAATGTTGCTCTAAAATACTAGAGAGAAGCTGTAAGCGTAGCTGTTCATACACAGAACCAGGTACAAGTTAAGAAAGGTACAAATACAACACCTTTTGAATTATGGTATGGTTACTCACCAAATGTAAAACATTTCAAAGTGTTTGGTTGTAAATGTTTTATCCTTAAAGATGTTAGAAATGGAAAATTTGATGCAAAAAGTGATGAAGGTATATTTCTTGGTTACTCCACTAGAAGTAAGGCATATAAGTGTTTGAATATTAACACTAACAAAATTGTGGAAAGTGCAAATGTAAATTTTGATGAGCACACAGAAGTCCAAGCTGAAATACCAAAGAAAATGGAAGAATACAGAACCTTTATATATTCTTATGAAGGAATGACTACTGATGAGGATGATGTCAATCAAATTGAAAATCAACAACAAGTGTCAGTTTCAGCCGATTCACAACCAGTGAATGCCGAGTTGCATTCAGAAGTTGAGTTATAGAATGAAGAAAATGCACAATCTAATTTTGAAGATAGCATACATGATGAAAAACAACCTGACAATGAAGTTCATAGTGATCCTGAATCTGAAAGATCAAACATGGAAACAAGGACAGAGCCAAGATTATCCAAATATGTGAAAAGACATCACCCTGCTGAACAAATAATTGGTGACAAAGATGCAAGACCAATGACAAAGAACAGACTAAGACATGAATCATGTCTGATTAGCCAATCTGAACCCAAGACAGTACATGGTACATTACAAGATGATGACTGACATAAAGCTATGGAAGAAGAAATTGATCAAATAAGAAAAAATAAAACCTAGAGTTTGGTTCCCAGACCAAATGACAAAAATGTGATTGGCACCAAATGGGTATTCAGAAACAAACTAGATGAGAATGGTGAGATTATCAGAAACAAAGTCAGATTAGTATGCAAGGGTTATTCTCAAGAAGAAGGAATAGACTATGGAGAAACATTTGCTCCTGTTGCTAGAATGGAAGGAGTAAGAACTTTACTTGCATATGCTACCTACAAAATTTTTAAAGTCTATCAGATGGATGTAAAATATGCCTTCTTAAATGGTATACTAGAAGAAGAAGTCTACATTGAACAACCAGAAGGATTTGTTGATGAAAACAATAGGGATATGGTGTGTAAGTTACACAAAATACTCTATGGTTTGAAACAAGCACCTAGAGCATGGTATGAGAGACTTCACAAGTATCTAGTGCAAATTGGATTTGAAAAAACTGATGATAACAACATGTACATCAAAGCTGAAGAAGGTAAAGACATTATTGTATCTGAAATTTTTGTGGATGACATAGTATTTGGTGGTAAGGAAGTACTTTGCAAAGGCTTTGCTGACAAAATGAAACATGAATTTGAGATGTCTATTTTTGGAGAAATCAAATTTTTTGTTGGATTGCAAGTACATCAACTCAAACATGGAATATTTATTATACAATCAAAATACATCAAAGAAATTCTTAAAACATTTGGATTGGAAGAATCCAAACCAGTCAACACACCAATGGCCACAGGGAATAAGCTATCCAAAAATGATGAGTCAGCTGAAGTCAATCAAACAATGTACATATCCATGATTGGAAAACTACAATATGTTGTACATAGTAGACCAGACATAGCATTAGCAGTTGGAATAGTGGCTAGGTTCTCTGCTAATCCTAAAGAAAATCATCTCATAGTAGTAAAAAGAATAATGAGATATCTCAAAGGGACTGATGACTTTGGTGTATACTACAAAAAGAATGGAAAATTTGAACTTAATGCATATATAGATGCAGAGAGGGGAGGAAACATTGATGACAGAAAAAGCACAAGTGGAGGTGCATTATTTCTAGGCAAAAGGCTGGTTACCTGGACTAGCAAGAAACAAACATGTATATCTCAGTCCACTGCAGAATCAGAATATGTGGCAGCTGTAGTCAATTGTACAAACATTATATGGCTCACACATCTATTGAATGGAATGAAAGAAGTAGTAACAAAACCAGTGATATTGTATTGTGATAATACAAGTGCTATAAATATATCCAAAAATTTAGTAATGCATGCAAAAACTAAGCACATTGCAATCAAGTATCATTATGTCAGAGAATTGGTAGAAGACAAACAAGTGAAGTTGGAATACATTCACACAAAGGAACAAACTACAGATATCTTCACCAAACCATTGCCCAAGGATGCCTATGAATATCTTAGAGGTAAGTTGGGGTTATACCCCTAACTTAAGTAGTTTAAGGCAACAAGGAAGCTACCTTGCATCAACATGAATAAATCATTGAAATATTAACAGGTTGGTGCAAAGGATGACATCAGGAACATAAATTCCAAATCAGTCATAAGCATGGTGACAGAGGGAGAAAAACAACAAGAAGCCAAAGCTTATATGATAAAGATGCTACATCTTTGGCATTTATGTCAAATTGGGAGAAATATGCATGAAACTGATCAATGCAAAGAAAGAATGAGATAAATAAGAAAGAGGGAGATATATATGAAAGAGGGAGATATATGTGATCAGTAGTGAAAATGCAGCAAGCCAACGTATACAATCTTGGTGGTAACTGAATTGATTACATGATCAGTTTGGTTTGCCATCAATACCAAAGAGGGAGATTGTTGGAAATGATTGAAATGATCATAAGAAAAGTTGTTGGAATAATTTATGGAACTGGTAAAGAATGTCCTGAATCATTGTTTTGTCATTGATGTTAAACTAGCTACTTGCAGGGATAACAATTGCTTTAGTGATCCAAATACTATCAATTAGTTGATTGTCAAGGTGGAGACAATCAATAAGATGTAACTAAAACACCTAGAGAAAGGTTGAAGTTATGATGTTGTAATAAAGTACAAGGATTAGTTAAGCCATTGATGAAATAGTGTACTGGATGACATACTAAAAGATACAAAGAATGAGCATACTGAAACATATCAAAGATCTAAGCTTTTAGCTAAGTCTTTTGTAAAGCTCAAACTAAGTTCATTAGAGAGAAGGAGCCGAGCAAGCTAGTAAGTGCCGAGCAGAATCAAGTGCCGAGCAAGTTCAGGTGCCAGGCACTAAGTGCCGAGCAGTAACTCAATAATGCCGAGTAACACAGAGGTGCCGAGCACCAGTAACTCAATAATGCCGAGTAACACAGAGGTGCCGAGCACCAGTAACTCAATAATGCTGAGTAACATAGAGGTGCCGAGCACCAGTAACTCAATAATGTCGAGTAACACAAAGGTGCTGAGCACCAGTAACTCAATAATGCCGAGTTGCTGCATTATTTTAGAAATCGAAGATTCGTTAGATCTAAGTCGATAAAGTTGTTATCTAGAAATTTGTAAATTAAAAGGAAGATAAGAATGATGACTTGGTGGCACAGAACACCATGTAGAAAATTTTTAAGATACAAATGGCAAAGTTTCTAGAAGAGAACAAGATATGGGGTAGATACATTGTATCCTACCTAATCCATTTTGAAACCCTAAGATTGGAAAAGAAAAATTGAGCGAGAAAAGGCAAATCAGACTTCTATATAAGAAGACACAAGTTGATAAAAGAGAGAGAGAGTGAAAAAGGGGGGATAGTGAGAGAGAGAGCTGTGGTCAAGCATAAAAGCATGAAGTGCTGATGAATGTGCCAAGGAGAAGAAAGCATAGGAACTCTATTTAAATAGACGATCACAAGAATGATTGCATTGGCAGAATGAGTAATAAGACTCAAGGAGACAAAGCTTGAGAAGGAAACAAGCAGCCAGAGCTAAAGTAATTGAAGCCAAGCATAAGGATTGAACTGAAAGAGTGATATGAAATCTGCAAAGTATGTTGTAAGTTATGTCAGATCAAAAGACCAATATTGTTACTTTCTAGCAATTTTAACAGTAAGATAAATCCTATGGACTTAGGTTGGTTTAACAGCCATTAGATAAATCCTTTAACAGGGTGGCATTCCTAGTGAATGTTCTAAAGACCTTTAACTAGGCCCATTCCTAACAGTTTGGTAAAATCCTCTAACAAGGTCACATTTAACAGTGTGTTGTAAGCCTTTAACAGGGCATGCTTTTAACAGGGCATCACTTCAGAAGAGTGAGAATCAAGTAGCATGTTACTGGTGGTTTTTCCCAAATTGGGTTTCCACGTAAATCATTGTGTTATGTGTTGATCTTGAATGTTTTATCTTTGCATGTTGATTTACAGTAATTTGGTTATATGACTGATTTAAGTTTGAACAGATGAAAGGGGTATGGATTCATTAAAAAGGTATTAATAGGGCATTTTGGACCTTGAATAACTGATTCACCCCCCCTCTCAGTTATTCTAAAAGAATTCTAACATAATCTTCTTCTCTTATATCTTCTCCCCTAAGCATATTTACTTCTCCCCCCTTTTGACATAAATGTCAAAGGTCTATAATATCTACAAGCTAATACTAAAATTTGACAAAAAATTATAATGTACCTTCATAATTAATATCATACTCTTGTCCCAATTCTCTTGTAATACCTTACTTGCATGCAAGGCTTGTTGGAATTCTTTAGAATAACTGGGGGGGGGGGTCCAAATGTATAAATAAATTTTTTGACAACTTAGTGAACCCATATCTATAAAATATATTCATGCATGCATTAGATCATACAATCACTTAAGCTTTGTAGATTATTGTCAAATCAAATTTACAGAAATGTCAGCATGAAATATAATAGATTTAATAACACATTTGACACAATGATTTCATATGGAAACCTGATTTGGGAAAAATCACTAGTAACATGCTACTCATTCTCACTCTTCTAAATTGATGCCCTATGAAAGGCCAACCCTGTTAAAGGTTACAATAAACACTGTTAAATGTGATCTAGTTAGAGAATTTCAATCACCTATTAGGAGTAAGTCTTGTTAGAGGAATTTAGATCATTCACTTGGAATGTCACCTGGTTAAAGGATTTACAAATTAATTTAGGTCAACCTTAATCCAAAGGATTTACCCTAGATTGGTACAATGATTAGAAAGTAACAGTAAGGCTTGATCTGATAAAAATTTACAACTTACTTGCAGATTATAGATCTCTATTTCAATCCTTTATTCTGCTTGGATTTCACACACTTTAACTTTGATAGCTTGTTTACCCTTCAAACATTCATACCCTTAGGCCTTCTTGCTTTTCTTGCCAATAATTGTCTCTTCTATTCGGTCACTGAATGAAGCAATACCTTACACATCTTGTCTAACTTAAGTTCTCAAATGTTTACCAACCTTGGTTCTAACTAGCCATCTCTATAAATAGAAATTTAAGATATTTTGTTGTTTATCCTCTATCATCCATTTTAGAGTTAGGCAAGATTCAATGAATCTACCCATCTTTTCATTTGAGTCCCTTTCAAAAATTCTTCTGTAATCCTCTTTGAATTCACCTCAAAATGGTTTACCATGAATTTTGTGCCACCAACTCATCATAATTATCTTCCATACACTTCACAAAATTTAAGAAAACAAAATAGTTGGCTTAGATTTGTCAAATCTATGATTTAATCATGACTACTAGCACTTGACATCAATATGTTGTAACTTAGCCTCTATGTTGTTCTTCCACTCATCATCCACTAGATAAATCGATAACCACTAAAGTTTATTGTGCTCAACATCAACACAAATTTACTCAGCATACACTATATCACTCGACATACAATGAACTTACACTTTTCTTGGCTCTAACTTATTTTTACTCAGCTTGCACTAACTTTTCTTGACATCTACTATCCACTACGTCAAGCTTGGTAGACTGAATTCTTCTTACTTATTCTTCTAGACCTAATTAGCATATCCATCCTTTGCTACCTTAAGTAGATTATCAATGCACTATAACATCACTATCTTAACTAATCTTTGTACTCCTTTTACATACCATAACTCAACCTTTCCTCTAGGTGCTTTTGTTATGTCATTTGATCAAATCCTCTTCATCAATAAAAAAAATGATAGTACTCAAATCAACTAAGCAGTTATCTTACCAGCAAGTAGTAGGTCTAACATCAGTGACAAAACAATGAGTGAAACCCATTCTCATACTTATGTCAATATATTTTCAACAATCTCCCTCTTTAGCATTGATAGAAAACTAGTACCAAAAAAAATAGCAAAAAGAAAATAATTCCTTTGATTGAAATCTCTCCCTCTATCAGTAACTTTCATCTTCTGTACAGGTTAAAAAATTCTGTTCTAATTAACAGATAATCAACTCATCCTTATGACTCCCTCTTGATCACTTCCTCCAATATTTAGTTCTCTGTCTTTATCTATTTCATTCTTATATCTCCCTCTGCACTATCTCCCTCTTACTAGGTAGATGTATGTCTTTTAAAAATTTCTCCCTCTATAGTAGATCATCAAGTACGTTATCTCCTTCTGAGTAGATATTCCATGTTTCTTCCTTTCATTGATAGTATACTTTCTCCCTTTCTTTTAGAACTCTATATCTCCCTCTTTGACAACAATGCTAAAGATGTGTCACCTCAACATGTAGATATGACCACTTTCAGTTTCTCTATATGTCACCTAGCTTGTGACTGATCAATTATTCTAGCTTGTTGATTACTTTAGGCAATTGCTAAAGTAAGATCTAATGCGTCAAGTTGTAAGATACAACTTTCAGCTCCAATTGATGCAAGACACTACTTACTCTTCTTAAATAGCCTTGGATAGGGGTATTACCCCTAGTTTACCTCTTAGATACTCATGAGATCCTTAAGTAATGCTTTTGTGAAGATATCAACTATTTGTTCTTTTGTATTCACATATTCCATCTTCACCTCTTTGTCTTAAACTAACTCTCTCAAGTAATGATACTTGATTGCAATGTGCTTAGTCTTTGTATGCATCACAAGATTCTTTGATATATTTATAGAACTTTTTGTTGGAATTACAATAGGAAAGGTGAACCCAAAAAACTTTCACCATACACCCATCTCATGCATTTAATGAGAAAATTGAAATAACATGTAAAGCATATACATCTAAGTCATGTAAATTTGCAAGCATTCACACACATAACACTAGATATGATTACCCAGAAACCCTCCAAGTGAGAAGGTAAAACTGGGGTGGGGATGACACCCACAAATCTTCACTACTATAGCAATAAAGTTTATCTAATGAAGGTTACAATGTAATGACCATGAAACATGATCTAGCCTATGAAAGGTTTTCCCTATTAAAGGCTTACAAAGACTGTTAGGTCTCACCTTGTTAGAGGATTTCAATACCATGTTTGAAGTGTGTCTTGTTAGAGGACTTCAACTTACAACCAAGTAAGCACCCTGTTAAAGGATTTCGTACAGTTTGTTAGGACTACTTTGTTAAGAGATTTGACTAAAATTACCTATTAAAATGTCTCAGCATAGATCTTGTGGTTGGTACTTGCTTGCTTGATAATAGATCACCTCTAAACAATGTCTTATTTGATCCTTCTTGATTAGATGTCTCAATTTTGTCCTCTTTTCTCTATCCTCTATTCTTCTTCTAATTGATTCTATAATTCACTCTCTCTTCATAACTTCTAAATCAATTTAAATGCTCTGTTTGTGCATGCAAACTATCCTCTTTACTCCATCAATTCCTTACACACTCTCTTGAAAGTTTAGGGTTTCATCCTCCTTAAGAAGACTTTGGTGACTTAGGGTTAGGCATGAATCTATGGCTGAGATTCATCCATTTTTTTCCTCAATCCTTCTTATTTTCTGATTTTCTGCATGCAATTGCATAGGGAATCCAACTAGAGATTCGTTCTTATCTCCAAAATATCAAAATCTAGTCTTAAGTCAGCTAAAAAATGGTTTACATAGTTGTTTGTGCCTTTACAAACAAATTTGTCAAAAATTGTTTCACTTGGCATTTGAAGTCTCTGATGCTCAACATGTACTGATCTTTATACTATCACTCAGCACCTGCATTTCTTGGCATCCACTATTTACTTAGCTCTTGAATCACTTAGTATGGTCTATCTGCTCAACACTTGAATGACTCAGCACATGAGTGGCTCTTCACTCACTATAGCTTGACATGGTCTAATATTTACATGTTGTGCTCAATATGTATTACTAGTTTGGCATGTACTAAGTAAATTGCTTAAGTGTGTTGACACTCACTTGTTAAAACCAATCTGAGATCAACAATCTCCCCCTTTGACATGAGTGCCAAAAATACTTGAGTATACATTATCATCCTTAATTGCTCAAGCATAACTTATTCATGACTCAGCTTATATACAAAACTTCAAAATTTTGCAATAACTTAGACACCTTAAAATTTGATAACTACCTCTGAGTTGATATGTTTGTTCTATAACCAAAATGTTGTGCTCCTTTCTGAGTGAGTAAATGTGTCTTTGTTAATACACTCTGACTTCATTCTTATACTCTTTCATTTGATACTTCTTGTATTGTGATGCTTCTCCCTTGTGTCTCTTACTTTCCTTGTGTCTCCCATTTTATTCTTTCTCTATAAAATATATCTCCCCTTTTTATCTATTCTCCCCCATTCTTATTATTCTCCCCCTGTTTATATTCTCCTCCTTTTTGACACTTATGTCAAATGGGCTATACACTTATTATGTGTTTGTCCAGAAAATATTTATGGACATCCAATATTATTTTGAGGGCTATATCCTAGTTATCACATGCTATATCTAATGACTTGATTTGGATGGTAAGCTCGGCAACAAGGTGAACTAGACCATCTAAAGTAGAAAGATTAGGGTCTTTCTTCATTAAGGTCTCAACATAGCCTAGCTCCTTATGTAATATTTCCATATGGGGGGTGAGGGTTGCTTGAATGCTTGTTAGTTTGACCCTTATGTTGGCCTTATTTGTTGTCAATGCAACTAATTAAATCTGTGATTGGAGCAATGTCCTAAAATACTTCTCACTCTAAGCTAGATTTGTTGGAAGTCTTGCACTTGATGTAGAAATTTGGCTTTCTAGACTTAGAATGTGACTTCTGGTCTCTTGGGTGAAGAGTGATGGATTGCATAGTTTTGTGTATAATGAGAATATGTTCTCAAGTACCTTCTTCACATCCTCAACATTAGTTGCCAATGCAACTTGAGTTAGTGCTATGTCACCAGATATTTTCTCATTTACCTTGTTTTGGAACTTCTTTTCTAACCATTCTAATAATTTTGCAATAACTTATTAAGGTCTCCATTGTTGACCTTCTCCACTATATCTGTCAGTTGGTCCATTAGTGTCTTGGTCTCATCTAGAGTTGGTAGACTAAATGCATCTAAAAATATTTCCTTAATATCTTGAAGTGCTTGCTTCTGCCTATGTTCTCTCCTAAGCATTTCTTGATGCTTTTTCCTTTCTAAGGCTTGCTGTAATATACCAATTTGTTCTAGTTTCATAGTATCATAATCATATTTTGGTATAATAATGTGTTCATCAAGGCTTACATCTCCATAATGAATTACCTTTTCAGCCTTTGATGAGTTTGAGCTCAGCATTGAGATCTGTAATGGTGTAGCATCTCTACTTGACTTTTGAAGAGTTTGTGTAGAAGGAGTGCCAAATGCTAGTAAGGCTACTAGAGCTTGAACGACAACTTTTTCCTTCACCTTTGGTGTCCATTGTGTCTCTTCAAACTTTCCCTATTCTACCACTATGACTTGACTTGCACTTTGTCCTTGTGATGTAGGTGTAGATAAGTCTATCTGACCTATTTCTTTTTGTTCTGCAATGGTGGCCTATACTTTTGCTATTTTCTTCTCAATTGTATCATTCTTGGAAATTGTTTCAACCTTGGCAGATTTAGCTTTTGACATGTGGACCAAAGGTTTTATATTAGTAACTAAAGGGATGATAGAAGGTGGTTCTTATGGATTCACCTTCTCCCTTGTAACATTAGTCACTATCTTTTGTAGCTCATCTACACTCACCAAAATTGGATTATCACAAAGTTTATCCAGCAATGTAGAGTGATCTAAAATCTTCCTCAAGTCATATTCAATAAGTGGATTGATGTTATGACCTAATGGATCAAAAACATCCTTGACAGTTATAGTCTCAATAGTCTTGGTTGTATCATGGGGAGGATTGACACTCGACAATTGTGTGTCCTACACACTCTGTTCTCCTTGCTGCTTAGGCTTAGTTGTTGCCTTGTCATCTTCTTTCATTTTTGTTTCTCCTCCAACTATGTTATCTTTGTCATCATCTTTAACCTCTGAGGGTTTAGCTTCTCCTTTCTTTACTATGGTTAACCCATAAATGAGATTTCATATTTGTGTTGACTTCTTGAAAACATCTTCAATATTATTTTGTAAAATGCTAAATGCTCTATATTTAGGTGTGAAACTATCTGCATATTTCTTTATAGCCTTAGCAATTTGTCCCATAATTAACTCAAGCATTACTTTGGCTAGTGTGGTCTCCTTGATTTGTCTTTCCATATTTATACAATAATACCATTTTTGCTCAACTATGTCATATGGACTCTTAGGTACAGATTTGGAAAATTCTAGTGGTGTTGTCTTAAACTTTTACATCATGGCATATAGGGCCTCTTCCACTTGGTTTTTCTCCATTTTACCCAATTTATCAAAATCAATATGACTAAAACCTGATAAGTTTGCATTGTTCTTAACATTTTCACATAAATTCTCAAGATCTGAGAAAGGATTATGACTCACCACCTTAAATTGGCTATTGTTATCTGACTCTATTTTCTCTTCATCAGAATCTAGTTGTGCCACATATTTCCTTCTTGGTCTCTTTTGCTCTTGACCTCCTTGTTCAGATTGCTTTGTCTTTTCTTTACCCTTTTGTGTTGTAGCATGTGTGTTGACTCTTGTTGTTGATGCAATGGACTTTGGCTGACTTGGTTTAGTAGTTTTCTTGGTCCTTTCCATAGGTTGTTCCTTGGCCTTCCTTTTCTTTGGCTCAACAGGAGTTGGTGCTTCCTCAGCTTCTTCTCCCTCGGCACCTTCAGTCTCCTCCTCTTCTTGTTTACTCCCATACCTTGAGTCAATGCTAGAGGTTCTTGTGCTTGGGTTTTCTCTTCCTCTTCATCCTCCTCTTCTTCTTTCTCTTCCTCCTCAACACTCTCTCCAAATTTGGGCTTTTAGCTTCTTCACCATCTTTTTCTTTTTCTACAAAGCTAAAGCAATCTTCAAGTCCATGGTAATTTTGGACTTTCCCATCTCATTGTTTGCAAATTTTTTTAATATTTTTGTCTACCTCTTCTACAAGTAAAGCTATTATAGCTACAGAGGCTTCATCCACATTTATTTTATAACCTAAGGGTCTCAACCATCTTACACTTGGTGTGGCAACTTCTACAAATGTATAATCAACATCCACAAGAAAACATGCATCATTATAATGTTTTTCAACTAAAGACATTGGTATTCTTAGTCTCTCCTTCATTGACTTTTTGAAATCCTCAAAGTAGCTAGTCATGATTGATTCAAAAATTTCTCCTAGTTACTCAATTTACTCACTGATCTGTACTGCAACTAATCTATTATTCTTCCATCTCACATTACCAAATGAGGGAAATATGTTTTGTACATAAAATAATATACAAATCAATATAGAGCCAAATTTACACTGCACACTCTTTATTTTCCTGATTACTCCAAGGTTCTCCATTAGTTTTTGAAGTTGTAACTCTGCTAGATCATATATATTATCTTTCTTAACAATCTTGTAACCAACATCCATAGCTATGTAGGGTACACTATTCAATCTACTAGATTGATAGAATTTGTGTGATATTACCCTTACATCAAATTTAATAAGATGATCAATGATTGTGTCTATTGTCATACCTCTTTTGTTCCAAACAGCTCCAGTGTTTTTTTCAATCATTTCCTTTGAATCACTTCTTACTGTCTTAGGCCAATCTAGGGTTGGGTAGCCAATAACCCTATGAATTATTTTCTTAGTAATCTTGATAGGTCTATTCTCTAGCCATAAGTAACCATCATGAATTTGGATAAGCACTATTCATATCCACTTTGTCTTAAATACATTTGGAAAATCTAGGGCTCATGTTAAACCCTTTTTCTCAACAATTTTGTACTCTTCTTTCAAAACACCATTTTCACATAACCTGTTGTATGCATCTCTAATTTCCATGTCACCAATGCTTCCTATCTTACAGTTATAAAATTTTCTCACATCTTGTACTGTTATTACATTTGGCAAGATCATAGACAATGTGTCAGAAGGGTCTTCCTTGTATGCGATGTTAGGAATGGCTTTAAACATGGGATGATTAACTTCATTACTTACTAACCAAACATTTAAAACTTCCTTCCCCTCAACATTTTTTTGAACTTGATGCCATTGTGTCAAACTAGGGTTTATGAAAATTTAAATTGTGTAGCTTGGCTCTTGATAAATACCTTGTGAAATCTGACGAGTTGGCGTGAGATCACTACTAAAGTCTCTTGCAACTATTTTGGATAGATTCCAAATTGCCTTTTTCTCTGCTCACTCTTCTTTGAATTTGAAATGATGAAAAATGAGCTTAAATTGATCAAATACCCTTTGAAAACTTTACATTGAAAGCTGAGTGCTTACACAACTATAAGCTCAACATCAACCAATTTCAAGCTCACTCAGCATTCATTGATATTTCCATCACTTAGAAACCACTATGAGTTTGGCATCAACTACCTAGTCTGATAGCTTAGCATCTTCTAACATTCCACTCAACACACATAGGAAACTT
This sequence comes from Cupressus sempervirens, assembly GCA_028749045.1. Lineage (NCBI taxonomy): Eukaryota > Viridiplantae > Streptophyta > Pinopsida > Cupressales > Cupressaceae > Cupressus > Cupressus sempervirens. The sequence continues at coordinate 409,155,481 of CM053790.1, forward strand.
TTCATGCTTGGCAACAACATGAAAAACTCGAAGATTTAACTTCAATTTCCAACAACTTCTTGCATCTTTATTCATGCTAATGTAATTTTTTAGTACAATATCCTTTAGAACTAATGTGTAATATAACCTTTAAATATTAGTCCCACATACCTTTTGAATTCCTAGTTTGATGAGGTGTGATCACCTGACCATTGGGTGAAGTGATCTCTTCTCCATTTGATGGGATGTAATCATCTTTCTTCTTCCATGCCTTATTCATCTCCTCTTTTATATGTTCAACATCAACCTTGCCTTTGCCTTTATCAAATCATATCTTGGTGCCTTTGACCTAGTTGGACAATATTTATTGATATGACTAGTCTTCAAATAGCTAAAACATGTGGTTTGACTTAACCACCTTTGGTAGTTACCTTTGAAGTGTGTCCGAATACAATTTTTAGAAACATGTCCATATTCTTGACAATAATGACAACTATATCTTGTATTATAATTCTAGTTATAAGAGTTACCATTGTTCCTTACATTTGTTTTCTTGTTTGATAACCACATGGATTTAGATCTACGTTCAAAAGCTTTGTGTCCATACTTCTGATAGTTGTAGAAATATCCTTCAAATCTTTGTGTATGTATGATCTTGGTTCTGCATTCATATGCCTGATGACCTTGCTTGTTGCACTTATGACAATGAATCATGTTCTTAGACTTGACATTCTGATTTGTAGTTTTGCTCCTACACACATTAGTAGTATGTCCTTTCTTACCACAATAATGACAAGTAGGTTTGGAGTTCTTACCTTTGTTATTCTTTCTTATGCACTTTTGGATGATTCTCCTTCTTTAGTATTTATATATCCCAGTCCAGATGTATCATTCTTAGGTCTAGGAGATTTCAATAATTGCTCAAAGTATTTGATGGCTTCATTTGGTTTGTTGAAACTTTCAACAAATTCCTTCTCTTTCTTTAGGCCATTCTGTAGTTGTTCATTCTACAATTTCAATGTAGTTATCTCAATGTCCTTGATATTTAACTCATAGTTGGCATTCATCATTTGACTTAGAGTATCCAATTGCATGTTGGAGATCTTGGTTAACTCTGTTGACTTTTCTTCTAGTTTGTTGGCCAAAATTCTTTTGTCTTCTTCAATCATGGATTTTTCTTCCATAGCTTTCTTCTTTTGTTTAGTTACCTCACATAGCATTATGGCTTGTGATTCTTGCTCTAACTTGAAATTTCTAATTTCCTTAGCTTAGGATCTATTCTTTTCTATTAGATTTGCAACTTTTTCATCAAATTCATTGGAGTCTCCTTTGGAAAATAGCTTAGTACTGTCTATCTCTTTGTATTGTGTGTCCTTCTCTACAATAGCAATTTCTTTCCTTCTCTTTAAGGACTTCTTTATTCTTCTCTTGCTTCATCCAATTGATGTAGAATGAGTTGTATCTCAATTCCTTGGTTCTCAATGGTCTTTCCTAATTTGTAGACTTCCATTTCAAGATCTTTTCTCAAAGATGCAAAGCTTCTTTTTCAGAGAACAAAGCTCTAATACCAATTGTTGGAATTATAATAGGAAAGGTGAACTTCTTTGGGGGGGGTGTGAATTAGTAGTTCAAACTTGGAGCTATAAAAATTTCACCATACACCCATCTCATGCATTCAATGAGAAAATTGAAATAACCTATAAAGCATATACATCTAAATCATGTAAACATGCAAGCATTCACACACATAACACCAGATATGATTACCCAGAATCCCTCCAAGTGAGAAGGTAAAACTAGGGTGGGGATGACACCCATAAATCTTCACTACTACATCAATAAAGTGTATCTAATGAAGGTTACAATGTTTTGACCATGAAACATGATCTACCTTGTGAAAGGTCTACCCTATTAAAGGCTTACAAAGACTGTTAGGTCTCACCTTGCTAGAGGACTTCAACTTACAATTAAGTAAGAACTGTATTAAAGAATTTCATACAGTATGTTAGGACTACTCTATTAAGAGATTTGATTGAAAGCACTTGTTAAAATGTCTCAGCATAGATCTTGCAGTTGGCACTCACTTGATTGATAATAGATCACCTCTAAACAAAGTCTTCTTTGATCCTTCTTAATTAGATGTCTCAATGATGTATTCTTTTCTCTATCCTCTATTCTTCTTCTAACTAATTCTATAATTCACTCTCTGTTCATAACTTCTAAGCCACCTTGAATGCTCTGTTTGCACATGCAAACTATCCTTTTTGCTCCTTCAATTCCTTACACACTCTCTTAAAAGTTTAGGGTTTCATCCTCCTTAAGAAGACTTTGTTGATTTAGGGTTAGGTATGAATCTATGGATGAGATTCATTCATTTTTCGGCTTAATCCTTCCTATTTTTTGATTGGCTATATGTAATTGCATAGGGAATCCAACTAGAGATTTATCCTTATCTCCAAAATATCATAATCTAGTCTTAAGTTAGCTAAAAAATGGTTTACATAGTTGTTTGTGCCATTACAAACAAATATGTCAAAAACTATTTCACTCAACATCTGAAGTCTCTGATGCTTGACATGTACTAATCTTTATACTATGACTTGACACCTACATTACTCGACATCCACTATTTATTTGGCTCTTAAATCACTCAACATGGTCTATCTGCTTGGCACTTGAGTGACTCGACACATGAGTGGCTCAACACTCACTATAGCTCGGTATGGTCTAATATTTACATGTTGTGCTTGGCATGTATTACTAGTTCAGCATGAACTAAGTAAATGGCTTAAGTGTGTTGACACTCACTTGTCAAAACTAATCTAAGATCAACACTTGTATTATCACAAGTTTAGTGATTTTCTCCTTCATACCTTTGAGTAGCTATTTGATCCATACAATGTTTGTACAATTTACATCAACATCAACACATTCAAATTTAATAGTAGATTTAGATATGTAGTTTTGTTTCTTGCTAGTCCATGTAACCAACCTTTTTCTTAAAGAAAAATGCTTCTCTACTAGTTCTCTTTCTATCATTTATATTTCTTGCCCAATCAACATTAGTGTAGGCTCTCAACTCAAACTTCTCATTTTTCTTGTAGTATAGGCCGTAGTCTTCTATAGACATCTCACAATTCTCTTAACAACCATCAAATGATTCTCCCTGAGATTAATAGAGAATCTTGCAACTATCCCAATAGATAATGTAATTTTAGGTCTACTATGCACTACATGTTGCAATTTTCCAATCATACACCTGTGTAATATTTGATTCACCTTAGTTGAATCATCATTATTTGACAACTTGTGTCCTGTCACCATAGGTGTTGTTACTGGCTTGGAATCTTCCAAACTAAAATTTTTTAGTATCTCCTTTAAATATTTAAACTGAGTGATGTAGCCACCATATTTCATCTGATGTACTTGCAAACCCACAAAGAACTTTATCTCTCCAAACATATACATCTCAAATTCTTTTTTCATTTCATTTGCAAAAGCTTTACATAAAGTATCTTGACCACCAAATATGATATCATTAACAAAAATTTTAGATAGTAAAATGCCTTTTCCTTTTTTTGTCTTCAAGTACAAATTGTTGTTATCATCAGTCCTCTCAAATCCAATTTTCAGAAGATAATTGTGAAGTCTTTCATACCATGCTCTTGGTGCTTGCTTAAAACCATATAAAACTTTGTGTATGTCATGCCCAAATTTTACCAAGGCAAAATACAATAATTTTACTGTGTTTATTTATTTATTTATTATTATTATTATTATTATTTTTTATTATTTTAAATAAAAACTATTATCATGATATTTTAATATCAACTCATTTTAATAAAGAACTTACTCAGATAACATTATTCAATTCCAAAATTGACTTAGTATCATATTGATACTTAATGAATTATCTATATATATAATGTAGCTTGCCATAATGTAAAAGATATTCCATAAGAAAGTTAATTCTATTGGTTCCAACTTATTACTTCAAATTTCATAAACTTATTTTCTTCCTCTTATTTTATCCTGACCACTAATACCTGACAAAACAATAATCTAATTTTCAACAATTAACAAAGGCTCATTTAATATCCTAATTCAATATATTTCATGTTAATTACTCTCAAATACAATTTAAAATTTATTTAATTTAAAATCTAGTCACTTACCGTAATTCCCATTACATATGCTCTTCCCTCCTTATCATTTAATTGCTCTATTTTTTTAAAACTTTCTTAAACATCTCCTTTCAGATTTCGAGCTCCCTAGTATAGGCTCACATGCTCATGCAACTTTTTGAAGATAATTGTATTTGCTGTTTGTTTACTGATAGGGTTTGACATGTAAATCCTAATATCATCCTAGGGACACTTTCCAAGCTTTCAACTCCTCTCTTTTTTCCAAGCGCTTGGCTCTCTTACCAAGGTGAGATGGGATGGAGGGAAATGTTTCTTTTTCACAAAATTTTGCATCTTTCTTTCTTGCTGGGCGTGAGGGTACGTGGAGTAAAACTAAGTCTTAATCATGTCAGTGAAATAAATGCTTTGTCCCCTCTTCCATGTGGATTAGCAACTCGCCAGTAGCATGTTGTATCCTTTTTTTTTTGTCATCCTTTGTTTTGAGTTTTGCTTATTTTATTTATTTCGTGCTTATTTTATTTATTTCGCCAGGGTACATGGTCATGAATGGTCCTTTGCATATAATTTTATTGTTAAATACAAGAAAAGGTGAAATGGAGTATGGGAGTTTTTTTTTTCTTAATAGGTATAGGTATAGGCTAGATTAATGCTAAAGTATCTAAGCTAATATGTCAATGATTTGACATGTCCTAGCTCTTGCTTGTAAGTAATTTTTATGTAGACTTGTGGTCACGGTATATAAGCTTCTTGTTCCCTTACAAGAAATTTTGAAGATTATCACATCATAGTACTTTGGTCTACAAGTAGTACTCATGTGTTATTTATATATATATTTTCAACTCATCTTATAAGTTCATGATTCTAGGAATCAATCTTTTCTGGATTAAAATATTAGTCTGTATTCTAGGAGAGGATTTTATTTTTCCTCCCCATACATTTTCTAGAGAGGAAATGTGGACCTTCAGCAAGTTTGAAATATGCACTCTCTCTACTCATGTAAAATCCTCATTTCATTCCTTCATAATTTGATGAATACATGTGCTAGAAGGATGGTTAAGCCTTCTTAGTAAACCTTAATTGAACTTGGGGACCAAGTACATAATTTTTTAAACATGTATAGTGAGCCTTCAACATGAAGACTTTTATTTCAAATTTTGAAATACACAACATATAATCTTTCAATGCAACTCATATATTTTGGATCTTACTAACTCTACTCATAACATTCTTCTACATGTCCTTTATGAAATACATATCTACCGATACACCAAGGAGAAGAGTCTCATTTAGTCTTTCTTCATAACATATCAAATTTAACATAGAAGATTTCATTGCAAGAGAAATATAAGCATTCAATTCTTCAACCTTCCACAATTCTTCAAATGGAACAATGATGCCAAAGTATTCTACATCTCCTACTATCTCTTCCTTAACTCATGAGAGGTCAAATGAAATTTTCTTAAGAAGGAACATACATATACAAAATTTCCAAATTATGTCCTCTATATATGCATTAGGTAACAATGGTACAATCTCCTTTCATCACAATGAGACAACTCAAGAGACCTTTCAAAATCATAAGGAACATGAATATTGAAAGACATGAACAATGAGTAGCAGGAACATTGATCCACAAGGTCATTGAAAATATGAACAAATAGAAACTTGGACATTGAGACTCCTATTACACATTTGGATTTTCTCCATTTTGACTAGGGTGAAACCCTAATACTCCATGGCATGCATCTTCACATAACCTACAAAACAACACAAAACTTGGAACCATGGAGGCTCACTAATGGGGACACAACCCAAGAATAGAATGGAAACAACAGAAAAGGGAAATTATATTAAATGAGAAAATAAGCTAGTATAAATAGTACAGAGAAAATAAACTTCAGAACATGCCCTAAGGGCTTACAATAGCATAAATCTGGAGAATATTTCTCCTTTTTGCACCTCCTCTCAAACTCCACTCCGAACTGCCTTTTACAATGCCAGAAATCTCCTTAAATAGACCTCAAAGGGTTAAGGACTAGGAGTACATTCTAGAAAGTGCTAGTAGGAATCCACCGATAAAATAGAAGGTTCCAGAAGCTGCGTTAGAAGTCGGTGCAAATCTAGAAGAATCCAAAAACGGTAGCCGAACTTCTGGGAGGCATAACTTTTGAACCATAGCTCCGATTGACGAACCATTTACATTTTTGGAAAGCTCTCGAAGCGCTCTATAGCCCTATGGACTAGATTTGCTCGTCCCCCATTTTTTGACCCTTTTTGAGGTCATTTAATGCCCCAAACCTAACTTTGAAGCATTCTTAGGAGGTCTCCAAAACTCGAAAAACTACAATAACTTTCAAACCGTGGGGCCTTTTGACCTGATTCTTTTTTTGGAATGCTCTAAATCACAATTACATTCATCTGGCCAATTCACACCTTCTAGTTTATTGAAATGATGGCCCAAATACATGCTCCTATTTTTTTGGGATTTTCAAATGCACTGATAGTTGAACTATGAGAGTTGGAACCTTTATTTGAGCCAAATGAGTATCCAAAAATGTAAAGACATGAAATAGAAAATAAGTCTAAGTACATTTTTTTGGGTGACACAGGATTGCCCTTATACCTCTGGATGCTCTTGCATCACTCACCTCCCAACCTAGGCTTCTATGAAGCCACCCACCGAGCAGGGGAAATAAGGACCAAACAGGTTACACACATATTTCACAAAATTTTGTATGAAAACACAACACAAACACAATCAACACCCTTCCATGGTTTACACAATGATTCCCCATTGGAATCATAAAAACATTGGGTGAAGGTGGGCTCTTCAAGGAGGAGAAATTCAAACAACATGAATAACATATTGCCAATGCATTTTACCTCTCAAGGCCACCACAACATAAACAACATATTGCCACTGCATTGCCTCTCAAGGCCTTCAACACAACCATCTTCTCCTCATCCACCAAACCTCCTTATACCTCCCAAACAACAAGATTCATGGCCATGATGGAGCCCATGCTCCATGATAATAAAAAACCTCATCATGAGGTAAAAGAAAAAGATTTCCTTTCTCACCTGCAATGTCAAGCCCAACTTGTGCCCTTCACCCAAGGCTTCTCTGCCCTCCCAAGGGTGAGTGAAGCCTTCACACCCATAATCACAATCAAAACTCACATTCAAACAAGAAACAAAAACAAAACAAATGAATAACAACAAAACGAAACCAAGAAAATATCTCCAAAGCACAAAACACATTCACTTCTTCCCAACACAATGCCAAGCTCATAGCACAAGATTGGCAATGCAATGCTTACTCCATTGATAAGCTTTCACACTTGCAGATTTTCTTATCCATTCTAAAGAAAAGGAATAAAAGAACATGTTTTAGCCACCAACCTTGGTCCAAGCTAGGGTAAGGATAGTTGTAGAAGAGCTCCCTTAATCTCCCTCCAAAACTTAGCTATCTCTAAATTAGAGAGTGGGTGAACAACCCACTAACTTGTCACTCCCCCCCTTAAAAGACTCTCCACTAACCCCTTTTTTTTAGTAAGAAACATCAAGCCTCCCTATCTTACATTGTTGCTCCTCCAAAATTAGAAGGTTGACCAAGTGGGGTTGAGAGGGTTTTATCATAGAAAAACTCAAATTTCGAATTGGTTCAAGTTGGCTTTGTTTAAGGGGTTCCCAAAACTAGGAAAATATTAAAATACTTAAATTTAGGCCCCTAAAATCCCTATCAAGTTTGAATTCGAATTACAACATGATGTGACCCATCCAACACTCTCTCCCAAATGGGTGTACTCAAGCATTAATTTGAAAAGAAGGAAGAGGACCAAGATTGAGTAACCTTGAGACCAACACTATAGGTGACACATAGACTATACAAGTGTCTAAGTGACACACATAAAAATACATTACATTTTTCCTTGGCATGCCTTTAATGCATCTAATATATGATTAAACATATCCACAAGCAAGCAACCTTACAATTATGAAGAAAATAAAAAAATAAAAAAATACTTTCACAACGAGGCTTTTGAATCTTCGAAAGATTCGCCTTGGTTAAACTGTGTTCACAAGGTTTGGAACTTGTTTCCCCAAGAATTTCCATGGTTCCACTTTCCTTCACACTTAGCTCAATGTCAGTAGTCCAATGAAATAATATAAAAATACATGTAGATAAGTGCAAAATAATCCAATATCACTTAATCCACACTAACTTATTCAGTTAACTTCCATCTAATTATTTCCATAAACTATTCAAAACATTTCAATATCAAAATAAGTGTATCAACATTTATCTTTCTTATCATAATGAAATTACCATTCTATACACTATCACAATACTTATCTATCATAACCATGAACACTAAGGTCATATCTATTAAATTATTTAAGCAAATAAATGGATCCTAGTATATGTATTTAAATGGAAATCACTAATATGTGGACTTGTTAACTAGTATCTTTTCAATCAGGTTAAGGATGATGACATTCCTAGCAATATCCCTTCATCACATAATGAGGGGTTTGTGTGTGAGTTTCTAGGGTTAATTCCTCAGACTGTTAGAATGTTTCCATAATTATGTCATCACAATATAAAACCAATTTTAAAATGTAACCATATGTCTTGTTGTCCTCATTATCAAATTACATTTATCTGCATATCGCAATCCTTCATCTTATAAAGCATCATAATTGAATTAACGTTTAACTAAAAATCACAAATCATCATAATATAATTAATGTTTCGCATCGCATCAAAATCTAATAGTATCAAGTAATAAAATTGTATCCATATGTGTTCAATCATTTCATACAAAATAACAGGTTCTTATATAACATGATCAAATTAACATTCTGAACAACCTCATAACCTAGTCTCTATCATGGTAATAAGATATTAAATTCATGACTATTAACTTACAGGGTATGTGATTTGGGTTCATTTGCATATCTAAATCTATCCTTTGGTGCTAATTTTCATTTGAACATTACAATTTGACATTCAAGTATTTATGTAATTCAGTTTCCATTAAAGCAAATTGAAATAGCTTAGAACATGAAATAAAATAATAAAATATAACAATTAGGTTCTAATAAGTGTGAATCATCAAAATGTTGATATTCAAATGACATAACCCTATAGTCTCAAAACTATATCAAAACATCAAATTAAAAGTACCATGATGCAATTATGTCATCTATACTATGGTGGATTGGGTGAGGCCTCACAATGTAGTCTACATACCATATTTTTGTTGTTAGCATCAAAAAATCCTTCTGGCTGTTCTATATAGATCTCTTCTTCCAATATTCCATTTAGAAATGTATATTTAAGATCCATTTGATAAACTTTGAAACCTTTGTATGTAGAGTAAGCAAGCAAAGTACTTACTCCTTCCAATCTTGCAACAGGATCGAATGTTTCTCCATAGTCTATCCCTTCTTCTTGTGCATACCCCTTGAAAACCAATATTGCCTTATTTCTTGTGACTTCAACATTTTCATCTTACTTTTTTCTATACACCCACTTGGTGCCAATCACATTTTTATTTTCTGGTCTAGGATCTAGAGTCCATGTCTTATTCTTCTCAATTTGTTAAATCTCTTCTTTAATGGCTTTACTCCAATCCACATCTTCTAAGGCATCTTTCACTATTTTATGTTCATGCATGCTAAGAAAAAATATATCACTTCTCAACCTATTTCTTGGCATTGGTCTTGCATCTTTATCTTCAATAATTTGTGCAACAGGGTGATGTCTTTTGACATACTTTGACAATCTTGGTTCTGCTACATTTTCCTCATTAGGTCTGTCAATTTATGAATCACTATGTACTTCTCTAATAGGTATTTCAACATCTCTTTTTGATCTAGGTGGATCTAGAAAGGCCTAAACATGTATAGTCTCATAATCTCTCAAATTCAGCAGCATGTGAAGAGCTCAAAAAAAAAAACCTGATGCAACTTGAATGAGTAATGAAGGAGCTTGTATGCAAAAAGTTATGCTTGGTCAGAGTTTTGGTCAATAGGTATAATAGGTGGCTAGGGAAAAGGGTGAAATTTGACCATCTCAAAAGTGGTGAACAATGGGTTTCAAATTAAAGAGCTTGTTAAGAGCTTTCTGACGATGTTCATTTCATCGAAAATGAAGGTTGTATGAGAAAGTTATGACAATTTGAAGTTTGCAAGACAAAAGGTAATTTTGATGACATCATAAATCTAGTCACCATGCTGATGTGGAAAAAAATATATATCCTCCTAAGTTTACTTACCACTACACCATTTTTTATTAGAAATAAAATGGTGGACGTTTACTTTATTTCACAAAACCTATTTTTGTGGGATCCTAAAAAATTATGGGATTTGAAAGAAAATATCCTCAAATTAGAAAACAAACAAAATTTAAGTAAATAATTAAAACAATATCCTAAACTTATCTGTCCAAAAGGGATTTGTTTATTTTATATGGCTTATAATTTATAAGAGCCAAAAAGAGATTTTCATATTGTTTTATATTTGTTAATATGTTATGGTAAAATGAGGAAATAGTTATTATATTTTTTATTGGGTTTTAGACCAAATAAGGAATATTTCATTTATAAATGGATGATATTTTTGTTGGTAAAAGATAGAGAGTTTAGAGGAGAATTTTGGAAAGAATTAAATTCTTGGTTGAATTTTGTAATCCTTGAGAGGAATTTTGAAAGTGAGAATTTATGTAAGTATGAAGAATTGTTTAATTTCTTCAAGTACAAAAGAGAGAGACTGTGAATGCCCGAAGCTTGGATTCTATAATGAAGTGTTTTTCTTGGCAGAATTAATAGAGTGGTCCCTCGATTGAGAAGTGGACCTAGAGACATAGTCCTACCCGGATGAACTCCGTATCAAATTGTTTGTGTCTCTTCATTCTCTTTCTTGTTCTCTCAATTCTTTAAGTTTTATTTTTATTAAACACATAATTGATTAGTTGTGTTTAAAGCATAAATTTTCTTGTAATTTCAACAGTTTAAAGTACATACCACGTGATTACTACCTGTATTAGGGATTAAATCTACATTTTGGATTAAGTTATAAAAATTGTAAATCCTAGTTTACAAATCACTTTCATGTACACTTATCTCAAAATTAGAATGTGCCTCAACTTCATTTTGCAACTTGAATGTAACTCAATTCCTGAATGTAACTCGACATTCATTATATGTGACTCGGTTACATTAAAACTTGTTGTTGATTAGCAAATTGATTTACATCTTCATCATTATGCATACCTTCATAAAATTATACACATGATTTGTATCCCTTTGGTTCCTTCGTAGGTTTAGCCTCATGTGCTTCTATATATTCATCAAATTTCACATTTTCACTTCCCACAACTTTTTTAGTGTTAGTATTTAAACACTTATAAGCTTTACTTCTTGTGGAACAGCTAAAGAATATACCTTCTTCAATTTTTTCATCTAATTTACCATTCCTAAAATCTTTGAGAATATAATGCTTGTTTCCAAATACCTTAAAATATTTTACAACAGGTGAGTATCCATACCACAATTCAAAAGGTGTTGAATGAGTACCTTTCTTGACTTGTACACGGTTCAAGGTATAAATAGCTGTACTGACAACCTCTCTTCAGTATTTCAAAGAAACATTCTTCTCCATCATGAGTGTCCAACCACTCCATTACATATTTGTTCATCCTTTCAAAAATTCCATTTTGTGGAGGGGTCCTAGGTGCAGATGTTTGTCTTTTGATTCCTTTGTCATTATAAAACATCTCAAACTCATTTGATGTAAATTTTCCTCCTTTGACAGATCTCAAACATTTTAGGCTTTTACTTGTTTCCTTCTCAACTCTTGCTAAGTACCACTTAAATATTTGGAAAGCATAAAATTTCTATTTCAAAAACATAATTGTCATCATCCTAGAATAATCATCAACAAATAGCATAATGTACTTATAACCTTTGTAGCTTTTCACATTAATTGGTCCACACAACATAGTGTGAACAATCTCCAAAATTCCTTTAGAGGTGTGAGTCTTACTCTTAGAGTTAGACTTTGTCATTTTGTCTAACTAACATTGTTTACAAATTATATTATCAGGTTTCTTCAATCTAGGCAAACCTCTGACTCTCTTCATGTTACTTATACTAACCAAGCTATCAAAGTTAACATGGCATAACCTCTTGTGCCATAACCAAACATCATCAAATTATGCAACAAGACAAGACAAGTAGCATCATTCATATTAAGGTAGAATGGATTACCTCTACTTTGATCATCTTTTCCAATTAGTTTTCCATCAATATCATATATCTTCACTATCTTGTTCTCAAACTCAACCTTGCAACCTGAACTATTTAGTTGTGACACACTCAAAAAATTATAGTTAAGTCCTTCAACATAATAAGCATTATCACATAATTTTTTTGGTGAGTTTGATAGATTCTTTTCCCTTTATTAGTTAGGTGCATCATTACCAAACCTTACACTATTTCAATCATAATAATTAAAGGTAGAACTTACTTTTATCTCTAGTCATGTGAGGTGAACAGTCACTATCAATGACCCATCTATCATTCTTTCTCACATAGAATACTAATGTAGTTGCCTCATCCTCATCAGAATCATCCTTCATTGCAACATACACTACTTCATCATCATGATCATTAGATCCATCTTTGGTTTCCTCTTCTGTAATGTAGCAAGACTTCTTGCCTTTGCCTTGGTAATCTTTGTTGTCCTCATCTCTCTTAATTTTGTACTTGTCTCCACCTCTATAGTTCTTCTTCTCTAGACATCTAGCAGTCATATGACCAACCTCATTGCAATTAAAATACATGATAGGTAACTTACCTTTGAATTTTCCTTTACCTCTATGAAATCTCCTTTATAATAGTGCTTCAAGCTATTCTACATCCTCCTCATTTGTGTCACTATCATTGGAAACATATTTTACCTTTTTCTTCTTCTTCTCATTAGGTTCCCTCAATGATAGCTTAGATTTGAAAGCAGATTCAACATTTTCATATTTGAAGTTGTCAAAATTAGATAGATCAAAAGTAGTGAGCCTACTTGCCAGACCTTCAAGAGTAATATTGGAACTTGGTAAACATCTCAATTTTTGTATATTAGAAACTCTAATAGCATAGATGGGAAGCAATGTTCTCAAAAAATTTCTTAATACATTCTCATCATCTATCTTAATAGTAGATCTCTTACAGAATTAACATCATCTTTTATCCTAGAGCAATATTGAGCAAGATTCTCACCTTCTTGCATTCTCGTATTTTCAAACTTACCTCTAAGACTTTTAGATTTTTCTCTCAAAACATTTGCATATATTCCATAGATGGTGTGAAGAGAATCCCACATATTCTTTGCACTATCACATCCCTTGACTTCATCAAAATTTTCATAACTTAGAGTAGAGGAAATCTCCAACATTGCCTGATTGTGTTCTTTCTTCTTTTTTAAATCTTCAACGGTTAGGGATCCAACATGATTAACATGCTTAGTGGCGATAGTAGATTGTGTTGGAAGCATGAATGATCATGATACTTTTTATGGGGGAGTATTATAGGAACATGATTATATCATTATCATAATGATATGTTACAGTCATGACTATGTTTGTCATTTATGTCAACATAGCAATTTTTTGTGGTATCTGATAGAAGAATTGTGAAAAGATCAAGTTGGTACAAATAGATTGTTGAGTACTTTCACTAGTGAGGTTAGTGGAAGATACTACAAAGTGTCTAACATATGCAACTAACCTTAGAAGAAAAAGATATTAAGTCTGGAAGAAGATATGCAAGTTTTGGTGAAGACTATTTTGAGATAAATTTTATAGAAGCATGTTCTGGTAAACTTGTTATATCTCTTAGCATAATTGTTATTCTGAGAAGCAAGGTTAAAGGCATGCAAAAAACAAGTTGACGATGATGTGGCTAAGCTCACTCGTCATAATATTACATGTATAGAAAGTTATTCAAGTTACAAGATGAATGATGATTATTATCACTAAGTGTAACATGTTCTTAATGAGGTCCTATAATAATTAATTGAGAAGATGTAATAGCTGACTCAAAGAATTGTTTTATGGATTCAGTATGAAGGAGCAAATTTTACTTTGATTGCATATGATTGTATGAAAGATATCAAGAAGCATGAAGAGTGGAATGTGAAGATAAGTAGAGTAGAGCAAAGTTGGATAGAACTTCATTGCCAAGGTTTATTTGGTGATCCAAGGTTTGATATTTGGATCCGAGGTTTGTGACTTGGTCTTTAAGGTCTGATAGTGACTAGTCTAGTTGATAGAATAGGAAAGAGGATAAAGCATAGTACAAACAATTATTCTGCAAGGAATAGTTGAGAGATCAATTCGATAGTGAGTTCAGTAGTCTTTTCCTAGAAGCTATTTGGATAGTGGGTCCTTCTATCTTCTACAACTCCTAATAGGGTTGGCATAACCCCTAATAGAGTTGGAATCTCCTAATAGTGATTCAAAGTCTCTTAACAGGGACTCTTATGTATTGAATGTGTCTATAGACTCCTAATAGGGCCCATCCTCTAACAAGGAATATATATATATATATATCTTTGTGGGTATCATTCCCATTGGAGTTTTCCCTTTGATCAAGGGTTTCCCTAGTTAACAAATCTGGTGTAAATGTATGTGCATCTTGTTATGGTTTTTTTTTTACTTTGGCTGAATGGTTAAGAATAATTAAGGTTGATAAATGTTTTAATTGGATAACTGATTCCCCCCCCTCAGTTATCTTGGTGGACTATTATTTTTAACAATTTGTATCAGAGCATCAGGTCCTTGAAGATAAAGTTTAACAACTTTGGGAGATTAGTGGTGAGTTATTTTAGAAAAGATAGTCCTAAGTATGATGAAGGAAATTCTAACACCTAGAAGATGCAGCTTCTTGGTGAGAGATCATAATTGTGTACAGACTTGAGCACTAAGTTTCTAGATAGAGGCACAAGTAAAGATAGATTGAGATCTAAAGAAGACATGAAGATCAAGGAAGGTATTAATCTCCTCATGAAAAGAGAGCCAGAATGTATGGAAACTTTTGCCTATTGGAAATGTAATGAGTTTGGTCATTTTTCATCTACATTCCCTAAGAGAGTAAGGAAAACTAGAAAGACTTCATTTTCTAATGAAGATAATGAATTTAAAGCAAGTATGGAAAGATTATTGTATGATTATAATGATAAAGATAATTAACCTAAATTTATTAAGAAACAGGAATTAGCTTTGGTAACTATTGTTAATCTAAAGGCTAACCATGAAAATGTAAAAGTTATCATTAGCAATGATTTGCAGAATGGGAATCATATTTAAGAAAAAATATTTAATTCTAGAGTGGAAGAAAGAATTGAGTTGAAGACTCCTAAAGAAAATGGCATTGCAAAAAGAAGAAACAAGTAAGTAACAAAAGAAAAAATAGCTATGTTAGTTGAGAATGACATATCCAAGATGTTTTGGAGAGAAGCTATGAATACAATAGTTTACACTATGAACATAGTGTAGGTCAAGAAATACACAAACAAGACACTTATAAACTATGGTTTGGTCACTCACCTACAGTTAAGTATTTCAAAATTTTTGGTAGTAAATGTCATCTCAAAGAGATGACGATATTGGTAAATTTGATGCTAGAAGTGATGAAGGTATGTTTCTTGGTTATTGATTGAAAATAAGAGCTTATAGATTTTATAAGATGAGAACTAAGACTATTGTTTAAAGTGCAAATGTAAGAGTTGATGAGAAATTCAAGATACAAGAATGAATAGTTGAATATAATTTTGATGATGAGAATGTTGTTACTAAACAAGGAATGATGAAGTATTCTTTGCGAGTAACAATGATTTGCAAAATGAAGGAGAGCTAAGGAACAAAGTTCAAAACCTAGAATAGAGCTAAGAGTTGAGATACCAACTCCTACTTCTGATAAGAATGTGACAAAGAAAAATCCACCAGAGTAGATCATCGACAATGGAGATAAAGGTGTGATGACAAGAAGTAGAATCAATGAAGAATTATGTCTAATATCTCAAGTAGAACCAAAGAATATAGGCGAGGCATGTAAAGATGACTATTGGAAGCAAGCTATGAAAGAAGAATTGGATCAAATAGTAAAGAATGAGACATGAGAATTGATCCCTAGACCAGTAGACAATAATGTGATTAGAACAATATGGGTATTCAGGAACAAGATGAATGAACAAGGTGAAGTTGTAAGAAACAAAGAAATATTGGTATGTAAGGTTTACTCACAATAAGAAGGAATAGACTATGACAAAACCTATACTCATATGGAAATAATTAAAGCAGTAAGGTTATTCTTAGCCTATGCAACACATAAAAAATTCAAGGTATATTAGATGGATGTCAAGTCAACATTTCTGAATGGAGAACTTGAAGAAGAGGTATACATAGAACAACCTGAAGGTTTTCCTTTAATAGATGACAAGAACATAGTATGCAAATTGAAGAAAGCATTGTATGGCTTAAAGAAAGCACCTAGAAACTAGTATGCAAGGTTGGACAAGCATTTGACAAAACTTGGATTTAGCAAAGGTATGATAGACAATAATCTATATTGAAAAGAAATAGAAGATGGATTGATGATTTTTGTAATATTTTTTGATGGTATCATATTTGGAGTAAATGATGATGAAAGTGACAAGTTTTCAAAAGACATGAAGAAGGAATTTTAAATGAGTATGATAGGAGAGATGAAATACTTCCTACGATTATGGATTGTGTAGGATAAAGAAGGAATCTTTATTTCTCAGACTAATTATTTGAAAGGTCTATTGAAAAAGTTTGGTTTGGAAACATGTAAACTAGTTGGAACACCTATGGTAACTAGACAAAGTTATCTACAAAGGATGAGTCACCTACCATTGAGTAGCAGAAGTATAGATCTATCATTGGAGGATTGTAATATCTAACTCACATAAGATTGGATATAGAAAATGTAGTTGGAATTGTTGCAAGATTTCAAGATGATCCTAGAGAAGCACATTATGTAGTAGTTATAAAAATATTTAGATATCTAAAGGAATTTTGGAGTTCAGATTATAGTGTGATAGATCTAATGACTTCACTTTATATGCTTATACTGATGCTGATTGGGCAAGCAATATGGATGACAAAAAGAGCACTAGTCATGGAGCAGTTTTTCTTGAAGGAATATTGGTTTCTTGGTTAAGAAAGAAGTGAGATTGTATCTCATAGAGTACAACAAAGGCATAATATGTTGTAGAAAACAATTGTAATCAAGTTGTTTGGATGAAGTAGATGCTAAAGGATATAAGGACATAATTTAGTGAACCTATTGTCATAAATTATGATAACACAAGTATAGTGAATATATCAAAGAATATAGTATTACATTCTAAGACTAAGAACATTTCTATCAAGTATCACATGTTGAGAGAGAAGGTTACAGAAAAGGAAATTAGATTGGAGTATGTAAGCACTAAAAAGTAGATTGCAACTATTTTCACCAAGCCTCTTCCCAAAGAGGCTTTTGAGTATTTGTGAGGTATGCTAGGGGTTATGCCCCTACCTACATCATAGTAGATGATGCAAGAGTGCATCAGTCTAGTGTTACAAAGCACTATTATTTGTTTGGACTGAATGTTGATGCTTCCTATATGGGGGAGTATCTATGATGGAAAAAGTCATCCAGGACTCTTGATGGATGTTGTTTTGAATAGTGTCTTTGGGCACTTGAGCAAGTCAAAGAAATTTTTTGCAGAGATAGATGGTTGCTGAAATCATTCACATTGATGTCAATGGGGGAAAGATTACAACATGAAAAATAGGCATGAAAAAAATAGTTTGATATAGAGTACATTGAAGGGAGAGATTATAGAATGAAGAACAATTTGACATAAAGTACATTGAGGTATATCAATGGGGATAATGATTGATGAAAAGGATTTGAAAATAAAGGATAACAATCTTTTACAGTTGTATTTTTGGAACTAGACATTTTTCACCTATGTTGCCATCACTGCCAAAGGGGGAGATTGTTGGAAGCATGAATGCTTATGATACTTCTATGGGGTATTATTGTAGAAACATGATTAGATCATTATATAATGATGATATTTTACATTCATGACTGTGTTTGTCATTGATGTTAACATAGTAGCTTTCTCTAGTATCCGATAGAAGAACAATGGAGAGATCAAGTTGGTATAGATAGATCATTGAGTACTTTCACTAGTGAGGTTAATGAAAGATGCTACTAAGTGTCTAGCATATACAACTAACCTTGGAAGAAAATATATTAAGTCTAGAAGAAGTTATGCAAGTTTTGGTCTAGACTGTTTTGAGATAGAGTTTACAGAAGCATGTTCTCGTAAACATGTTATATCTCTTAGCAAAATTGTTATTTTGAGAAGCAAGGTTAAAGGAATGCATCAGATATGTTGGTGACATGGATAATCTTACTCCTCATAATATTACATGTCTGGAAAATTATTCAAGTTACAAGGTGACTAATTATTGTTATCGCTAAGTGTAACATGTTTGTAAAGAGGTCCTATATAATTAATTGAGAAGATATAATAGTCAACTCAATGAGTTGTTTTATGTATTTAGTATAAAGGAAGGAAATTTTCCTTTGATTGCATATAATTTTATGAATGATTGCAAGAAGTACAAAGAGTAGAATGCAAAGATAAGAAGAGTAAAGTGAAGTTGGAGAGAACTTCATTGCTAAGGTTTTATTTGATGATCTGAGGTTTGATATTTGGGTTTAAGGTTCATGAACCAGTCTGATTGATAGGATAGAGGAAAGAGGATAAATTATAGTACAAACAATTATTCTACAAGGAATAGTTGAGAGATCAGTTGGATAGTGAGTTCAATGGTCTTGCCCCATAAGCTTTTTGGGCAGTGGGTCCTTCTTTCTTGTACAACTCCTAATAGGGTTGGAAAAACCCCTAACAGAGTTGGAAACTCCTAACAAGGATTCAAAATCTACTAACAGGGACTCTTATGTATTGAATGTTTCTATTGAATGTATTGAATGTATTGAATGTATTGTATTGTGTATGTGTATCTTGTTATGGTTATTGTTTACTTTGGTTGAATGGTTAAGATTAATTAAGGTTGATAAATGTTTTAATTGGACAACTGATTCACCCTCCCCCCTCTCAGTTATTTTATTGGACTATTATTTCTGTCAGATTGTGCATGGTCTCCAAGACCTCCTAGGTGTAGCTTCATTAGAATTTTCCATGTAAGAAAGTTGTCCCTATTAAGCTTGGGTACCTCTCTTTTTGACATCTTGATCTTCTGCTTCTAGTACCTTCAAACTAGTCCTCTTACGCAAATGACCTTGATACCAATTGTTGGAATTCTTAAGAATAACTAAGAGAGGGGGTGAATCAATTACCCAAGGTCCAAATGTACAAATAATTTTTTCACATCTTAGTGAATCCATATCCATAAAACATATTCATCCATGCATTAGATCATACAATCACTTAAACTTTTTAGGTTACTATCAAATCAACTTTGTAGAAATGTAAGCATGAAACATAACAGATTCAGTAACACATTTTACACAATGGCTTTAAGTGGAAATGCAATTTGGTAAAATCCACTAGTAACATGCTATTAATTCTCACTCTTCTAAAGTGATGCTCTATGAAAGGCCAATCTTGTTAAAGGTTACAATACACACTGTTAAATGTGACTTGGTTAGAGGATTTCAATCACCCTG
This sequence comes from Cupressus sempervirens, assembly GCA_028749045.1. Classification (NCBI taxonomy): domain Eukaryota; kingdom Viridiplantae; phylum Streptophyta; class Pinopsida; order Cupressales; family Cupressaceae; genus Cupressus; species Cupressus sempervirens. Next base: position 409,175,381 of record CM053790.1, read on the forward strand.
TTAGGAGTGAGCCTTCTTAGAGGACTTTAGATCATTCAATTGGAATTTCTCTTGGTTAAAGGATTTACAAATGATTGTTACGTCAACCTTAATCCAAATGATTTACCCTAGACTAGCACAATTATGAGAAAGTAACAGTAAGGCTTGATCTAATATCAAATTACAACTCACTTGCAAATTATAGATCTCTATTTCCATCATCCATTCTAATTAGCTTTCACACACTTCAACTCTGATAGCTTGTTCCTTGAAGCCTTCTTTCTTTGCTTTTCAATAGTAGTCTCTTCTGTTTAGTGATTGAATGAAGCAATATTACACCTCTTGTCTAATAGACATTCTCAAACATTTACCAACCTTGCTTCTGATCAACCATCTCTATAAATAGAAAATTAAGATCTTTTTTCATTTATCCTTTATTTTCCATTTTAGGGTTAGGGAGGATTAGGTAGGATTCAATGAATCCACTCATATTTTCATTTTAGTCTCTCTAGAAACTTTGTCTTCAATCCTCTTTGAATTTGCCTCAAAAAAATTTACCATAAATTTTGTGCCACCAATTCATCATAGTTATATTCCACATGCTTCATAAAATTCAAGAAAACAAAATAGTTGGCTTAGATTCATCAAGTCTATGATTTAATCATGAATACTAGCACTTGAAATAAATATGATGTCACTCAGCTTCTATACTATTCTTCCACTTGTTATCCACTAGATAAATCAACTACCACTAAATTTTAGTAGTGCTCGACATCAACTAAACTTTACTCGACATACATCATATCACTCAACATACACTACACTTACACTTTTCTTAGCTCCAATTGATTTTATGCTCAACTTGCACTAACTTTTCTTGACACCTATTGTGCACTCAGTCAAGTTGGACAAACTCAATTCTTCTTACTTGTTCTTTTAGACTTAATCAGTGTATCCATCCTTTGCAACCTTAAGTAGATAACCAATGCACTATAATATCACTTTCTTAAGTAATCGTTGTATTCCTTTTACATACCATAGCTCAACATTTCCTCTAGGTGTTTTTGTTATCTCATTTGATCAAATCCCCTTCATCAATCAAACAAGTGATAGTACTCAAATCAACTAAGTAGTTATCTTACCAGCAAGTAGTAGGTTTTACATCAATGACAAAATAATGATTGATACCCATTCTCATACTTATGTCAATCTATTTTCAACAATCTTCTTCTTTGGAATTGATAGCAAAACAATCCCAAAAAAAATACCAAAAATAAAATAATTCCTTTTATTGAAATCTCTCCCTCTATTAGAAGCTTTTTTCTTTTGTACATATTACAAAATTTTGTTCTAATTAATAGAAAATCAACTCATCCTTATGACTCCCTCTTCATCACTTCCTCTAATATTCAATTATTTGTCTTTGTATATTCTATTCTTATATCTCCCTCAACACTATCTCCCTCCTACTAGGTAGATGCATGTCTTTTAATCATTTCTCCCTTTGTAGTAGATCATTAGGTACACTATCTCCCTTTGAGTAGATATTCCATGTTTCTTCCTTTGATTGGTAGTACACTTTCTCCCTTTCTTTTCAGAACTCTATATCTTCCTCTTTGACAACAATGCCAAAGATGTGTCATCTCAGCATGTAGATATGAACAATTTTAGTTTCACCCTCTGTCACCTAGCTTGTGACTAATCAATTATTCTAGCTTTTTGATTACTTTAGGAAGCTTCTAAAGTAAGTTCCACTGCATCAAGTTGTAAGATACAACTTTTAGCTCCAGTTGATGTAGGGCACTACTTATGCTCCTTAAATAGCCTTGGATAGGGGTACCACCCCTAGTTTACCTCTTAGATACTCATGAACATCCTTAGGTAATGCTTTTGTGAAGATATCAACCATTTGCTCTTTTGTATTCACATATTTCATCTTCACCTCTTTGTCTTGAACTAACTCTATCAAGTAATGATACTTGATTGCAATATTCTTATTTTTTTTATGCATCATAGGATTCTTTGATATATTTATAGCACTTGTATATCACAATAAATTATCATAGGTTCAGTGGTTTCCTCCTTCATACCTTTGAGCAGCTATTTGATCCATATGATGTTTGTACAATTTACTACATCAACAACATATTTAGCTTCATTAGTAGATTTAGATATGTAGTTTTTTTTCTTGCTAATCCATATAATTGACCTTTTTCCTAAGAAAAATGCTCCTCCACTAGTGCTCTTTTTGTCATGAATATTTCCAACCCAATCAAATTAGTATAGGCTATCAACTCAAACTTCTCATTTTGCTTGTAGTATAGACCACAATCTTGTGTTCCTTTTAGATATCTCGTTATTCTCTTAACAACCAACAAATGATTCTCCTTGGGATTAGCAGAGAATCTTGCAACTATCCTAACATATAATGCAATGTCAAGTCTACTATGCACTACATATTACAATTTTCCAATCATAGATCTATACAATGTTTGATTCACCTCAGTTGAATCATCATTCTTTTACAACTTGTGTCCTAGCGCCATAGGTGTGCTTATTGGCTTGGAATCTTGCAATCAAAAAGTTTTTATTATCTTCTTTACATATTTAGACTGGGTGATGTATATACGATATTTCATCTAATGTACTTGCAAACCAATAAATAACTTGATATGTCCAAACATAGACATCTCAAATTCTTTTTTCATTTCATTTGAAAAAGTTTTACACAAAGTATCTTGACCACCAAATATGATATCATCAACAAAAATTTCAGATAGTAAAATGCCTTTGCCTTTTTATGTCTTTAAGTACATATTTTTATTATCATCAGTCTGCTCAAATCTAATTTTTCCAAGATAATTGTGAATCCTTTCATACCATGCTCTTGGTGCTTGCTTCAAACCATATAAAGCTTTGTGTAGTCTACATACCATGTTTTTGTTGTTAGCATCAACAAATCCTTCTGGCTGTTCTATATAAAGCTCTTCTTCCAATATACCATTTAGAAATGCAAATTTAACATCCATTTGATAAACTTTGAAACCTTTCTATGCATAGTAAGCAAGCAAAGTTCTTACTTCTTCCAATCTTGTAACATGATCAAAAGTTTCTCCATAGCCTATCCCTTCTTCCTATGCATAACCATTGAAAATTAATCTTTCTTATTGCTTGCGACTTCACCATTTTCATCTAACTTGTTTCTGTACACCCACTTGATGCCAATCACATTTTTATCTTTTAGTCTAGGAACCAGAGTCCATGTCTTATACTTCTTAATCTGTTCAATCTCTTCTTTCATGGATTTACTCCTTTCCACATCTTCTAAGGCATCTTTCACTATTTTAGGTTCATGCATGCTGAGAAAGCATGTATCACTTCTCAACCTATTTCTTGTCATTAGTCTTGCATCTTTATCTCCAATAATTTATGCCCTAGGGTGATGTCTTTTGACACAGTTTGACAATCTTAGTTCTGCTCTATTTTCCTCATTAGGTTTGTTAATTTATGAATCAATTTTTACTTCTCTATCAAATATTTCAACATGTCTTTCATGTATAGTTATCTTAGGATTAGAATGTGCCTCAACTTCATTCTACTATTCGACACCTGATTGTAGCTTGGTTCTTAAATGCAACTCCACATTCATTGTATGTGACTCGACTGTGACTAAAACTTTTTGTTGATTAGCAACATGATTTACAACATCTTCATCAATAGAAATACCTTCATAAAAGTATATAAATGATTTGTATTCTTCTAGTTCCTTTATAGGATCAACCTCATGTACTTTTTTATATTCATAAAATTTCAAATTTTCACTTTTCACAACTTCATTAGTGTTAATATTTAAACACTTATAAGCTTTACTTCTTGTGGAATAGCCAAAGAATATACCTTGTTCACTTTTTGTGTCTAAATTACCATTCCTAGAATTTTTGAGAATATAATACTTTCTTCCAAATACCTTAAAATATTTTACATTGGGTGAGTATCCATACCACATTTCAAAAGGTGTTGAATGTGTACCTTTCTTGACTTGTGCATAGTTCAAGGTACAAATAAATGTACTTATAGCTTCTCTCTAGTATTTCAAAGCAACATTCTTCTCCATCATGAGTGTCCTAGCATAGTCCATTACAGATATGTTCCTCCTTTAAACAATTCCATTTTGTGGAGGGGTCCTAGGTGTAGATATCTATCTTTTGATTCCTTTGTCATTACAAAAAATCTCAAACTCATTTGATGTAAATTCTCCTCCTCTGTCAAATCTCAAACATTTTAGGCTTTTACCTATTTCCTTTTCAACTCTTGCTAAGTACCACTTAAACATTTGGAAAGCATCAGATTTCTGTTTCAAAAACATAACTATTATCATCCTAGAATAATCATCAACAAATAGAATAATGTACTTATCACCTTCATAGATCTAAACATTAATTGGTCCACATAAGTCAGTATGAACAATCTCCAAAATTCCTTTAAAGGTGTGAGTCTAACTCTTAAAATTAGACTGTCATTTTTTCTAACTGACATCATTTGCAAATTATATTATCAAGTTTCTTTAATTTAGGCAAACCTCTGACTCTATTCATGATACTTATACTAACCAAGTTATCAAAGTTAACATGACATAACCTCTTGTGTCATAGCCACACATCATCAAATTCTACAACAAGACAAGTAGCATTATTCATATCAAGGTAGAATAGATTACCTCTAGTTTGATAACCTTTTCCAATTATTTTTCCATCAATATCATATATCTTAGTTATTTTGTTCTCAAACTCAACCTTTAGTTGTGAAATACTCAACAAATTATAGTTAAGTCCTTCAACATAATAAACATTGTTACATAAATTCTTTTCTGTGAGTTTGTTAGATCCTTTTCCTTTTATCAAAAAGGGTGCATCATTACTAAACCTTATACTATTTCCATCATAATAATTCAAGGTAACAAAATTAATTTTATCTTTAGTCATTTGATGTGAACACCCACTATCAATGGTCCATTTATCATTTTTCCTTTGTCTTTGTAATGTTTGTTGTCCTCATATCTCTTACTTTTTTACTTGTCTCCACCTCTATAGTTCTTCTTCTCTAGACATCTAGCAGCAATATGACCAACCTCATTGCAATTAAAACACATGATAGGTAACTTACCTTTGAATTTTCCTTTACCTCTATGAAATCTCCTTTCTAGGAGTTCTTCAAGCTATTCTACATCCTGCACATATGTGTTACTATCATTGGAAACATATTTTACCTTTTTCTTCTTCTTCTAATTAGGTTCCCTCAATGATAGCTTAGCTTTGAAAGAAGATTCAACATTGTTAGGTTTGAAGTTGTCAAAGTTAGATAGCTCAAAAGCAGTGAGCCTACCTACTAGACCTTCAAGACTAAGATTGGAACCTGGTAAACATCTCAATTATTGTATTGTAGAAACTCTAATAGCATAGATGGGAAATAATGTTCTCAAAATTTTTCTTAATATAGTTTCATCATCTATCTTACTAGTAGATCTTCTTATAGAATTAACAACATCTTTTTATCCTAGAGCTATATTGAGAAAAAATATCATCTTCTTGCATTCTCATATCATTGATCTTACCTCTAAGACTTTCAGATTTTTCTCTCAATACATTTGAATCTCCTCCACATATGGTTTGAAGAGCACCCAACATCTTCTTTTCACTATTACAATCCTTGATCTCATTGAACTCGACATAAATTAGAGTAGACACAATCTCCAACATTGACTGATTATGTTTTTTTTTTTTTTTTAGATCTTCAGTAGTTAGGGCTCCAATAGGATCAACATGCTTAGTGGTGATGGGAGATTTTGCATGGTCTTCAAGACCTCCTAGGTGTAGCTTAATTAGACTTTTTCAAGCAGGAAAGTTGTCCCTATTAATCTTGGGTACCTCTTTTTTTGACATCTTGATCTTTTTCTTCTAGTACCTTCAAGCTAGTCCTCTTAAGTAGATGACTCTGATACCAATTGTTGGAATTCTTTAGAATAACTAAGAGGGAGGGTTAATTAGTTATTCAAGATCCATATATACAAATACAATTTTTCATAGCTTAGTGAACATGTATCCATAAAACATATTCATGCATGCATTAGATCATACAATCACTTAAACTTTGTAGGTTACTGCCAAATCAACTTTGCAAAAATGTAAGCATGAAACATAATAGATTTAATAACACATTTGACAAAATGATTTTACGTGGAAACCCAATTTGGGAACAAGTACCAGCAACATGTTACTCATTCTCACTCTTCTAAAGTGATGTCCTCTGAAAGGCCAACCTTGTTAAAGGTTAGAATACACACTATTAAATGTGCCTTGGTTAGAGGATTTCAATCAACCTATTAGGAGTGAGCCTTGTTAGAGGAATTTAGATAATTCACCTCGAATATCATCTGGTTGAAGGATTTAAAAATGACTATTCAGTCAACCTTAATCCAAAGGATTTACCCTAGACTAGTACAATGATTAGAAAGTAAAAAGAAGGCTTAATTTGATAACAAATTACAACTTACTTGCAGATTATAGATCTCTATTTCAGTCCTCCATTCTACTTGGCTTTCACACACTTCAAGTTTATTAGCTTGTTCACCTTTCAAGTATTCATACCCTTAAGCCTTCTTGCTACAATCTCTTCTATTTGGTCACTTAATGAAGCAATACCTAAGACCTCTTGTCTAACTTAGGTTCTCAAATATTTACCAACCTTGCTTCTTACCAACCATCTCTATAAATAGAAAATTAAGATATTTTTTTCATTCATCCTCTATCATCCATTTTAGGGTTAGGTAGGATTAGGTAGGATTAAGTAGGATTCAATGAATCTACCCATCTTTTTATTTGAGTCCCTTTAGAAACTTCTTCTTTAATCCTCTTTAAATTCACCTCAAAATACTTTACCATGAATTTTGTGCCACCAACTCATCATAGTTATCTTCGACACACTTCACAAAATTCAAGAAGACAAAATAGTCAGCTAAGATTTATCAAATCTATGATTTAATCATGAATATTGGCACTCAACATCAATATGCTATCACTCGGCTTTTATATTGTTCTTCCACTCATCATCCACTAGATAACTCAATAGCCCCTAAAGTTTACTAGTGCTCAACCTTAACTAAAATTTACTTGGCATTCACTATATCACTTGGCATACACTGAACTTACACTTTTCTTGGCTCCAATTGATTTTTTGCTCAGCTTGCACTAACTTTTCTTGACACCCACTATCCACTCATTCAAGCTTGGCAAACTCAATTCTTTTTACTTGTTCTTCTAGACTTATTCAGTGTATCCATCCTTTGCAACCTTAAGTAGATAATCAATGCACTATAACATCATTGTTTTAATTTATCTTTGTACTCCTTTTACATACCATAACTCAACCTTTCCTCTAGGTGCTTTTGTTATCCCATTTGATCAAATCCTCTTCATTAATCAAAAAAATGATAGTACTCAAATAAACTAAGTAGTTGTCTTCCCAACAAGTAATAGTTTTGATATTAGTGACAAAATAATAATTGAAATCCACTCTCATACTTTTTTTAATATACTTTCAACAAGGCTATCTATACTTTTATTGACAGTTCCATCATGTGGTCAGCTATGGAGAAGTTGTTATCATGGATGAGAGTCTTTGCATGTTCAATGTGCTTTTGTAGTGCAGCCATGTTTGGAAGAATCATGCCCTAAATTTCTACAAGTGTTATCTTAATTTTGGCTTCTTTCCTTAATAATTATGCCTATAGATTTGTCAGATATCTAATATTTGTGAAGTGTGTAGAACTATAACTCAGATCAAGTGGCAGATGGTGTGCACTTATCTTCATATCTCATCTATCTTGGACAATTTATACTTGATCTCCTTTATGAAGATATATTTGTCACTCAGTTTGAGAAATAATGAAATAACATTATTTACAAATGTTTCCAATGTAGCAAGAATGTTAGATAGTTCTATTTGATCTATTGTAATTTTTAGTATAACTTGCTCCAACACTTTATTTTCAAACTTACTGTTAGCTCTTTGCAACATTTTTTCTTGTCTATTCAATTCTTCATTGTACTTGTGGACAATTTCAACTAACTGATCTAGCATAGATTATTTTCTATCAACTTCAATACTCAGAGCATCAATAAATATGCTCTTTATGTCCTCAAGGACTTGATTTTTCTTTATCTTTTCTTCTTTAAGGTTTTTTTGCTTAGCCCTTTTCTTCAAGAGTTCTTTTAGGGTACTCATTTAATCAGGAGTAAGGATAGACATATCCCAATTTGGAGTAACAATATCCTCATCTAGATCATTTTTTTCCTCTTTTTCTTTACCCTTAACCTTTGGAATGGTAGAAATAATTTCTTTACCCTTATTTAAAACTTCAGTGCTTGGTTGAGACTGATTCTCAATTGTCATTGCACTAGCTATGTATACACTTGGTATTGAAATAATTTTAGAAATAGATGGAATAACAATAAATGTATAAATAACACTCACAATAGGAATACCTTGTTGTTTCTTAGTCAAGCTTGATGTTGGAAGAAATTGTTGCTCAGAAGATGAAGTGTTGGACACTTCAATCAATGTAACACTTAACAATATAGATCTAGAGATTAGTTATGTTCTTGTTGTAGTAGTTTTGACCTCAACCAATTTGGTAGAAGCCTTCTTTAAGCCTGATTGCACTAAGGCTTTTCTTAGAGAGTGAGGAAATAAAGTCATAACTAATGCTGCAATCTTCTCTACATTAGTTTCTTTAATGCTCTATATTTTTGGGAGACTTTCCTCAGTGGCTTCCTAACCTTCCTCCTCCTCATCAAGATCAACATCATCTATATCATCATCCCTTATTTCTACTTCTTCTTCTACAATCTCATCTTCACCATCTTTATCATTAACATGCACCACAAAGTCAGAGTTCGTGTAACCCATAGATGTTCTTCCATGTGCTAGTAGTTGTCTTCACCACAGATTCAATGTCCTTAAGCAATATCATATATATATTGAATTTGAGAGTGAACTTCTTCTCATTATACTTGAAGGATTCCTTCACCTCCTTCTCACTGAGACTCAACTTAAGCTATGTCAAAGTTTGTTCATGCATGTCCTTGGTAGTCTTTATTGTATTTTCCCATCTAGGTTTATTTTCTTTCAAAAGTTCATCAGAAATTTCCACTTGCCCAATTTTTCTACAAGGGTATCCTCAATCTTCTTTTTCTCTTCTTCATTCCTAATCTCATACTTAAGAGACTTAGAACATGCCATACCAGACCTTTCTTCCATTCTCTTCAATTTTTCTTAAAGGATAGGTACAATCCTTTTAGAGATAATCTATTCAACTTCATCTTCACCCAACTTCTACTTCTTCTTCAATTTGGCTTTTCTTCTAGTAAATACTATAGGGGAGGACTTAGCAAGTTTGGTTATAATAACCTTCCCCTTCTTCTTGGGAGGCTCTTCTTTCTTAGATTTAGTTTCCTTTGCTTCATCCTCTTCATATTCATCTTCTACACCATCTCATTTACCCCTAGTAAGCATTAGAGGAGAACTTGATGATTTGGTATTCTTGATTATTTTCTCTATCCTCTTTCTTCCTATGCTTACTACTTGAGGTAGCTTTATCTCAAGCTCAATTCTAGCCTTAGCTTCTTCATATGTTCCAAAGTAAGTGGATTTAAGATCCATAGGCTCATCCAGTAGAGCTTTAATGATATCCTTTGTGTCATTAATGTTAACATCATAATCTAGAGACTTAATCCATGCCACTCTAGGTCTAACTTCTTGAATATAAACTTTGTCACAATCAACCATGAAATAGATATCTTTCTCATAGTCTTCTACAAGCTTCCTGGGTATCCTAAATATATTTTTCATCTTTTCCTTGAATGAATCAAAGCAATTATCCATAATGCTGCTAAAATTCTCACCCATTTCTGTTATGTATTCATTGATTTGGTATAATACTAGAACATCCTTTCTCCATACTACAGATCCTTTGGAAGGGAAAAAATTTTGAACAAAGAAACATAGACATGTCAAAAGAGAACTAAACTTACAAGAATTTTTCTTTGACACTCAAATGCTCTCTATATTCCTGTTGAATTGGTTCAATAATAGCTCAACGAGGTCAAAAGAGAAGTTATTCTTCACCACCTTATATGCTAGATCAACAACCTCACACAACACACTATTCAACCAGCTTGAGCTCTATATCTTGTGAGAAATTACATGGATCCCAAAATTCAACTCCATGTTTGTTACACCACTTAGCTTCATGTCTCTTCCATCCCACTCGAAAAGAGTATGCTTTATTAGTTTTGCCTGACCTAGGGTTTTAGTGGTTTTATATTTATTCAACATTAGCAATCCAATGATTATGTGTATCATCTTCTTTGTTATCAAGATAGGGTGATCTATCCACAACTATATATTATGAACTTGACTTAGAATAAATTTGATCCACTTGACTTGAAAGTCCTTCGACATATATAGAATATGTGTTAAGCCCTTTGTTTCCAAATGATTATGCTCAGGTTTGAGAATGCCATCCACACATAATTCATTGAATGATTCATTCATTTATAGGGTTCTAAGTTCTTGAATATAACAATGATAGAATGAATTGATATCATGGACAAGAAGTACCATGGGCAGAATTTGCAATTGCACTCCACTGGGGTCTAATGTCTTTGTAATTGTTGGACTCAGTTCGCATGTGGGAGCCTTGCAATCCTCTCCATGAAATAACACCTTCAATCATTTCTAACTTTTTTGCTTAAAGATTCCATTGCTTAGTAGGGTTTCAAAAATGAGAGGAATCTTCAACAACAATTTGCTCAAATCACTAAGAAACTTTGAATTCTCTCTTTACTTCGTGCTTTGAAAATTCATGGTGAAATAATGCATTTGATTTCTTCCTTTTAACAAATTTCCTCTTTCTAATCACCATTAATGCTTTGTATGTATACTTTCTCAGTGATAGGCTTTCCTCTACTTGGTTTGGTCTTTAATTCTCAGAAGACACCTTCAACTTGGTAAGGTCTCTTGAATCGGTAGGAACTACCAACTTAGAGAACTTCAAACTCGGTAACATTACCACCATTCGGTTTGACCTTGGTACTTGATAGAGTCACCAACTTAGCATCTGCATAATGAAATAATATGTAACTTGACCATGCTTGGTAAGGTCTTAAACTTCTAGTATCACTCGATGCTCCTTGTGCATCTTGAATGCTGATATGGATCTTTCTACTTGTTGGCTGGAACTAATGTTAGGTGACTTCTTTTGAATCATAGTTCTAGTGACCTCCATAGGGAACTAAGTTGAAATGGTTGGGCCATCCAACTCACTGACTTGGGTGTCAAAAATTTCATGACTTTGGTTTTCATTCTCTGGAGATTTCAATACCCATTACGGCCTCATTTGTTTTTTGATACTATAAGCTTTAGCTTTCTTTTCATCTTCAATTCTTCCTATGTCCATATAGCTCTTGTCAAGATGTCCAAGTTCTATACAAATAAAAAATCTCTTTGCAGTATCTCTTTTTATCATGTGATGTTTCACATAGTCCTCTCTAATGTGTCCAAACTCACCACGGTAGTGCCATCGACACCATGTGTTGTAATCCCATCCAAATATTGCTTTCACAATTTGTTCTGTTGAGTTCCACTTCTTGGTCTTGCACTCTAAAGATTTGTGTCCTTGTTTCTTGCAATTGTGACACTTTCCTTCAAGCTTAGGTTTCTCTGTGCATTCACTTGCTCTATGATCATGCTTATTGCAAATGTAACACTTTCCACTAAATTTTGCTTTACCACAATGATTGCAAGTAGGTCTTTTGTTCTTTTAAGTTCCTTTCTAGGATGATTCTCCTTCTTCTATATATCCTAATATATCTTTTCCTTTGTGTCTATATTGATTTCACTCATTTAATTGATTCATGCTTTTTAAAGATTTCATCATTCTCTTATTGGTTTTCTTCTCAATGCTGAGATCATTCTGAAGTCTTTCATTCTCTATCCTTAGATCATTAAGATCTTGATTTGCATCATTGAGTTGATCAATAAAGTCTACTTGCTGTAGAGATAGCTATTGAATTTCATTGTCTTTTTCATCTATCACTTCTTTGACTTTATCCTTTTGTTCCATGACCTCACACATTTTGACTAATTGTATTTCTTGTTCTCTTTTTAGCTTTCTAACTTCTTCTTGAAGATTTGAAATCTTGTCTAATAGGTCTTTGATTATTGCATCAACTTCATTTGAGTTTCTTTCTGGACATAAGTCTTCAATTCTTTCTTCAATGTAGAGATTTTCATTCATTTTTACTATAAGATCTTTCCTTCTTTTCAATGATTGAGAGAGTTACTCCTTTTCTATCTTAAGTTGTTCAATGGCCAATTTTAGGTCCAACTTTTCATTCTCAATAACCTTATCTAGCTTTTATACCTCCATTGGCTCTGATCTTATCTCAAGCTATCAAACTTCTAATGTGAGAACTAGTAGCTCTGATACCAATTGTTGGAAATATAAGGTAGGCTAGGTTACTAAGAGGGGAGGGATGAATCAAGAACCAAAAAAACTTTATCTTACTTCACAAATTAATCCTTCATATATTATTCTGATATAATTGTATGCATGAAAGAATGAAAGAAATATAATATTCATAACACTTTGACACATGATATGGTGACCTAGAAACCTTCTAATTAGAAAGTAAAATTGGAGTGGGGATAATACCCACAAGCTTTAGTACTGCAATATAAAGTTAACCAATTAAGGCTTACAATTGACCACTTCTGGTGATCTTCCCTATTAGGAGCAATAAGGACTATGATGTCCACCTTGTTAAAGGGCTTACAAACATACAATGATGTATGCACTCTGTTAGGAGATTTAGCAAAAGACTATTAAGTCCACCCAATTAAAGGATTTAATTGATACACCTAATAGAATGAATCAGTGGCTGATATCTAATCTACAACTCTAATTTGATGAATGAGATTCCTTGTATTACAATGATCACTTGGCCATGATAGATAAATCTCTAATGTCCCTTATATTGCTTGTAGCCTTCTTCAATTTTCACTCATAGACTTCTTATTCTTCTTCACATACTTATCTAGATATGATATAATGTATTGAATATATACTAGTCCAATTCATTACCTTTTAGAGTTGCTTGTACTACCAAATTCATCATAATTCACAAAGTTAGCCCAACTATTGTAACTTGGGTTCTGAAGACAAACTCAGTGATGTTCTGATACATGAAAAATACTATCAATACTCAAAAAACTCATGCACTCATTTAAAGTTGAAGCTCAATCCATACTGATCACTTTTGAGTAGCTTGAACTCATTTAGTATTGTGTGATTCGGTGAATACTGGGAAGCTTGGTAGTTGTTGAATCACTCGGTTGATACTACATGACTCGGTCAATACTAGATTCACTATGTTAACATTGCAAGCTTGGAAAACACTGTAGAACTTGGTTAACATTATATAACTCGGTCAATACTAGAGTCTTCATCATATCCACTAGATAGCTCAATAGACACTGCTACACTTCCGTGATACAAAAAACTATCTATAATGCTTGGTAGATGTTGTGGAGCTTGACATGAACTAAAAATTGTCTATTTAGCTCAATAGTAACTAAGACACTTGGTTAACACTGCTAGATGAATGATAAGCTTTGTAGCAACTATAGAGCTTGGTAGCAATGTAACCATTTGACTAAGTGTTGAGTCACTTATAGATGAATTGACCTTAATGTCAAAAAATTCATCATACCCTTTAATTATATTATAAATTTTTGTGCACTTGGGAAAAACATGGAGATACTGTTTAGAAGCTATAGTGGAGAGCATAGAAGAAAATATGACTATATGTAATCACTGGAAATAAATTTAACCTATTAGGGATAATATCAACTTTTTGAGTTATGTGTAATTGAAAAATTTATGTAGAAGATATTTTGTAAGGATTTAAGTGCTAAAATCAATCAATTTTCACAACATTTGATCATTTGAAGCTAAGAGAAACTTGTGAGAGAGATTTAAATGTAATTTGGAGCAATTTGGATATAAATTCAAGAGGATTTCTATCAAGCCCTAATTTCATTATATCAAGGTATTTTATCTATTGTTGAGGTTAATTTCATAAATTCATTTAAGAATGGATCATTTATTATTGCATGATATAGAGAGACATAGGTATAAATTCAAAAGGAACCCTATTGTACATTTGGAAGATGACCTCATCGGGGTATTTTTTGCAAATTCTAGATAGAGTTTTGATAATGGAAGATGTTAGGGAATACATACAATATAAGTTTGAAATAATAGGAGACACTAACATAATGAGTAGATTTGACAAAGTTTATAAACAAGACATGAATTTCAAGGAAGGTTTTGAGCACCTAGGGAAGCTTAAGGTTGCACATTTTATACTTCACCATGAATTTGAAAATGAAGAGTGGACAAGTATTATCCCAAGCCAATACATGACAAAAAAATCTAGATAGGAAGTGAACCTATTGAAATTACCAGTGACCTAATACATGAAGTGATAGGTTCGAGTAACAAATGAATAATACACATCAATGAAAAGAATGTAAAGAAAATTTTACAAAAAAACATAAAAATAGAGTGAAATGGAAGAGGAATGATGTTAAGAAAAATCAAACAAGATTATGTGAGGTTTATCGGTAAAATCTTGGCATACAAGATGAACTTGAGTTCTAGAGAAGATGAATTGTCAGAAAAATTCATCAGTGTAGCCTACAAGATGTGTATAGAGAGAAAATATGTTAGTCTTTATGAAATTTGAAGACACCAACTAGTTGACAACCTCAAAAGAATAAAGAAGAACAAGTATACTACTTTCAGATTTGAATAACTGTTCACGTATTCATTCTTTCATGTTCTGAAAATATTTCCCTACATGCCTCAATATGAATGGAAATCTAAAAAGTGTACAATGGAGTTAATGAGTCATCGTTATGCAAAAAAATCTCAGGATTACATGATTAAAAACATAAATAGCTTGTTGATGATAAAATTTTAGTCTAAGATGAAGAAGAGGATAAGAATTCCTAAATTAGTTTTGGACAAATATAAGTAAGAGATATCTTCCATGATGGAGACAAAAAACACTTGTATGGAAGTTATTTAACCCAAAGTTATGTTTGTAGATTCCTTGGGCTACGAAGTTATCAAAGACATGATAGATGGATATGTAGAAGGGATTTTAGAATAAAATATGGATGATGATAGTGATAGATGGGGTAAAACAAAAGAAATATTGGTAGAGGTACAACAACTAAAAATTTCTAAGGCAACCAAGAAGAAAGTAGATAGTGCAATAAAGAAGATGCTTCATGACACAAATGACCAAAGAAGAATACATTGAAACTAAATTAGTTCTTTCTAAAATGAAATAAAGTGGACAAAATGATATCATATTAGTTCAACCATTTTCAATTACACCAACATCAAGGTCACTTGCACTTAGTTCACCATTAGTACCTACCCTAGCAACACCTTCACCTATCAGTGCTACACCACTCATGTTAGATGTACAACCTATAGTACAAGAAGAAGTTAGAATAATAAAGATTACTCCTATAGTAGCCACAAGGAGGTCAATAAGGACTTCTCCACCAATTACATTAGCATATGCCAATCAAGAAAAAGTGGAAGAAACTCCTAAAAGGTCTAAGAGGATCAAGGAAATGGCTAGTGGACCTTGAAGTAAGAAGAAACCTAAAGTATTAATGATTTACATGATCAAATTCAAGACACCCCTCATCAGTTTGGATGGAAAATTACTTGAGGAAATGTATTAAAGACTAAACAAATCTAGTTTAAGAATAGTAGAAGAAGAGTAATAAAGAAAAAGTTGAATCCCTTATTGAGAGATGGAATGAGATAAATTAAAATCATGGGAGGATTCTATGAAGAGGTAAGAGGAGAAACATAAAAAGTAATATATCTATTAAGGGCCTAAGAGAGTACATTTCTTATATTTCATTCCTCTTTATAATTAGAATTTAGTATTAGCTCCCTTCTTTCTTTGGGTCCTAGCTAATATAATTTGGATCGTAAGTGGAATCATATTTAAAAATTCTCCTATTTTTGTTACACACATATTTGAATGGCTTAGTGAGCCTGTAAAATGGAGGTCTACAACCCCATTTAAAGTGCTTCCATTTTATCACTAAACAATTATTTCACCTTGGAAGAGGAAATAAAGGTAAGAGTTCAAACTGAATATGATGCAAGGTTATTTGACCTAGTTTGCAAAAATATCAGAGGTGATATGATAGTTTTGGATACATGCATTAAAGAAATGAGAAGATGCATTGAAGAAGGGAATTTTTTTTATATAGATTGCTCTCTTGCAGACAAAAACACACCAGTCATCAAGGTAATACAAGACAAAGAAAATGAGATTGAAGAATTCAAGACTTAAGATATGAATCTCATTTAGTTTAATCATAAATTTCCTAAGAAAAGTAATGAACTTAAATTATTGGAGCATGATAAGAAAAAATAATAAAAAGATTCACATTACTCCAAGATCATCTTTCACCAAAGTATATGCGATTCAAAAGTAGTTGGATACACTCTTGTAGCTAAAGACATCTTATCATAAGTTTTCTTACACCAATCTGAATGCAGTAGAATTAGAAGCCTATGCATTATGTGGAATAATTAGCATACCAGATGCATTGAAGGCTTTATGGGATGTAGACTTCCAGAACTTAAAGAATTTTTTTTTCAGATTGTATGAAGCTTTTGGAAAACCATTTAGCAAAAATAGGATGAGTGACACCAAAATTTTGACATGTGCATAAATTTTGACTCACCTTTGCCATTGATGCCAAAGGGGGAGTGTTGGACAAGAAAATTATAATTATACTTTATTTTTCATAATAGTATATATAGGGTGTTATAAGTCAAATAAAGTATAATCAAAGGGGCTAGAATATAGTATATAAAATGGTATAGATTTTGAAGATGATCCACAATTTTGAAATTTTCACAAGGCCATAAATTTTGAATATTTTTTACCCTTAGCCAAATTTTCCCATATGTTGCCATCAAGGCCAAAGGGAGCAATTGTTGGCAATTTGGCTAAGGAGGTTTGTTAGGGTTGTCATTTATTGCAACATATAGCTTATATTAAGAAGGAAAAAGATAATATGAAGTTTTTAATACGAAGACTTAAAAAATTGTCAAAGAATCATGAAGGGACATAGTGAACAATCATAGAGATTGTTTTGGTGCACTTCATTGCAGACACTTGAGCAAGTATGCTCCTAGATGAAAATAACATGAATAGTATAGAGCACATGGGTAATAGTGCTAAAGGTTTAGATGTGTGTGAATAAATTTATAAGTATTTTACTAGTTACTCGAGCAAGTATGCTCCTAGATGAAAATAACACAAATAGTATAGAGCACATGGGTAACAGTGCTAAAGGTTTGGATGTATATGAATAAATTTATAAGTATTTTACCAGTTACAGGATTGGACAAATAGAACAAAGGAAAGAGAATGTAAAGACATTTTGGTTTACAAAAAAATGACGTAACAATCTTGGGATGATATCCTAGATGTTAACCCACATGTTGATAAAGATAATTCAAAATATTTAGCAAAGTATCAAGCAACAAGACTGACATGATGAAATATTTTGGTATATAGGAAGAAATTTTTATTTAGCAAAGTGAAAAATTGTAATGTAATATTATGATGTTTGTATTAGCACTATATATGATTATTATTGATGCAAATTTGATGCTAGTACATATTAGTAAGGTTATATGATCAGTTTTGAAGACAGAGCTACAAGAATAGATTAGATATTGAAGATATCAACATTGTGTAAAAGGCTTTTATATCTATTTTCTTGATAACATTGGAAAGATATTATTGATTATTTGATAAGTGGTCTCTTCTAGAATAATTTTGTATTATAATACCAACTCCTAATATGGTTGAGGATTCTAACGTGTCCTAGTCCTCTAACAAGGATAGATACATTACACAAGTGTAATAGACTCCTAATAGGGTCAGTATCTTTCACAAGATACTTTTGATTAGTGGATCATCTTGTGGGTACTATTCTCACCAAATTTTTTCCTTGGTAAGGGTTTTCCTAGTAATTAATAATGGTTTTATGAGTTGCATTGTGTTATTGCTATGTTTACTTTTTAGTTTGATCATTTATGCAAGTTTAAAGATTGTTAATAATATCCATAGTTGGGAAAATGTTTGTGTAACATTGATTCACCCCCCTTAGTATTCCCTATTTCTAATAGAATGATACCTCAAAGGTGTTCCATAGCATGACAATTACATCCCAGCATCTTAGATTCTAGGTTGAGGATTCTAACATGGCCTAGTCCTCTAACAAGGATAGATAAATTTTACAAATGTAATAGACTCCTAATAGGGTCAATATCTTTCACAAGATACTTTTGATTAGTGGATCATCTTGTGGGTACCATCCCCACCAAGGTTTTTCCTTGGTGAGGGTTTCCCTAGTAATTAATAATGGTTTTATGAGTTGCATTGTGTTATTGGTATGTTTACTTTTCAATTTGATCATTTATGCAAGTTTAAAAATTGTTAATAATATCCATAGTTGGGAAAATGTTTATGGAACATTGATTCATCCCCCTAGTATTCCCTATTTCCAACAGAATGATGTCTCAAGGTTGCTCCATAGCATGACACTTACATGCTAGCATCTTAGATTGTAGGTTGAGGATTCTAACATGGCCTAGTCCTCTAACAAGGATATATACATTATACAAATTTAATAGACTCCTAATAGGGTCAATATCTTTCATAAGATACTTTTGATTAGTGGATCATCTTGTGGGTAGCATCCCCACCAAGGTTTTTCCTTGGTGAGGGTTTCCCTAGTAATTAATAATGGTTTTATGAGTTGCATTGTGTTATGGCTATGTTTACTTTTCAATTTGATCATTTATGCAAGTTAAAGATTATTAATATATCTATAGTTGGGAAAATGTTTGTGGAACATTGATTCACCCCCCTAGTATTCCCTATTTCTAATAGAATGATGCCTCAAGGGTGCTCCATAGCATGACACTTACATCCCAACATCTTAGATTCTAGGTTGAGGATTCTAACATGGCCTAGTCCTCTAACAAGGATAGACACATTATACAAATGTAATAGACTCCTAATAGGGTCAATATATTTCACAAGATATTTTTCATTAGTGGATCAACTTGTGAGTACCATCCCCACCAAGGTTTTTCCTTGGTGAGGGTTTCCCTAGTAATTAATAATTTTTGGTTTTATGAGTTGTATTGTGTTATGGTTATGTTTACTTTTTAGTTTGATCATTTATGCAAGTTTAGAGATTGTTAATAACATCCATAGTTGGGAAAATGTTTGTGGAACATTGATTCACCCCCCCAGTATTCCCTATTTCTAACAGAATGATGCCTCAAGGGTGCTCCATAGCATGACACTTACATCCCAACATCTTAGGTTCTAGTGTTGGGGTTATAGTTTCTCTCTTGTTACCACTAGTGAACTAGAAGCTTTCTACACTTTCAAGAGAGAACATGCTCAATTACACCAGTAATGGGAGTCGATCAATCACTTGATTAAATAAATCTTATTTATTTAACATTTGGGGTGAAGTAATAAACAATTAAATAAATTTTTTTATGTAACATGAGCACTAGATCATATCACTCTACACAACATGGCCACATATGATCACTTGGAATTTATGCTTGTTTTTTCAATGCTTAGTGTGTACATATTTGCATGGGAAGTGATAATTGTTAGTGTGATAGGATTCAATGTGTTTTCATATATAAATTATAAATTTCTTACTCCAATCTCTAATGGACTATGATGACCATGAGTTGATGAATTATCTTATGTGGTCATGAAATATGATTGAAGTTATAGCGTAAGGGCTATTTGAATAAAATGTACACGTTGCATAATCTAAAGTAAACTATGTTCAGTTATACTAATGCCTACATATTTTCATGTTGTATTTCTCCATACCATGAGGTATTCATGTCATTATTTTCCTTTGTTAGAGTTGGGCCTTGTCTTTATGAAATACTATCAAATTAGCAAGTTTTGGTTGTTTTGTTTCTTGATAAGCATCTTATGTCCCTCATATGATTTGTGAGAGGAATTTTGATAAGAATTTTATTTAAGATACTTCTTCACTAAGTATTCAGATTTTATTAAATGAAATCACACAAATACGTATGCATATATTATGTGGTATGATTCTATTACTCCTCTTAGTTTTACTTGTTTAGACTTTCTAGTTGTTGGACTAGGTATCTTTCATTTCAGGAAAGTTTCTAGGGAAGCTTAAGAGTTTTGTGGTAGGGTGGTAAAGCATTTCTACAATATTATCACCCTTTGTATTGTTGAGAAGGTTTTAGAGCTCTTAATAGCTTGGTTATCACATTCAAAAATATCTTTGTATTCTAGTAACTAGTTTATGGTATCTTTTAGAACTTTTCATTTTATCTCTTTTCTTCATACTTGTACATATATATGTATTTCTTTTAAATGTAGTGGTAATTAAATTATCATTGATTGGTCAATATTCAAATGACCACAAATATTGTAGAATTTTTTTATTTTGTAAAGATTTTGATATGGAAATGGTTTTGCATGTGAATCCTTTCATATGGTATCATGGTTCTTGGTTCAACTCTAGGGCCTTGAGTTCACTATGCTTAGTTTTGAACCTAGGATACACAACTATAAGTCAACTATCTTAATCAAGTATCTATGCATTTATTGTTGGATTAATTATTGAATTTTCTAGTTATGATTACTTCTGACATGAAAGGATATGACACTCCTTGTGAATGTTATGATTTTGATTTACCTTATTTCTTTTAGAAATTGCATGAAATAGGAATATTTCTAAAATTATAGGTAATTTGAGCACCTTACATTGGTATGATTCTATTTGTTTTAAATAATATGATTTCATGATATGCATATTATTGTATTATGCTTAAAAATTAAATACATACTTCTTTGCATGTGTAAAGAAAGAAAGATTAAAATTTCTATTATCTATTGAGGTATTTAATTGATGGTTGAATATTGCACAAGGTTATGAATGTGTACAAGATTCTAGACTTGACTTGTGATAGAAATGAAAATATGCCTTTTATTGTGTAAGTGACACATTTTTCATATGTGGTACAAGAAATTGATACTAGATTTTAATGAGATTCTTGGAATAACCTAGCATGATATGTAGGAAGAAAAAGGATTTTGTTTGCAATAGTATTGCATGTTGTATTTTGTAGTGTGAGAATTTACAAAGAAAAATATATGATTTTTGAGTATTATTCCATATGATGAATGCTTTTTTTTTGGAATTTTTGTCATATATATATTGCTCCTTGGATGCAAGGTGGTGTATAGAATCTACTCCCTCTTTGTGACTAGTGAAAGTCACTATGTTTTATGTGAATTTTCTTTCATTTGATTATGTTATTTTTAAGTTTCATGAAATTTGAAGTGATGAAGGGATAGCTTGAAAAATTTATATGTTTCTTGTGACTGCCTAGCCACTAATTTTTTTTGATCTACCTAATGTGACCCTTGTTCACTTTTATTTCTAAAGATTTTTTTGGTCCACTTTTTGGACTTTGAATTCAACATTGTGAACCTTGGTTTTGAGATGTCTCATGATCTTGAGGTGACTAGGGTGTGTATTTTGTTTTGTTGCTAGCCCTGTGATTTGAAGTGATATTTTCTAACATGTTCAATGTGGTACATTGATAGGATTTATAAGGGAGAAGATTGTGAATAACATGTCATTCTTCCTCTTGTAATAAATTTTTCATCATTTTAATTTTTGTATATTAGATTTGGGAACCTTACCTTTCGATGATGGGTCTTGAATGTGGAAAAATAGGGAACGGTAGAAGTGATCTTTCCTTTTCACTCTACCTACCAATATAGATCTGTTAGTAAAATGCTTTGGCCAAAGCTATGTACATATGTTTCTTTGACATGCTTTTGTTAGAAAGTAAATTCCACCAAGATAATTGAGAGGGGGGGATGATGAATTAATTATCAAATCAATATAACTTTTATCAACCTTATTAAACATTAAGCATGTGAACAATATAATCAAAAACCATAAGAAGATAAACATACATAATAACACCAAATATGCTAACTAGGGAAACCATTGCTTTGAGGGAAAACCCCAGTGGGGATGGACCCACAAAATGATATGCTAATATAAAAGTTCCTTGTAAGAGGATGAAATTTGTTAGGAGCCAATGAAATATATTCAGTATGTATCAATCCATGTTAGGAGACTTTGGATCCATGTTAGGAGATTCTAACCCTTTTAGGAATTGTGTCAACCCTATTAAGATTTGTAGAAGGTAGATGGACCCACTATCCAAATAGCTTTAGGGGCAAGATGACCAAACTCATTGTCCAACTAGTCTATGTATTATTCATTTTAGAATAATAGAAATGAAATTGAACTCTGCAACTTAAACTCTTTCTCTATCCTCTTACTATGCCAGTACCGCACCAAATACCTTCTCAGATATCAATATCAGATCTTCTAATTTGCATCACACTGATCCCTTTGATCACTTACACACATTTACCAATTTTTCATATCACTTGCATAATTCACACTTGCATAATAATTCACTCTCACCACAAGGAAAATAAGCTTCCTTTATACCATGTCCTCACAATAATTTACTGATTTGGCCTTAAGGATTTCCCAATTAATTATAATAGGACCTCATTAAGGTATTACAATTGATTACATTTTTTCATAATTACAAAACACTTTTAGCTCACAGTAATTACAACTTATCACATGCGCAACCTCAAACCTTGTGCACTTTCTATCATCATCATTAGGATATCTATTATTACTATCTAACTTTGTTCACATGATTCTATCCCTTTTAAGAGATACAATCTGAATACCAAAAATAAATTTTTAGGTACTTTTTCTTATGTAAATAACAAATAGATTTCACATCTCTTTGACTTTCTGTAGGTGCACTTGTCCACTTCATCAAGAAACAATGTAGATAAAACATATCCTTGACTCCTCTTGACCTCATCATCAATACATAGTCTACATGACCTTGTTCTCTATCTACTATTTTGTTAGTCTTTACAAAAATAATATTATGTTGATATCAATGACAAACATAGTCATGAATGCAACATGTCAATCATGCTAACAATCTCTTAAACTATTCTATCAATTCTTTGGATACTCCCCCAAGGAATACCATCAACACTCATGCCACTACAACATTTGGGGTCAAATTGTGATGACAATTTGTGATGACGGTGTAATTTGTGGTCATTTACATGTTTTTTTTTTCAATTGTCCTCGATGCTATCGTAATACCATTGTCCATGTAATAATTGTGATGGCCCCAATCATAAAACAAAAAAAACAAAAATGAAATCATTTTCCATTTGTTTTGATTTTTTAGAGCTGCATGCAAAAGAGGTGGAGAGCTTTGAATTATGAGGGTGGAGATTTGTGAATGTTGTCATGGCCCTTGTGATCGATGCATTTGGTTGCTATGCACTAGTGATCTCTACATTTCTTTGTCATGCCCTTGCTCTTTGATTTTATTGTCATGTCATATGATTCCTCTATGGTTACATTGCCATGCCATTCCCTTGTGATCTACGTGCCCTTTCTTTGTAATTTTCTTCAAGGACAAGAAGAGGTATGTATGTAAATGTTTTTTTCTTTTCATTGTAAACATGCATGTCTTTATATTTCCTTCTAAATATGTATGTCTTTATATATTTGGAGAGATCTTTTTCAAGGTGCTTATTACATATATGATCTAGCTATATACATATTCCATAATCGAAATAATAAAACAATAGAACTCACTTAACCCATGCTGAGTGACTTACCTCAAGATCCTGTACAAAAATAATGTAAACCACAAAAAATGGGTAGAGTTCACAAGAGATTTTATAAAAAAATATCATAACAAATATTTATAGAAAGAAACAAGCCATAACCTAGTTAAATTGGTCTAGTTGCTGATTAGCTGGGTTGATTGCAAATTCCTATAGAACTGTCATTAGATTAGGTACAATAAAATGAACAATCAACTTTACAAAAATTGATCTAGCTGCATACATATTCCAAAATCCAAATAATAAAACAATAAAACTCACTCAACCCATACTAAGTGACTTACCTCAAGATCTTGCATGAAAATGATGCAGACCATGAAAAATGGGTAGAGTTCGTAAGAAATTTTACAAAAACATATCATATCAGATATTTTTAGAAAGAAACAAGCCATAGCCTAGTCAAATTGGTCCTAGTTGTTGATTAGCTAGGTTGATTACAAATTCATATAGAACCATCATTATATTAGGCACAATAAATGAACAATCAACTTTACATAAAATGATCTAGCTGCATACATATTCTAGAATCCAAATAATAAAATAATAAAACTCACTCAACCCCTGCTAAGTGACTTACCTCAAGATCTTGCACAAAAATAATGCAGACCATGAAAAATAGGCAGAGTTCGCAAGAAATTTTACAAAATCATATCATAGTAGATATTTTTATAAAGAAACAAGCCATAACCTAGTTAAATTGGTCTAGTTGTTGACTAGCTAGGTTGATTACAAATTCTTATAGAAATATCATCATATTAGGTACAATAAAATGAACAATCAACTTTACAAAAAATGATCCAACTGCATACATATTCCATAACATTGTCCTCCATATCATTTTACTTATTGTACAATAACATCATAGGGGTGATGAATTTTTCAACTAGATGTAGAGAGTGCATTGTTGCATAGAAATATTCATGAGGAGATCTATATGGATCAACTATAGGGATTTTTAAGGAATTCTTTATTTCTTGTAGTATCCAACTTTTATTATATGGCCTCAAGCAAGTCCGCTTGGCTTGGTAAGAGAAGTTGAACTCTTTTTCTCTCTCTTCTAGTTTCATTCATTATCATTCCAATCCCATAGTTTATACTCAATAGAAAGAGGGAAAAAATAAGAAAGGTCTAATTCTATCTTGGTATTATATATAGATGATTTGGTCCTTACAAATAGATCTCACTCTATGATTCAAAGTCTTTAGTGAACATTGATGGGGATTTTTGCCAGGAGAGATCTTGGTTGTCTACACTATTTCCTTGGGATTGAGGTTGTTTAATATTTCCATGTGATTTTTATTTGTCAACAAAAATGACATACTTTCAAAGGTTTGGCATGCTTGATCCCAAGCCTACCGCCACACTCTTTCAATTGGGTATTGTTTTGAATACCAATAGAACTTCTTTATTAGTTGATATTTCATTCGGCAATCTTTTATAGCTAACGCATACTTGTCCTAGTATTTATTTTATGGTTGACATTTACGTGCTCACTTTTCTCATGATCCACATTAGTGGCAAACTATTAAATTCATTTTGAGGTACTAGACTTTCTTTATGCATTTTGAGGTTATACATTTACATGAAGTAATGCAGTGTCCTCATTGTTTTGATGTGGTTCTAAAAGCCTCCATTAATGGAGATTTTTAGGGAAAACTTGTCAAAATTCTCAAAAGAGCTTGAAAAATAGATAAATCTCTATTTGAAATATAGGGATAAGAAGAGAAATTTTTGGTTGCAATCTTCTAGTGGGTAGTCCTTGACTCAACTCATTCTCTCTTACCCATAAAAAAATATTTGGTGGGTTCTCCTAGTGCACTACAATAGAGCTTGCCTGACCTCTCATCAAATGGGTATAAACACTTCCATTCATTCTTTCAATATTAATTTGGGAAATTCATTCCTCCTCCTCTATTTTAACCTTTTAAAATGAATAGGGTTGCACTATGGCTCTATAAAGAAGACAAGTAGAGACAAACTTAAAGAAAAGTATACATTTCTCATTCTCTTGGAATTTAGAGAGACAGACTGCACAATCTTGTCCTTGATTACAACTCTTTGATTTATACTCAAATATAGGCAGAGCATTAGACTTTCTTTATTCAAGCTTGTGGTGGGAATAATTGCAGGATTTTCTTCAGAGTCATATTAGCTAGTCCTCCCGAGGCACAATCTAGTCTTAAAAAGATCTTGTCAATTGGATCACCCATTGCTGCTATAAACTATTCATCGCTCAATATGCATAATTAGGTAGTCTTATCAATGATTGAAAAAGAGGTTATGGGTGAGGATTTTATATGTTTTCCTTCACCATGGAAATTTTTTGAAATTCTCAAAGCATGTTTAGACAGGTTTGACCGCATCATTCTTAAAGAAGAATTACATTGCTTCATAACTTTATTTATCTTGGTTTAGGCCTTATTACATTTTTTTGCAAGACCTGATCTATAATTGCATTATCATCTACAAAGGATAAGTACAAAGCAATAGTTCATAATAGTTAAAAGGTTTTATGGCTTAATTAGTTAATGATAGAGTTTCTCTTTCCTCCTACTGATCTCATTATTCTTTTGTGTGATAATTAGAGTGATATTCACATTTTGTGCAATCTTTGTAGAGCCTTTGGAATCTCCATTCTATCTTTAATTGAATTTTATTATTTCAATGAAGGAATTTATCTTTGAGGGCTCCTCTTGAGGTCTCCCTTTATTTTACATTTCATATAGTTACATCTCTCACTTTTGGAGAGGTTTTTTTTGACCATGTGGTTTTGCTCCCTTTTCTTCACTTTGAGAGGCTTTCATTGTGCAAGGGCAATTGATAAGGTATTTTTTTGTTAGGACCTATTCATACATTTCATCCTTAGAGAGTTTTCAATCTTGCATTAACTAATTGCTTACATATTCAAGAATATCACCATAGACATTTTTATACATAATCACAAACATGTTTGTACATTCATGCTCTAACTTAAGTTCACTTAATCAAGCCTAAATTTATAATATTCTAATCTAGTTGGGCTCTAGTTTATACATTGTGCATATAATTCACTTCTAGCTTGCATATGTAGCTCTTTCATTGTAATTCATATTGCATATTATGACTTTTTAAAGGAATATGACTCCCTATTTGAATTTTGTTCCCTCTAATTTTTGCTGAAATTTTATGTACCAAGATCTTACTTTGTGCATACTTTGATTGTTATAAGTATATGATGATTAGCTGGTTTATCATTTCATTAAATAACATCAGACATACAAATTATTTATTTAATTGAACTCCTTTTTGAGTTTTTTATTCATATATTTGCAACCACTTGCCTTAGTGTTATCCTAAGATGATATGGGCTTTTCTATGCATCATAAAAACATGTAGAAATAAATTAAAAATCTATTCCACAATATATAACAATAGAGAAAAAATATAGCTGGGAGAAGAAAGGATTTAGGTTAGTTGAAGGTACAAAAAAAAGTTTTAAGAGAAAATAATTTGAACAATCAATTGTTCCTAGCTAGTAGGATCAAACATAGTTTTTAAAGGTGATAATATTGCATATGCAGATGCAACACTTGCATGTGAGGCAT
The DNA here is from genome assembly GCA_028749045.1 of Cupressus sempervirens. Classification (NCBI taxonomy): domain Eukaryota; kingdom Viridiplantae; phylum Streptophyta; class Pinopsida; order Cupressales; family Cupressaceae; genus Cupressus; species Cupressus sempervirens. The sequence continues at coordinate 409,202,970 of CM053790.1, forward strand.
GAAGTGCATTCCCCAACTTATAACAAATGGTTGGATATAAAGGTTCTATATGCTAGCCCAATAATGGAAGCCAAGGATATTGAAGAATAATGTCAGTGAAGAGTTGAATGAAATTACCTCTAAACCTGTAAACATATTGAGAGAAATTTTGTGGTTGACATTGAGGCCCTTTCCAATGATGATCAAATAGGGCCCTAAGGTGCAAATGTCTTGGATATTAATTTGAGTAGCCAAGATCATGATTAAGGACTTCAAAGTCATGAGGATGAACTAGGTGAGATCACATCCCCAACATGGCTATCAATGTGAATGTGATGGGGAAAAATAATAATAGCCCAACCCATTAGGAGTTAGCAAGGTAGATCTAATATCAACACCATGTTCTTGCTTCTGAGATAACAATTCTTTAGGTGCATTTTCTTGTGAAACATTAATTTTTTTGAACAATTGTAAACTCTTAGAAAATGCATTCTTGTTTTCTATTAGTATTGACAGGCTTCCCTTGAAAACAAATAAAAATGAAGAGGCATAAATCCACCAATTTTTTCTTTTAAAACCATATGTGTAGATATAAGCATTAAGCATAACATATCCAATATTTTTGTAGATATACACATTAATTATACCAAATTTTTCTTTCAAAACCATATGTATATATATAAACATCAAGTACAACATGTCTACTCTTTTTGTAGGTAGAGACATTAATTGCACCAAATTATTCTTTCAAAACCATATGTGCAGATGTAAACATTAAGTAGATGATGCTCTTGATGCTGCTACTAATCATGATGATGATGCTTCTATTGATCATGATGATGAGGATGATGATGATGATGATTGAGGATGATGATGAGGATTATAACCTTTTACTATTTATAATTCATATGTGATGCTAATATTTGATGTAATTTTGAGTATATGTATCATGAATTTTTTAGCTAATATAAGATAACTGATTTACTATTGTAGGAACATGAATCCCTTTCAGAAGCATCCCACACAATCTCATAGATCATCAGGTATAAGTCAGTACACCCTATAGAGATTAATGTCTTTTACCATTTGTGAAATATCTCTCTCATTGCCACCTATCTCTCTTATTTTGTGGATTCCAAGTACTAGAAAATAGGTATTTGTTAGATTTGTCTTCCTTGAGCAAGGGAAATGTAGGAATGGAAGAAGAAAGTGAGACATTTAGTATATCTAAATCAAAGAGATCGAATCGAGGTCAAAATATCAAAAAGAAATTCAATAAGAACATGAAATTTTTCCTTGCTCAAGGGGGTTCATGTTCCTATGATGATGAGAGTAAAGGTGAATTTGATGTTCCCTTTAGGAACAAACATCTATAGAAACAATGGGTCCCTAATGAACTTCCAACACTAAACACTTATTTTTGTATTGGAGAGAGGATATATCACATAACACCATCCTCATTACATGGTTTGGGCCTATTTTCCATGGATGACACAAAGGTCTCTTACAACAAGGTTTTTGAATTGATGAAGTATGTCAAACCTTGCTATGATTACATTAGTTTGATGCAACTTGTTAGATATAAAAAATGTATGTGTAGGTGTGCACTTGCGGTAAATTATATATAACAAAAAGTTAGTGAAAAAAGCAAAACAATAGCTATATACATTTATGGAAGGCCAAAAGCATCAAGGAATATTGTAGGTTTTATAAATAGTACAGGACTTGCATCAACTAAGAAGCAACCCAATTGTATATTTGAGGTGCATGAGGGAAATCACATATTTATATGTATGATAAAATTAATACATGGAGGCAAAGAGATTCTTATTGATTATAATTTGAATCACAGAGATAAAAACAAAACCACTATCATGGGTGAGGTGGTACGTGTTAGAAACAATAGTCCACAAAGATAATTGAGAGGGGGTGAATTAGTTATCCAAAAATTAAAACATTTATCTTCTTTTAAAAAACTTAACCATTCAACCAAAGTAAACATCAACCATAATAAAATGCACATAGATAATTACACAAGATATGTTGACTAGGGAAACTCTTGATTAGAGGGAAAACCCTGGTGGGAATGATGCCCACAAAATGATGTACTAATATAAATATTCCTTATTAGATGATGGACCCTGTTAGGAGTCTATTACAAAATTTAGTAATATGAGTCCACATTACGAGACTTTGGATCCTTGTTAGGAGGTTCCAACCCTATTAGGAGTTGTACCAACCTTGTTAGGAGTTGTGGTACAATGTATGCAAGATGAGCCCATTGCCCAAACATACAATTTCAACTACAAGAAGAGCTTACTACTCAAACATATAATTTAATACTATGTTCTTCTTTCCTTTGTTCTATCAACCAAACCAATCACTATCAGACTTTGTAGACTAGGTCATAAACCTTGAATCACTTAGCAAAACCTCAGCAATGAAGTTTCCTTCACTTCTACTTTGCTCTACTCAACCTCATATTTTTCTCTTGTACTACTTAAAAAATTACTTTTTCATGCTATATCTGGTAAAGGAAAATTTACTTCCTTTATATCGAGTCTATAATACAATTCCTTGAGTTGGCTGTTAGACCTTTTTAATTAATCATTATAGGACCACATTAAGAACATGTTATACTTAGTGATAACATTAATCTTCCACCTTGCAACTTGAATAAATTTCTATACATGAGACATTATGATGAGAAAACTTAGCCACATCATCACCAACGTGTCTTCTTCACATCCTCAACCTTGATTCTTAGAGTAACAACTCTGCTAAGAGATATAACAAGTTTACCAAAACATTCCTTTGTAAACTCTATCTCAGAACATACATCACCAAAACTTACATAACTTCTTCTAGACTTATCATTTCTTCTTCCAACATTAACTGTATATACCAGATACTCAGATGTATCTCCCATAACCTCAAGATAGTTAGAATATTCAACTAGTCATTTGTACCAACTTGATCTTTTTGCTATTCTTTTGTCAGATATCATAGAAGACTGCTATGTTGACGTTAATGAAAAAATCAGTCATGAATGTAACATATCATCATAGTAACATATCTATAATACTTTCCCATAGGAATATCATTAATATTCATGCTTCCAACAATCTCTTAACAATCTCCTCCTTTGGAATTAATGGCAACATAGATGAAAAAAATCTAGTTCCAAGAATACCAACAAGACTATTAATCTTTATTTTCAAATCCTCTTCATCAGTCATTATCCCAATTGATATACCTCAATGTGCTTTCTGTCAAAATGTCATTCCATGATGTACATTATGCCAAACTTCTCCCAACTATCATGCTGTACATCTTTCAAACATGCTATTTTTCATGCCAAACTTCTCCCCCATTGACATCATTTTCAAAGGTTTTAGCAACAAAATTTACTACATTAAACTTTGAAACAACTTATTCTTACTTACCTGAAGTGTCCAAAGACATTGTTTAAAACACCATTCAACAAGAGCCCTAGACAACTCTATCCATCATAGATACTCCCCCATACAAGAAGCATCAACATTTAGTCCAAACAACAATGGTGCTTTGTTACACTGGACTGATGCACTCTTGCATGTTCTACTCTGATGTACGAAAGGGCATAACCCCAAACATACCTCGTAAATAATCAAAATTCTCTTTGGGAAAAGGCTTAGTGAATATATTTGTAATCTACTCTTTAGTGCTCACATATTCCAATCTAATTTCTTTTTTTGCAACTTTCTCTCTCAACATGTGATACTTGATAGAAATGTGCTTAGTCTTAGAATGCAACACTAGATTCTTAGACATATTTTCCATTCTTGTGTTGTCACAATGTATGACAATAGGTTATTGATTTCTATCCTTATATCCTTCAGCATCTACTTCATCCAAACAACTTGATTATAATTGTTTGCTATTGCAACATATTCTACTTCCATTGCACTTTGTGATGTACAATCCTACTTCTTGCTTAGCCAAGAAACCAATCTTCCTCCAAGAAAGAAGGCTCCACCACTGGCATTTTTTTTTTCATCCATACTACATGCCCAATCAACATTAGTATAAGCACTTAGAGTAAAATAATTAGTTCTGTCATACCACAATCCAAACTAAGATGTTCCTTTCAGATATCTAAATATCCTTTTGACTGCTACATAATGTGCTTCTCTGGGATCATCTTGGAATCTTGCAACAATTCCAACTGCATTTTCTATATCTAGCCTTGTGTGAGTCAGATATTGCAATCCTCTAATCATAGATTTGTACTTTTTTTGCTCAATAGTAGGTGTCTCATCCTTTGTAGATAACTTGTTTCCAATTACCATAGGTGTTCCAATGGGTTTGCATGTTTCCAAACCAAACCTTTTTAGTAAATCTTTTAAGTACTTAGTTTGAGAAATAAATATTCCTTCTTTATTCTGTACAATTTGTAATCCTAGAAATTATTTCATTCTCATATCATACTCATCTCAAATTCTTTCTTCATCTCTTCAGCAAATTTTCACTTTCATCATCATTTTCTCCAAATATGATATCATCAACAAATATTACCAAAATCATCAAACCATCATCAATTTCTTTCTAATATAGATTACTATCCACCATACCTTTGCTATATCCAAGCTTTTTCAAATCCTTGTCCAATGTTGCATGCTAGGTTCTGGGTGCTTGCTTCAAGCCATACAATGCTTTCCTCAATCTACATAATATGTCCTTGTCATCTATCAAAGGGCAACCTTCAGACTACTCTATGTACACTTCTTCTTCAAGTTCTCCATTCAAAAATGCTGACTTGACATCCATTTGATATACTTTGAATTTCTTTTGTGCTGCATAGGCTAAGAATAATCATATGGCTTCTATTATAGCCACTGGAGCATAGGTCTCCTCATAATCTATTCCTTCTTGTTGTTAGTAACCTTTACATACCAATCTTGTTTTGTTCCTAAGAACTTTACCTTGTTCATTCATCTTGTTCCTTAATACCCATTTAGTTCCTACCGCATTCTTGTTTGCTGGTCTGGGGACCAATTCCCATGTCTCATTCTATACTATCTGATCCAATTCCTTTTTCATAGCTTTCTTCTAATAATCATTTTTACATGCTTTATCTACATTCTTAGGTTCCACTTAAGATATCAAACATAGTTCTTCATTAATTTTTCTTCTTTTCATCACACTTTTATCTTTGCTTCTGATGATCTACTTAGATGGGTGATTCTTTATAATATTCTTTCTTGAAGTGGGAGTTTCTATCTCAACTCTTGGCTCTACTAAAGGTTCTGAGCTTTGTTCTTGCCTTTACTCTCTTTCATTCTAAAAATAATTGTTAGTCTCAAGAAGTACCTCATCATTCCTTGGCTTAGTATCAACATCATCATCTAAATTGTAATCAACTATTTTGTCTTGTATCCTAAACTTCTCATCAATTCTTACATTTGCACTTTCCATTACCAAAGCTGTCTCTTCTGATACTTGTTCTTCATTAATCAATCTAAAGTCATTAGTATTATCTTTCAAGGATCTTTCCATACTTGCTTTAAATTCTTCAACTTTATCAGAGAGTAGATTCTTTCTAGATTTTCTCAATCTCTTGGGACATCTACTTGAAAAATGAACAAATTCTTTACATGTCCAACAATTTTTTTTTTCATACCTTTTGGTTCTCTCTTTGTAAGTAGATAAATACCTTCCTTTATCTTTATGTCTTCTTCTAATCTAGATTTAACTTTTCTTGTGTTCCTATTCCCTTGTATACAATATAAGGATTCTAGATTTGAAAGCTCAATACTTTTCTATTTGCACAAAACTGATAACTCACCAAGAATTTCCATCATTCAGGTGTCAAAATTTCTTTTGTTAGATCTAGGACTATCCTTCCTGAATATGCTCACCATGGATCTCCAAAAGTTGTTAAACATTATCTTATAGGACTTGATGCTCTAATATCAATTGTTAGAAACAATAGTCCACCAAGATAATTGAGGTGGCGTGGGGGGGGGGGGGGGGTGGGTGAATCAGTTATCTAACAATTAAAATATTTATTTTCTTTAGAAAAATTTAAACATTCAATCAAAGTAAATAGAAACCATAATAAAATACACGTAAATAATTACACCAAATATATTAACTAGGGAAACCCTTGATCAGAGGGAAAACTTCGGTGGGAATGATGCCCACAAGATGATGTACTAATATAAATATTCTTTGTTAGAGGATGGACTCCGTTAGGAGTCTATTGCAACATTTAGTATATATGAATCCCTATTAGGAGACTTTGAATCCCTATTAGGTGATTCCAACCTTGTTAGGAGTTGTGCCAACCTTGTTAGGAGTTGTGGTACAATGTATGCAAGATGAGCCCACTACCCAAACAAGCAATTTCAACTACACGAGCTCACTACTCAAACATGAAATTTACTATTATGTTCTTCTTTCCTTTATTTTTTCAACCAAAATAATCACTATCAAACCTTTTAGACCAGGTCATGAACCTCAGATCCAAATATCAAACCTTGGATCACTCAACAAAACCTTGACAATGAAGTTTCCTTCACTTCTACTCTACTCTGCCCAACTTCTCATTCCACTCTTGTACTACTTACAAAATTACTTTTCCATCTCATACTTGATAAAGGAAAATGTCCTTCCTTTATACTGCGTCCATAACATAATTCTCTGAGTAAGTTATTAGACCTTCTCAATTAATCATTATAGGACCACATTAAGAACATGTTGTACTTAGTGATAACATTAATCTTCTACCTTACAACTTGAATGAATTTCCATATATGCAATATTATGATGAGAAAACTTAGCCCTATCACATGTTTTCTTCACAACCTCAACCTCAATTCTTAGAATAACAACTCTGCTAAGAGATATAACAAGTTTACTAGAACATGACTCTGTAAAATCTATCTTAGAAAAAACATCACCAAAACATACATTACTTCTTCTAGAATTATCATTTCTTCTTCTAACATTAACTACGTATACTAGATACTTAGATGTATCTCCCATAACCTTAGATATTTAGAATATTCAACTAGCCATTCGTACAAACTTGATCTTTCTATTGTTCTTTTGTCAAATATCACAGAAGACTGTTATGTTGACATCAATGATAAAATCAATAATGAATGTAACATATCTACAATACTCCCTCATAGGAATATCATTAGTATTCATGCTTCCAATGATCTCTCAATAGTACGTACTATGCACATTTAAAATCAACTCCAAGTAATGAAGATAAACACACCATTAAGTTTGTATATTTTTTTGCTAACTTAGAATAGTAACACATGTGTTTTAACATGTCTCAATGAATTTTTTTTGAAATACAAGACTATAGTACGGATCAACAACCATAGGATCCACATGACGACAATTTTTCTTCATCTTGATAGGTAAAACTCCTTGTTGTTGTACAAATTAGATATTAGAATTATGTTAATGCATATTTTTTATCATGTTTTATTCTTAAGTATTATTTTGGATTGATTTTAAATATAGATCTAATAATATTGCTCTCACAAATGAGTGCTGATCAGTACAAGGGAAAGGAAAAAGTAGTCCACGAGGATGAGGAGCCATGCCATCATTAGTTGGCTAAATTTACTATTGATTTTAATTCAGCCCTTGATCTAGTTCTGGCATTGAAGAAGTGTATTAATGATATAGGAAAAAAATTATTATAACTGACATTAAATCAACCTCAGACTCCTATAGTACAAGATAAGATCAAAAAATTGTTGACCCTAGTTCGCACATATTAAATAAGTATTAATGTAGTTTTTAATTATAACAAAAGTTCAATAATGGTTTTTATAGTATACTCTTTTATTTATGTCATTAAATAAAATGTATGTGTTATTTTTTAGAATATGGTAAGGATGTAAAGGGGTGATCCCCTAGAGGATGATACTTTAGGCGGTTCAATTACATCACATGTTCTATCCTATGTTTGTGTTTTGCTTGAACAATATTTGTTTAATAGCTCTAACAATATTATTTTATCATGCTCTAATAATCTCATTTTTTAGCTCCTACTATTGATCCTCTATTTCCTGCACCACCTACTACAAGGAACAAAACCAAAGAGACACTACCACCTAAAAATTTGGCAACATGTAACTCAATGACAGATGTGGTGGCACCACCTATTGGTAAGTTGATTCCTCTTTTTCTCTCATTTTTCATGTATTTATTGACTTGAACTATTATTTCTTAGGGGGCATTTTGAATCTGGTAAGTTGATTCCTCTTTTTCTCTCATTTTTCATGTGTTTATTGACTTGAACTATTATTTCTTAGGGGGCATTTTGTAATACTAGATTCATTTATGCAAGAGGCGATGAGGAACTTCCTAGGTGTTCGCATGTTAGATGTATGTGAACATTAAAGAATTGTGATCAATTTCTCATTAGAAATGAAGATGGTCTTCCCTTGAATGTACCCCAACTTCCAGGTACTTGAAAGATTGATCCTTTCTTTTACTATAAAATCTTATATTCATAATCAAATGCTCTAAGCTCATATGCAATCCATTGTAATAACTACTAATCACATTATTATTTTGTAGAGAATAATATATTTTATGAAAAACTTAATGATGAATGTTTGCGTATATTTGGGCTGACCATACAAAAAGGGTATCATATTTTGATTTCATTGACATATCATGTTTGTTTCCTTAATCTGATAAATTTCTTCAAGAAAATTAAAAGGTAGCTTCAATTCATTTATGAATCTAACAATTTTTTTCTTTTCTTAAAAGGTAGAATTTGCAAGTGAAAGAGTTAAAGGACCAACTCATTAATGCCATGACATCACTTTTTGGACCCAACGTCTCTCAAAGATTTAGGCTCCTTAAGAAAGTGAGCCAAGCTTTGAAGTATATTAGGTTCAAATAAAAGACCCAAATGAAAAAAACCTTGTTATCAATGGCTCCCATATAATCCCATTATTGAGTGGGATAATCTTATAAAGGATGCCAATGAGATAAAAGAAAGAGATGATGGAGAAGCGGTACCACCCAAGTAAAGAAGGTATGTCATAATATTAAGAATGAAATTATGTAATAATTAATCTTAATACTTATGTGATCTAACATATTTCAAACTTCATGTAGGGTTCCTAACACATCAAAGGAAACTCAAGCAAGAAAACAGAAGCACAAGCAACACAAGCTCGACTCAGGTGGATATTCAAAACTTGTTACATGAGTTGTAAGTATAAGTAAATGAAAAATTATATGCAAATATTTATAACTTGTAAAAAATTTGGTCTCAATGAAATTGATAAAAAAAAATTCAAGATACCAAGAAAACATAGGCCATGGAGTTTAAAAAAACAATCTCTGAAGAGGACAAGAAATTAGGCTACACAAAAGGCTATACAGCTATGGCTAAATGACTAAGCAATGAGTGCACAAGGTTCTTCTATTGGATTGGTCAATGAGGTAAATAAGTCAATTAATTTTTATTTCAAATTGGATACTCTACCAATTATTGTATTTGATATTAAGTTCCAAAAATATAAGTTGTTATATTTGTTTAAAGTAAGGAAACAATGATTATATATTTGATATACGTATTAAAATGAATGATTAAGATTTCTCGATATTTGTCTTGTATTTATATGTATATATTGATAAAAAATACACTAATTGTTTTCACTGGATTGCAACTTACTGATCCTAATACATTAGCCAAGTACTGTAGAGGTGGCGATTCGAATGTGGATCCTCATACTCAAGGTATATATTTTCTATTGGATTCTTGATTTCTAAATTATTAATACAAGTAAAAATTTTAAATTGAATTTGGTGTAGTAATACAAATTTAACTATATTATGTGTTGGGATAAAAAAAACATGTTGTATTGCAATTGTAGGGGATGTAGAGGTTGTTCTTGATGAGTGTGTTGAGGTCCAAACCAATGGGAAAGATGATGTAGTTGGACAAGTTAAAGAGTGCTATAATGTTCTTTAAAATCTTTAGCGTATCAATTTTTTTAAATTCAACCTTTTATATGTTATTGCAGAGGAGTTTCCTTTGTAAAGGACAATGAGTGCATGTTCACAGGTGAAAAAAAATATTGATGGCGACATGGATATGCCTTTACAACAATATAGGGAAGGACAAAAAAAGAAAAAAGAAATGATTCATGTAACTTTTTGTAACTTATTTATGTAACTTATTTGATAATTATTTATGTTTATGTATAGATGTTTTATTTATGTTCTATTGAATGTTTATGTGAATGATCTAATGAATCTTATGTTTCAATGTTAATGTAAATTTTCTAATGAAACTAATGTGTCATTCAATGTTATCATATGATCTAATTCATGAATACTACATTTTATTAATAGAATGAATGAATTTTATGTTGGAAGCATGAATGCTGATGATATTCCTATGGGGGAGTATTGTAGAAAGATGACTAGATCATTATCATGATGTTAAGTTATATTCATGACTGTGTTTGTCATTGATGTCAACATAGTAGTTTTCTATGGTATCTGACAGAAGAACAACAGTAAAGATCTGTTGGTACAGATAGATTGTTGAGTACATTTAGTAGCAAGGTTAAAGGGAGATTATACTATGTGTCTAGTCTATGTAGTTAACCTCAAAAACATAAGATATTAAGTCTAGAAGAAGTTATGAAAGATTCGGTGAAGACTATTTTGAGATAGAGTTTACAGAAGCATGTTTTGGTGAACTTGTTATATCTCTTAGCAGATTTGTTATTTTGAGAAGTCAAAGTTAAAGATGTAAAGAAGACATGTTGGTGATGACATGGATAATATTTCTCATCATAATGCTACATGTATGAAAGTTATTCAAGTTGCAAGGGGAAAGATTAATGTTATCGCTAAGTGTAACATGTTCTTAATGCAGTCCTATAATAATTTATTGCGAAGGTGTAACAACCAAATGAGAGAATTTTTTTATGGAATTTATATAAAGGAATGAAATTTTCCTTTATCCTATAGAAGAATGTATAGAGGAAAGTGAATGATTGTAAGAAGCACAAAGAATATAATGCAAAGTTAAGCAGAATGAAGTGGAAGAGAATGAAACTTCATTAGCAAGGTTTTACTGTGTAATCCAAAGTTTGATACTTGGATCCAAGGTTTGTGACCTAGTCTACAAGGTTTGATAGTGATTGGTCCAATTGATAGGATAGAGGAAAGAAGTTGAAGTACAATACAAACAATTATTCTCTAAGGAATACTTGAGAGATCAGTTGGATGGTGAGTTCAATGGTGTTGCCCAAGAATTTGTTTGGATAGTGGGTCCTTCTGTCTTCTACAACTCCTAACAGGGTTGGAATCTTCTAACAAGGATTCAAAGTCTCCTAACAGGGACTCATATGTACGAAATGTTGTAATAGACTCCTAATAGTGTCCATCCTCTAACAAGGAATATTTATATTAGTACATCATCTTGTGGACATCATTTTCACTAGGGTTTGACCTCTCATCAAGGGTTTCCCTAGTTAACATATCTAGTGTAATTGTCTATTTTTATCTTGTTATGGTTGTTGTTTACTTTACTTTGATGGATAAGATTGTTTAATGTTGATAAATGTTTTAATTATCAGAAAATTGATTCACCCCTCTTAGTTATCTTCGTGGACTATTGTTTCTAACAATTGGTATTAGAGCATCAAGTTCTTGAAGATAAAGTTTAACAACATTTGGAGATCCATGGCGAACATGTTTAGGAAAGATAGCCTGAAGTTTGATGGAACAAAGTATGATAATTAGAAGGAAAATATGAAGACACTTCTATTGTGTATGGGTCTAGGATATTAGATCTTGACAAAATCATCAAAGATAATTACTACTAAAAGTGATTTGGAAAATTGTACCAAGGAAGAAAGAGATATTTTCATGTGCAACATGAGAGCTAGAGTAGCACTATTGTTTGCACTTCCTAAAATTGAATACAACTAGGTAAAATCACTTGGTACCTCACATTTGATTTGGAAATCTTTAGAAAATAGTTTTGAAGGTGATGAGCATTCTAAGAAATTGAGGCTACAAAATTGGATTTGTGCATTTCAAGATACTAAAATGATGGAAGATGAATCTATAAGAACATATGTAGGTAGAATATTAGATATTAATACAGGTATCAAATCTCAAGGAGGAACTAAAGAAGATGATGAGGCTATATGGAAGATATTAAAGACCTTAACACCATTGTTTAAGTCAAAAATTCAAACGATATAGTTGTTGATATCTTGTACCAAAGATTTCACAAAGGATACATTGCTTGAGAGACTTGAAGTAGTTGATAATGAGCTTAGACAGTCTGGTGAATTGACCAGAATAGAAACAAATTTTAATGCCTTGAATATTCTACCTAGTTTATCAAGGAGAACAAGTGCTAGAGGAGACTTTGCTAGCTATAGTATATCTAATGAGGATATAAATATTGAAGAAGGAGTAGCCCTTCTGGTAAGAAGAGAAAATGATAAGAAAATATTTAAATGTTAGACTTGCAATGAATTTGTTCATTATGCATCTAAGTGTCCTAAAAGAGAGAAAAAGAATAAAGGAAATTTCAAACTTAGAAGTGATAGAGAGTGTCTATATGAAATCAAAGAAGATGAATTTGATGAACACGCAATAAGTGCTAGTGATGATGAAATATGATTTGTAGCAATTAAAGAAGAAATTTTAGAGAAATTGGCTTTGGTATCATAGGTTGAAAAGAAATCTAATTGGATAATTGATAGTGGTTGTTCACATCATATGACTGGTGATATGAACAAGTTTGTTGACTTCAAAAGTCAGGATGGAGGCATTGTCAAAGTTGGAAACAATGTAGCATGTGATGTTAAAGGTATTGGATCTATAACTCTCAATGGTAAAAATAACACTAGGGATGTATATTTTGTTGATGGTTTGAAGTACAATCTTCTAAGTGTTGGACAACTAGTGGATAAAGGTTATCAATTATAGTTCACTAAAAAGACATGCATGATCAAAGAAAAAGATGGAAGGGTAATTGGAATAGGAACCATATTTAGAGGTAATTCATTTTAGTTAAATCCTATTGAAATGACATGTTTAGTTGCAAAGGTAGATAACAATTGGTTATGGCATAAGAGATTTTGTCATATAAACTTTGACAACATTGTAAAGACTAGTAGTATGTTTGGAGTTATAGATTTTCCTAAGATCATAAAGCCTACTAACACAATTTGCAAGGAGTGTGTTTTGGCAAAGAATAACAAAACTTCTTTTCCCAACAAGAAGTTTACTACTATTAAAAAAAATGGAGATTGTACATACATATCTCAGCGGTCTTAGAAGACTAAAGGATTCTATTGTGAAAGGTATTTCATGATTTTAGTTGATGATTTTTTCTAGAATGATGTGGGTTTCATTTCTTAACGAAAAATATAAAGCATTTGATAAGTTCAAGATATTTAAGAATAGAGTTGAGAATGAATCTGGTATGAAGATTAAATTTTTAAGATCAGATAGAGAAGGAGAGTTTATTTCAAATGAGTTTAACATCTTTTGTGAAGCTAATGGAATGAAAAGATAATTATCAACTCTAAGAACCCCTTAATAGAATGGCATACAAGAAAGAAGAAACAAGCCAGTAATAGAAGCAATAAGAGCTATGTTAGAATGTATCCAAGATGTTTTGGAAAGAAGCTATGAATACAATAGTCTACACTATGAATAGAGTACAAGTCAGGAAAGACACAAACAAGACCCCTTATGAAAATTGGTTTGGTCACTCACCTACAATTAAGTATTTTAGAATTTTTGGCAATAAGTATTATATCAAAAGAGATGATTGTTAGAATACTTTAGAATAATTGAGAAGGTGGGGGGGTGTGAATCAGTTATCCAAGGTCTAGATGTATAAACAAACCTTTTCAAAGCTTAGTGAACCCATAAAACATTTATCTCCACCATGCATGCATCCATTTACTATCAAATCAACTTGCAGAAATGTAAACATGAAACATCACAGATTCATCAACACAATTGACACAATGATTTACGTGTTGGAAATATAGGAGTAACTAAGAGGTTGGGGGGGGGGGGGGGGGAGGGGTGAATCAGTTACCACTAAAATAAATTCTAGATCCCTTAGATGTCAACAATAAATTTTAGACTGAGAAAACTAATTACTGTTGTTACTCGATAAACACACATAAATGCTATTACTTAGTAAATGTAGAGTGTGAATTACTTTTAGCAGATCTTAAAAATTAATAGTAATTAACTTGCAAGCATAAGAGAAATAACATGAACACATGAGACATTAGGATTTAAAGTGGAAACCCAATTTGACAAAAACCATCAATGTAACTAGTTACTATTTTTTACTCTTCTGAAGTGAGCCCTGTTAGGAGCCAACCTTGTTAAAGGTTACAAAACACACTATTAAGCGTGACCTTATTAGGGATTTAATCACCCAACTAGGAGTGGCCTTGCAAGAAGTCTTAAAACAATTTACTAAAATTACCACCTTGTTATAGGATTTACAACTGGTTGTTAAACCAACTCTGTTAAGAGATTTAGATCACTAATACAATGGTTAGAGAGTAATAATGAAATGACCTGATTGTGATGCAACTGAATTGCTGAATCTAGATCACTTTTTTGCTTAAAATTGATCCTTTCTGATTCAATATTACTCTTTTTCTCCAAAAGGATACTTTCTTATCCTTCAAGTTCACTCCCTCTCTTTCCTTTTCAATTCAATGAACACACTTGCGCACACATTGGAAATCTCAACTTGACCTTTTATTTATACCTTCTAGATTGTCAAGTTGGCCCAAATTTAAATTACAATAACCAATATTCATCACCATAGTCAGCTAGAATCAATACATAAAGTACTTAAGCTTCATATGCTAAAACAAGAATTTTTTTTTGAAAGCTGACCTTGCTCAGTAGAAATTAACTTTAGAAAAGTTCTCTGTGTTAACAAAAAAAAAACTTGGTTAATACTGTGAACTTGCAGAAATCCTTTGGTAACTGAGTGAACTTAGTGAATACTAACTTTTTCCATCTTTTCCTTCGTTGATCAAGTGAGCTTGGTTAACACTCTTTTTTGCCTAAATTCTTTTGACGCCTAAGTGAGAGTGGTAGACACTGCCATCTATTCAGAGTAAACTTGTGAATGCTCGGTAGACAAGGAAAACTATCTTCACTGACCAAGTGATCTTGGTAAGCACTATCTATTAATTGATATGACATTTATGTAACATCAAAGAAAACACACAATTAATCAATTGTATCCAAAAATCTCCCTCTTTGGTATTGATGGAAACATAACATGTCATAGCATAATAAAATTTTGAGAACAAGATTCCTTTTGACAGAAAGTTTCTCCCTCTTTGATTTTACACAAGAACTTCTTCTTTATGCTGAATTCTTCCTTTGCATAACTTCTTTTCAAACTTCTCCCTTTACAAAATTTCAGAAAGATAAAGATATGATAGTAAGCTTCTCCCTCTTTGACAACACATGCCAAATTTTTATCATTATACCCCGAGTACTGCTTCATATGCAATATTCTCTTAATTATGTTGCATTAACTGATTGATCTTTAGCTTGGTTCAAGTTGATACATCACTAAACTTTATTTAGTTATCTTCAGATAGGGGAATGACCCCTAGCTTACTCCTTAGATACAAGAATGCATCTTGAGGTAATGACTTGGTGAATATGTCTGCAATTTGTTCTTTTGTATGGACATATTCCAATCTAATTTCTTTGTCTTGTACTAGTTCTTTAACAAAGTGATATTTTATAGCAATGTGCTTTGTTTTGGAATGCATCACTGGGTTCTTTAATATGTTAATTACGTTGGTGTTATCACAATACATGACTATTGGCTCTTTGATTTCAACCTTCATTCCTTCCAGCAATTGTTTGAACCAAACAATGTTAGAACAATTCATTGCTGTTGCTACATACTTTACTTTTGCTATAGATTGGGATGTGCAATTTTTCTTCTTGCTTGTCCAAGATACTAGCCTTTTACCACTTGAAAGAAAGCCCCACTAGTGGTGCTTTTTCTGTCATCAAGATTTCGTGCCCAATCAACATCGATAAATACTTTTAGGTCTAGATTTCCTCCAAGTTTGTACCATAAACGATAGTCTTTAGTATCTTTGAGATATCTCAAGATTATTTTGATTGCTATCATGTGATTTTCTTTGGATTTAGCTAAGAATTTTGCCACTATTTCAACTGCTAAGACTATATCAAGGCTTGCATGAACTACATGCTATAATTTTCCAATCATTGATCTGTATAAGATCTGATCTACTTCTCTAGAGCCATCATCTTTGGTAAGCTTGAGTCCAATACACATAAGGGCCAATTGGTTTAGAATCTTCCATACCAAACTTCTTGAGTATCTCTTTTACATACTTGGATTGGGTGATATAGGTACCATTTTTGTTCTGCTTTATTTACAATCCAACAAAGAATTTTATTTCACCAAACATGAATATCTCAAACTTTTTGTTCATTTCTTCTAAAAATTCTTTGCATAGATCATCATTTCCTATAAATAGAGTGTCATCCACAAATATCTCTACCAACACAATTTTGTTATCTAGTCCTTCCTTGATGTACATACTACTTTTATCATTTTTTCTTTGAAAACCAATCTGTATCAATTAGTTATGTAGTCTTTCATACCAGGCTCTAGGAGCTTGTTTGAGACCATATAGAGCTTTGTGTAATTTACAGACCATGTCCCTTTTTTTAGGATCAAAAAAACCTTTTAGCTATTCAATGTAGACTTCTTCATCAAGAATTCCATTTAGGAATGCAAATTTAACATCCATTTGACATACTTTGAATCCTCTATGAGCTGCATATGAGTAGGGTCCTAACACCTTCTAATCTTGCACTAGGAGCAAAAGTCTCACCATAATCAATTCCTTCTTCTTGAGAATAGCCTTTACACACTAATCTAACTTTGTTTCTTGATACTTGTCCATATACATTCAACTTATTTCTAAATACCCATTTTGTTCCAATCACACTTTTATCTTTAGGCCTAGGAACAAGAGTCCAAGTTTAGTTCTTTTCTATCTATTCTATTTCTTCGTTCATTGCCTCAATCCAACTTTCATTTTCTATAGCATCCTTAACACTTTTAGTTTCAAAATCAGCAAGTAAACATTTACCTTTTAATTTGCTTCTTGTCATAGTACCTTCTGATTTATCTCCAATAATTCGATTAGGTGCATGATGCCTTCTGACATATTTTGCCAATACAGGTTCTTTTCCTTTTGAATGAATTGCACTATCTTCATTTTAAATTTCAACTTCAAGCTCAGGTCATTTAGACTCGGTAGACATTGATTCAATAGCTTTAGAATGTGACTTGGGTCCCTGTGACTTGGTTTGTACTTCTTGCAACTTAGTAGCTATGGAAGACTCAAGAGGCGAAGTCTCCTTAGATGTTCCTGGAAATGTATTAGGTTTGAAGTAAACAAATATTTTGTAATCTTTTAGTTCCCTTTTACTTTCTTCTTCAATCTTTTTTGCCAACTCATCAATTCTCACATGTGCACTTTCTATGATTTTATGAGTAGACAAATTGAAACATTTGTATGCCTTACTTCTACAAGAATATCCGAAGAATATACCTTCATCACCTTTCACATCAAATTTTTCTTTTCTAGACTCTTTCAAGATATAACATTTACTGCCAAATACTTTTAGGTAACTTACATTGGGTTTTTAGCCATACCATAGTTCATAGGGAGTTTTATGTGAGTCCTTCTTCAATTGTACTTAGTTCAAAGTATGAACTGTAGTGTTGATGGCTTTCTTCTAGTATTTGATAGCAACATTCATTTTAATAATTAGAGTCCTTGCACAATCCATGATGGATCTATTTCTTCTTTTAGCTATTCCATTTTTCTCAAGAGTACCAGGGGCTGATACTTACCTTTTGATTCCTCTTTCAATGTAGAAATTATTGAATTCATTGGAGATAAATTCACCACCTCTGTCTGATCTTAAGCATTTCAATCTTTTTCCAATTTTTTTTTCTACTCTTGCTAGATACCATTTGAATTTTTCAAATGCTTTTGACTTTTCTTTGAGATACATAACAATCATCATTCTATAGTAGTCATCAACAAAAATAATAAATAATTTTTCTCCACTATAACTTTCTATTCCAATGGGTCCACACAAATTAGTATGCACAATTTCCAAGACATCTTTAGATTAATAGTTTTTGCTCTTAAAACTAATCTTTCCCATTTTGCCAATTTGACAATTTTTGCATAATCCAATATCTAGTTTCTTCAAACTAGGCATACCTCTTACTTTTTTGAATTTTCTTATCTTGACCATATTATCAAGGTTTACATTACTT
This sequence comes from Cupressus sempervirens, assembly GCA_028749045.1. NCBI lineage: Eukaryota > Viridiplantae > Streptophyta > Pinopsida > Cupressales > Cupressaceae > Cupressus > Cupressus sempervirens. Next base: position 409,221,361 of record CM053790.1, read on the forward strand.
AGTCTTTTGTGCCATAACCAACTTTCTTCCATTTGAGCAATAAAATATGTGCAATCACCAAGATCAAGATAAAATAGGTTACCTCTTTTTTGTTTGCCTAATTCAATCAAATTCCCTTTGTCATCTAGCAATCCTTCCTTTCCATGCATGAATTCTACCTTGAATTTAATGTTGATTAGCTATGCTACACTTTTTAGGCTATGTTTCAATCCTTCAACCTAATAGGCATTGTCACATACAAGTTTATTGGTTAATGAGATTCAGCCTTTCCCTTTTATGCAATAAGATTCATTGTTTCCAAACCTTACACTACCTCCATCATAGTGCTCAAATTTTGTTTTGTCTCTAGTCATATGATGTGAACATCCACTATCTATGATCCATGTGTCATTTTTACTAACATGAGAGATAGGTGCCATCTTATCTTCTTCTTCATTAGATTCATCTTTTACAATAATTTACACTATTTCATCTTCTCTGTTATCAGAATCTTTAGCCATAAAACAAGTCTTCTTACCTTTGTCTTTGAAGGATTTTTGACTTTTGGATTCCTTCTTGCCTTCGTACTTCTAGCTCTTCTTCTCATCCTTTCTTTCTCTATTTGGGCACTTGGCAGCAATATGGCCAATTTCTTCACATGAAAAGTATATTAAAGGTACTTTACCTTTGTACTTTCCTCTAACTCTAGAATATTTCTTTGCAAGTAAAGCTTCAACAACTTCAAGATCACTGTCAAAAATTTCCTCTATTTCCTCTTCACTTTTTGACTGAATGTCCTTTATTTTATTACCTTTCTCTTTGAGTAAAAGTTTAGCTTCAAAAGCAGACTCAACATTTTTGGAAGCTAGAACATAATTGTCAAAGTTGTCTAGCTCAAAATCTATCAATCTTCCTACCAAGGCATCCAAACTTAACTTGTGCTTTGGGTCATATCTCTTTTCTTGAATAGTAGATACTCTAATTGCATAGATAGGAAGCAATGTTTTGAGAACTTTACTTACAATAGTTTCTTCCTTGATTTCTTCTCTAGAAGCTCTAATTGCACTGACACTAGCTTTGATTCTTTCCACATATTTGGCAACATTTTCATCTTCTTTCATTCTCATCTGATCAAACTATCCTCTAAGGCTTTCTGCTTTGGCTCTCCTTACATTGTCATCACCACCATAGATTTTCTTTAGCTTGTTCCGCATATCAAAAGAATTTTTATAGTCTTTTATCTCATCAAATTCATCATAGCTGAGAGTAAATGCAATATCAATCATCATGATGTTATGGTTCTTTTTCTTAGCAAGATCTCCTATAGATAATGTACTAGTAGGAGTTTTGTATTCTTAATCAATTTATTTGTAGCCTAAATCACTAATGATGGCTAGATGAAATCTCATGAATCCCTGCTATGCTAAAAAATTGTCACTGTTTAGCTTTGGAATCTCTCTCTTGTAAGACATCCTGATCTTTAGCTTAGGTCCTTGAAATCTTTCCTGTAAGCACCAATTGTTGGAAATATAAAATGATTAACTAAGAAGGGGGGGGGGGGGGGGGGGGTGGGGGGGGGTGAGTGAATCAGTTACCACTAAAATAAATTCTAGATCCCTTAGATGTCAACAATAAATTTTAGACTGAGAAAACTAATTGCTACTATTACTCTATAAACACACAGAAAATGCTATCATTTGGTAAATGTAGAGTGTGAATTACTTTTAGTAGATCTTAAAACATTAATGGTAATTAACTTGCAAGCATAAGAGAAATAACATGAACACGTGAGACACCAGGATTTAATGTGGAAATCCAATTTGGGAAAAACCATCAATGTAACTAGTTACTGTTTTTTACTCTTCTAAAGTGAGCCCTATTAGTAGCCAACCCTGTTAAAAGTTACAAAACACATTGTTAGGTGTGACCTTGTTAGGGGATTTAATCACCCTGCTAGGAGTGGCCTTGCAAGAGGTCTTAAAACAATTCAATGGAATTGCCACCTTATTAGAGGATTTACAACTGGCTATTAAACCAACTCTATTAAGAGATTTTAGATCACTGCTACAATGGTCAGAGTGTAACAATGAAATGATCTGATTGTGATGCAACTAAATTTTTGAATCCAAATCTTTTTTCTTCTTAAACTTAATCCTTCCTAATTGAATATTACTTTTTTGCTCCACAAGGATACCTACTTATCCTTCACGTTTTCTCCCTCTCTTTTCTTTTCAATTCAATCAACACACTTGCACACACACTAGAAATCTCAACTTGACCTTTTATTTATACCTTCCAGATTGTCAAGTCAGCCCAAATTCAAATTACAATAACCAATATTCATCACCATAGTCAGCTAGAATCAATACATAAAGTAATTAAGCTTCATATGCCAAAACAAGAAAAATCCTTTGAAAGTCAACCTTGCTTGGTAGAAACTAACTTTGGAATGATTCTTTGTGTTAACCAACAAAAGCTTGGTTAACATTGTGAACATGAAGAAATCCTTTGGCAACTGAGTAAGTTCAGTGAATAATAACTTTGTCCATCTTTTCCTTCATTAACCAAGTGAGCTCGGTTAATGCTCTTTTCTGCCTAAATTCCTTTGATGCGTGAGTGAGCTTGATAGACACTGTCATCTATTCAGAGTAAACCTGTGAATGCTTGGTAGACAAGGAAAACTATCTTCACTAACCAAGTGAGCTCAGTAAGCACTATCTATCAATTGATATGACATTTGTGTAACATCAAAGACAACACACAATTAATCAATTGTATCCAACATTATGTAGAAACCCAATTTGGGAGAAACCACTAGTAACATGCTACTCTTTTTCACTCTTCTAAAGTGATGCCCTATGAAAAGCCAACCCTATTAAAGGTTACAACACACACTATTAAATGTGACCTTTTTAAAGGATTTCAATCACCTTGTTAGGATTGAGCCTTGTTAGAGGACTTTAGACCATTCACTTGGAATGTCACCCAGTTAAAAGATTTACAAATGACTATTAGGTCAACCTTAATCCAAAAGATTTACCCTAGATTGATACAATTGTTAGAGAGTAACAATAAGACTTGATCTAATACAACTTACAACTTTATTTGTAGATTACATATCACTATTCAGTCCTCATTTCTACTTGGCCTTCATACTTTACAACTGTAATAGCTTGTTCACCCTTCAAGCATTCATCTCCTTAAGACTTCTTTCTTAACATGCCAATGGAAACTCTTCTCTTAGGTAACTTGATGAAGCAAACCCCTTGACTTCTTATCTTCCTTAGGTTCTCACATATGACAACTTTGCTTCATGACCAATCATTCCTATATATAGGAAATTGAGATATTTTTCTACTCATTCTCCATCATCCAATTTAGGGTTAGGATGGATTAGGTAGGATATAATGTATGTATCCCACATTCAATATCTCTTCTAGAAATTTCTCCTAGAATTCACTTTGAATTCACCTCAAAATAGCTTACCTTGAATTATATCTCACCAACTCATCAATCCTATCGTCCACCTAGTTCAAAAATTCCAAGAAAATAACTTGTCAACTTAGATTCATCGAATTCATGATCTTTTAAATAATGCAGTAGCTCAACAATATCTAGCTTCTAATGCTTGACACATACTGTCTTGTTCGACATTCTCTGTGAAATCACTTGGCACGAGCTAAAGTTTAATGGTGCTTAGCATCAACTAAACTACTTGTAATCCATTGTTCTACTCGGTATACACTAAAATGAACTTTTTCTTGGCTCCAACTAATTTTCTACTTAGCTTGTAGTAACTTTTCTTGACACCTACTATCCACTCAGTCAAGCTTGGTAGACAAACTTTGTGTAACTTGTTCTTCTAAAATTTCTTATTGTAAAAAACCTTTGTAACCTTAAGTAGATTATCAATACATCATGTCATCACTATCTTAACTGATTCTTGTACTTCATTGCATAATCATAACTCAACATTCCCTCTAGGTGCTGTTGTTACATCTTTTGATCAAATCCTCTTCATCAATCATCTGAGTGATAGTACTTAAATCTTATAAGAAATTGTCTTACCAAAAAATAGTAGGTTTGACATTAGGGGCAAAATAATGATCAAAGCATATTGGTCATACTTGTATCTTCTCAAAAATCTCCCTCTTTGATTAGCTTCTTGGATCCATTCTCAAAAATCTCCCTCTTTGGCATTGATGGCAAACCAAACTGATCAACCAAACTAACTAGGTTAAAACAGTAGGACAATACCAATATGAAAAAGAAAATAATTCCTTGTATTGAAATCTCTCCCTCTATCAACAACTTCCATCTTCTGAATAGGTTACAAAACTCTTTATAACTCCCTCTGAGTTTTTAATATATCTTCCTCTTACTAGGTAGATATTAAGATTTCTCCCTCTTTCTTGTATTTCTCTATCTCCATCATCATACTTGTATTCTCCTCTAATCAATAATATTAGGAATTATCTCCCTTAGTAATTATCTCTCTTGTTTAGTAATCATACTGATACTGTTGATCAACCATTTTATCTCCCTCCTTGACAATAATGCCCAAGCCTTATCATCTTTAATATGAAAATATAAGCTTTTTAGTTGCTTCAGTTTCTCCCTTTGTCACCTTGCTTGTGACTGATCTAAAGTTTCAACTCTTTGATTACTTTAGGTAGCTCCTAATGTAAGATCCTTTGCATCAATATGTAACATATGAACATCATCTTTTTTGATGCAGGGCACTCCTCTTGTTACTTAGATAGCCTTTGATAGGGGTATCACCCCTAGTTTACTTCTTAGATACTCATGAGAATCCTTAGGTAATGCTTTTGTGAAGATATCAACAATTTTCTCTTTTGTGTTAACATATTCCACCTTCACCTCTTTATTTTGAACTAACTCTCTTAAATAACAATACTTGATTGCAATGTGTTTAGTCTTTGTGTGCATCACTGGATTCTTTGATATATTGATAGCACTTGTATTATCACAATAAAGTATCACTAGTTCTATGATCTCTTCCTTCATTCCTTTGAGTAGATGTTTGATCCATATAATGTTTGTGCAATTCATAGTAACAAAAACATATTCAACTTTAGCAGTAGATTGTGAGGTGCAATTTTGTTTCTTTCTAGTCCATGTAACCAACCTCTTGCCTATGAAAAATGCTCCTCCACTAGTTCTTTTTCTGTCATCAATGTTTCCAGCCCAATTAGCATCAGTGTAGGCTCTAAATTCAAATTTCTCATTCTTCTTATAGTATAGACCATATTCCTATTTTCCTTTTAGATATCTCATTATTTTCTTTACAACCATCAAATGATTCTCCTTAGGATTAGCAAACAATCTTGCAACTATCCCTATAGATAATGCAATGTTAGGTCTGATATGTACCACATATTGTAATTTTCCAATCATAGACTTGTACAGTGTTTGGTTCACTTTAGTTGAATCATCATTCTTTGACAACTTGAGTCTTGTTACCATAGGTGTACCCACTAGTTTGGAATCCTCCAATCTAAAAGTTTTTAGTATTTCTTTGACATACTTTGGCTGAGTGATGTATATACCATATTTCATCTGATATACTTGCAAACCCACAAAGAATTTGATCTCTCCAAACAAAGACATTTCAAATTATTGCTTCATCTAATTTGAAAAATCTTTACATAAGACATCTTGAGCTCCAAATATGATATCATAAACAAAAGTTTCAGATAATAAAATACTTTTTCCTTTTTTTGTCTTCATGTACATATTGTTGTTATCATCAGTCCTTTCAAATCCAATCTTTATAAGACAATTATGAAGTCTCTCATACCATGCTTTTGGTGCTTGTTTCAAACCATATATAGCCTTGTGTAATCTTCATACCATGTTCCTTTTGTTAACATCAGCAAAACCTCCTAGTTGTTCTATGTAAACTTCTTCCTCTAATATGCCATTCAGAAATGCAGATTTAACATCCATTTGATAAAATTTTAAACATTTGTATGCATAATATAAAAGTAGAGTACTTACTCCTTCCAATCTAACAATAGGGGAAAATGTCTCACAATAGTCAATTCCTTCTTCTTATGCATATCCCTTGCAAACTTAACTTACTTTATTCCTTGTGACTTCACCATTTTCGTCTAGCTTATTTTTGAATACCCACTTGGTGCCAATCACATTTTTGTCTTCTAGTATAGGAACAAGACTCCATATTTTATTTTTCTCAATTTGTTCAATCTCTTCTTCTTTGGCTTTACTCCAGTCTATATCTTCTAATGAATCTCTCACTAATCTGGGTTCCTTCATGCTCAATAAAAATATATCATTTCTCAATCTGTTTCTTGTCATTGGTATAGCATTTTTATCTCCAACGATTTGTACAAAAGGATGATGTCTCTTCACATATTTGGACAATCTTGGTTCATCTCTAGTTTCTTCACTTTGTCTTTCAGCTTTAGAGTCACCGTGTGCATCTCTGTTAGGTAACTTAGCATCTCCACCAATCTTAGAATCAAAATGTGCCTCAACTTCATTCTATAACTCAACATCTAAATGTGGCTCAGTTCCTGAATGCAACTCATCATTCATAGTCTACGAATCAACAGTTATTGACACTTGTTGTTGGTTTGTAACTTGATTTACAACATCTTCTTTAGCCAGCATACCTTCATAAGAGTATACAAATGATTTCTATTCTTCTAGTTCTTTCATAGATTTAGCCTCAAACACTTCTATCTATTCATGAAAATTTACATTTGTACTTTCCAAAACTTTGTTAGTGTTAGTATTCAAACACTTATAAGCTTTAATTCTTGTGGAATAGCCTAGGAATATACCTTCTTCACTTTTTGCATCAAATTTACCATTCTTAAAATATTTAAGAATGTAACATTTACTTCCAAATACCTTAAAATATTTCACATTTGGTGAGTATCCATACCATAGTTCAAAAGGTGTTGAATGAGTACCTTTCTTGACTTGAACATGATTCAAGGTGTAGATAGCTGTACTTATAGCTTTTCTCCAATATTTTAAATCAACATTCTTCTCCATCATGAGTGTTTTAGCATAGTCCATTACATATCTATTCATCCTTTCAACAATCCCATTTTGTGGAGGGATTCTAGGTGTAGATGTCTATCTTTTGATTCCTTTGTCATTATAGAACATCTCAAACTCATTTGATGTGAATTCTCCTCCTCTCTCAGATCTTAAGCACTTCAAACTTTTACCTATTTCCTTCTCAACTCTTGCTAAATGCCACTTAAACATTTGAAAAGCATCAAATTTCTATTTTAAAAATATAATTGTCATCAACAAGTAGCATAATTTACTTATCTCCTTTGTAGCTTTGCACTTAAATTGGTCCACATGAGTCAGTATGAACAACCTCTAGTATTCCTTTAGAAGTGTAAGTTTTACTCTTAAAACTTGACTTTGTCATCTTGCCCAATTGACATTGTTTGCACATTACATTATCCGACTTCTTTAACTTAGACAATCCTCTAACCCTTCTTATGTTACTGATACTAACCAAGTTGTCAAAATTGGCATGACATAACCTTTTGTGCCACAGCCATACATCATCAAATTGTACAATTAGTAGCATCATCCATATCAAGATAGAATAGATTACTTCTAGTTTGATCACCTTTTCCAATCAATTTCCTATTTGTGTCATATATCTTAACAACCTTGTTTTCAAATTCAACCTTACAGACCAAATTATTCAATTCTAACACACTCAACAAATTATAGTTAAGTCCTTCAACATAGTAAGCATTGTCACATAAAATCTTATCTGTGAACTTGATAGAACCTTTTCCTTTTATCAAACATGGTGCATCATTACCAAATCTTACACTATTTCCATCATAATAATTTAGGGTAATAAACTTAGTTTTGTCTCCAATCATGCAATGTGAGCATCTACTTTCAATGATCCATCTATTATTCTTGTTACACAAGTCACAAGTGTAGTTGCCTTATCTTCATCAGATTTGTCCTTCATTGCAACATATACTACTTTGTCATCATGTTCATCAAATTCATCCTTTGTTTCCTCTTCAACAATGTGGCATGACCTTTTGCTTTTGTCTTTGTAATCCTTGCTGTCTTCATCTCTTCTATTTTTGTACTTGTCACCACCTCTATAATTTTTCTTTTCTGGACATCTATTAGTAATATGACCACCCTCATTGATATTGAAACAAATGATAGGAAATTTACCTTTGAATTTTCTTTTACCTTTATAGAATCTTCTTGTTAGTAGTGCTTCAAGCTGTTCAACGTTCTCCTCATCTATATCATTGTCACTAGACACATACTTCTTTTTCTCTTCTTCTCATTAGGTTCCTTCAATGATACTTTGCCTTTGAAAGTAAATTTAATACTCTTAGGTTTGTAATTATCAAAGTTAGATAGCTCAAAAGTAGTAAGTCTTCCTACCAACTCTTCAAGTGATAGATTATTCCCTAGTATACATCTTAGTTCTTGAATTGCAAAGACTCTAATAGAATAAAAAAGTAGTAGTGTTCTTAAAACTTCTCTTAACATAGTATCATCATCTAATTTTCCATTAGCTCCTCTTATTGCATTAATTAATTTTATCCTTGCAAAATATTGAGCAATATTTTCACCTCTAAGACTTTTAGCTTTGGCTCTAAGAACATTGATGTCTCCTGCATAGATGGTGACTAGGGCTTCCCACATTTTCTTTGCATTGTCAAGACCTTTCATATCATCAAATTTAACATAACTTAGGGCAGAGGCAATCTCAAGAATTGCCTGGTTGTGTTCTTTCTTCTTTCTCATATCCTTAGCTGTGGTGCTTGCCCTTGGTTTTCATTTTGTTATCATTGCTGAACTCTTTTAGAGCTAGTTTCATGTTGATGGTTAGTAACATTATTATGAAATTATCAGATATTGTGCTATGGATTCAGTTGATATGTGATGAGATTACTTAGACTCTACATTTCATGTATGTATGATGATTATTTTCAGTGTTTGCAGTTATTAATGATGATTTGTAAGATGATTTATTATCATATGTGTTTTCTTATAGATACTTACCCCATACTTGCATATGTATGGTGTGCGTGTTTGCTTTGTGTGTTTGCTTTTGTATGGTGTGTCTGATGTGGTTAAGGAAGGGAGTCGTAGTCACCTGCTAGTTGGGATCTACACGATGCACCACTTCCTACCATTGTCTGTTTAGTTTAGTATATATTGTGCTTGTATATGCATGGTTTTTATGCAGGTTGCAGGTACTGGGTATCGACTTCCCTGAATTTTCAGGATGAGCGTACCCTATCACATTATCTCAATGATAAGAGAGGGGAGATAAATTCTCAAGTCCAAATCTCAACCCTTTAAGCCATTTGTTCTAATTGAAAAATTAGGACAAGTATCTGAGTTGAGTACCCTCTGAATGCGTCAGAGGACGTAATTCATGATATAAATCCCTTGGTTTGATTTGTATGTATATTGGCTATGATGGATTTTTTCGTATTTTTACCTTTATGAGTCTTTGGAGTATTTTCTATTAATTAAGCCTAATTAAAAGATTTAGTTAATAGTTTAATTTAATAGAAAATTAATATGGTATTTTGATATTAATTTAATTTAATTAATTGAAAAATTAATAAAATAAAATAATTAAATTAGAAGATAAAAGTTATAATATTAAATTTAGAATGTGACAATATTTATTTTAATAATAATATATTTGGAGCTCATTTTTAAATAGATGACTAAATAATATTATTATTAAAGCTAATAAATATTTTAGCAATAAAGTTTAAAAGTGGAAAATATATTTTAAATTATTAAAAGATTCTAAATCTCATATGATTAAAATATAAATATATTAAGATTGGAAAGTGGAGATATTAAAGTTAGTGCATGAGACTTAATAAATAAAATTGGAAAGAGTAAAGTAAATTGAAATTATAAGCTTGCGTGGGAATTAACATGTGTCAACAACACAGGGGTTAGTGCATCAATTAAGCACAAGGTGTCTACAATTCTATGACTCATCAAAAAAGAATTGGAAAAGATCCATGCTTAGTTGGTGACACCTTTCAGCGATTTCAAGAAGCATTCCGAAAGTTTCTTGAGAGCTCTTGATATTCATGCATTCATAGAAGCTTAAAAGAAAAGCTTAATGGAAGCTACAAGTTTAATGGAAGCTACAAGCTTAAGGGAAGCCACGAGTTACAAGAAAAAATAGAAGCTTCAAAGCTTACATGCATGGGAGAAGATTCATATGCTCATATATTTTCTACTTGCTTCTATGCTCCTTCTAGCACTTCTAATCACTTGGAGGATTCGATCGGCTTGGATTCTTGAAAGAATTGCGAATGATGGAGAAGGAAGGGATTTTATATGAACTTTTGAGGCATGGCAAATTAGCATCAGTGTCCAGGTGCACTCGTGATATTCTTATATTTCTTTTGCACTCTTTCTCTTCCTATCTTTATCATATCTGTTTTATGTGTCTGAATACTCTCTATGATTGAATCTACTATTTGAAATTGGAATCAATATATTTTATTTGGTTGAGAAGAAAACAATATAAAAATCTTAGATCCAATTAAGGAAAAATAATTAGATCTTAATCGAGTTTGGGTTCGAATTTATATTGTGAAATTAGATAGACAAGATTTAGAATTAAAATAGAAATTTTATGGTAAAAATTCGAATGATTAGATGTAATCTTTCTATCAATTATATTTTTAGATGCATATGAACAAACCCTTTTATGGTTAAATTTAGAGAACAATTATTTTAAGAGGAAATTCTTAATTCATCACAAATTGTCCTATCGCTGCCTCTTGGATAGACCCGAATTCAGTCATTCATAACTTTTTTATCGGGATCAAATTTATTCGATCGCTCCAGTCAGAATCGGCGCAACTTGTCTCTCTCTAACATATTTAAATTTCAGCCCGATCGAACAGTTCATTAGGGAGATATGGCTGTCATACTGGGACTGTTTTATTCAAGAACGGATGTCTCTTCATTTTGCATAACCAAGAGTTCTTTATGCTTAAACTTCACAAAAATAATATATCAAAGTAATATAATTAGAATTTAATAATTATTTAATTAGTCTAAAGACTAATAAGAATGTTCTAAATGAATTAATGGAGATTTTTGATAGAAAGTTTGTGGATGGAGTTGATGGACATAGATATTGAATTCAATAGAGAATGGATGACTTTTAATATTAATTATTTAATGTATATTAAATACTATTTAATATATAGTTAAGGGGTGGTAAAAGTGTTTAATGATGATTATTAAGAGACTCAAATTTTAATGATATTGAATTTAGATTTAAATAAGAATTATTATATTGACAAGGAGTCATAGTTACATTATAACATTGTTATAACATAGCTACGATTTGAATTATTGATATGCCTTAAAGGTTAGTTAAATAATAACTAACGGGGCTTATGAAAATATAATTTGATGAGTTTATTATTTATTAATGTTTGTTAGGTCTAACAAACTATTAATAAATAATGGTTTAAATAGTTATCAACAAATTTGATTAGAGATAATCTATTGGAGATTATTTAATGAATTAAAGATATTATTGCAATCTTCCCTAATTAGAATCTTATTAATATGCATTAGTTTTATATGGTCTATTATCTAATATAATTAAATCAAATTTAATTAAGATTAGTTAATAGTAGAAGAAGTGTAGTTAATTATTAGTCAATCTAAGTAAATGGATTAAAAGAAAAGAGATTTTAATATAGTTTATATAGTGGACTTTTTATAATGTATATTGAATACTATTAAACAATTTTAGAGTTGTTTAATGAAAATGATAATGCTAAGAATTTGAAAATTATTCATGTTAAAATCTACAATGAGTCTTATTGGTTTGTGATAGGGATCTTTTTCAAACAACTTTTGTATAGACAAAATATTATTAGAACAATTAGAAAATGGAGTCTAATGGTTGATTTTAATATTGATTAAATATTTGTAAGATGATAAGTTATATTATGTTGATTTAAATTTAGAAATTCTAAATGATATTGGATTAAGATTGAATTATTATGTTATTGGTTAATACGTTTGAATACCTTAATGGTATTGAAAGTTAGCTAATGAAGTTCTATGTAAAAGTTCTCTAGATTGATTATTTATAGTTGTGATAAGTTTATTATTTATTAATGTTTGTTGGGTCTAACAAACTATTAATAAATAATAGTATAAATAGTTTAAATAGTTATCAACTAATACGAATAGAGTTACTCTAAAGGAAATTAGTTAATGATCAAAGTACTGTAAAAGATATTAATCAAATTGAATTGGTTAATAATTTGGAGGATTATCAGTTAACTAGAATCAACGTACATAGGGAAAACTTATTTGAGATAATAATACCTGGTATTGAAGATTTATTATAACTTGTTATTATTAAAATATAAATGAGAACATTGTTGCAGAGTGATGTATGTGATCATTAAAGATTTAATAATAAGATTCTCAATATAGCTTGTCATTAAATATTAACAAGTTATTATTATTGAATTATTAATATGATAGTATTGAATTATAGTTGACTTTTAACTTACAGAATTCTAGTTAGTTATTAGTCAACTGATGTTAATTAGAACATTCCTATGGTTATACAATTATTAATTAAATCAATTAATGAGAGTTAATTAGATTTAATTAATAATTAAGTTATGTAATAGAGATTTATTTGATATAATTCTTTTAACGAGATTGTAGATTATCTATATTGAAGTTGATAGGTCTTATTCTTATGACTTGAATTATGACTTTAGATATTGTATGGTTGTCAACGACGGTGATGATTAAATTCAAAGACTCAAACTTTAGTAATACTTAATTAAGTTTCTAATTGAAAACTAAAAAGATGTTAATAGGTCATGGATGGTGTACCTATGTTAATGGATTGAGATAAATAAAGTTATAATCTCTTATTCGAAGAATGATAATTGGTCCTCTTATAATATAACAAATAATGATCTTAGAAAAGTTGAAAGGTTAATCAGTTAGAATATGTATCATGATTAAATAAGAGAAAAATTTAATTAAAGGTCAATGATGATCAATTTAGTGAATATTTATCCTTAAGTTATTCTTTAAATGTAATTCTTATTAATGGAAGGATAATGTTATCGGGGAACGAACGGGTTGACTTGTAGGTCAAATGATGAAACTTGAGACACTTGAAAATTTACTTGCAAACATAAAACTGAAAACCTCTACACTTGATTCAACTATGTAAGATAGCAAAACTAAAACATGTGTTTGCATCGTGTATTCTTTATGCTTCTTATTTTGGGTTTTTGGGTTGACTAGTGTTGACCAGTCTTAGGTTGTTACCAAAGGCTCGGGGGTTATGAGATGTGTTGGCATGTTGATCTTATTTGGTCTCGATCTTTATAAGCCCAACCATGGTAATGTGATCGTATGCTCTATGAAATGTTTTTATTTACTGATTGTTATTGTTCATCAGTCTTCATGTGTGAAGTTAAGATGTATGCGTATGAGACACTTGAGCTAATCATTTTTGAGTCATCGATCAGTTATCCTTGGATTACTTTCTAGTCACCATGATGGGACTAAAATGTGAATTTATTCTTGATGATGTCATGTTGTGACATGTTTGACTCAACCATTTTGGAGTCTTCGATCAGTATGATTTTGAGATATTCTTGGTTGCTTGTTGAGAACCAATGATTATGGTGATTTATTTTGAGATATATTTTGGTTATTGAGAACCAATGGATACTTATGATTATCAGTGATGCCTTCAGTTGCCAATAGAGAATTGTTGTGGTCATGATTTTCTATGGATGCTTTTCGGATGCTCATGGAGATTTGATGATTCTTATCTTGGAGATTTGATGATTCTTATTATGGATATTTGATGCTTATTTGATGATTCTTTTTATGGATTATCTTTTGGATTTTTTTTACAGTCGCTTGTACAGGACTGTGGTGATTTATGATTCCATTAGCCTAGGGTAGGTAATCTATTTGTAGTGTCAGGAAGTGGCTTGCAATGGGGGCCGGGGCCCTAAGAGGCTGCCAGGGTAACTCATTGTAAGTTGGATTAATAAGTGATAACATTCACACCTAATACTAACTGAATGAACCTAAAAAGATAAGAGTTTTGGTTCTCGCCCATGCCTTGAGTGCTTGTATAGGCTAGGATGGGAGTATTGAGAACACATGGTTGTGACCTTGCATTCCATAGTATGCCTTGTCAATATGAGAGGATACTAGTGGCTGCATGAGATCTTTATGGACCCGTGGAGTTTAGCTAACTGCCAGGGTAACTTGTACGAGATAAATGCGATGACACTTTCTCGCTTATAGAGTAGGTTTCCTACATGTCATTGTGTGCCTCTGGGAATTAGATGTCGATTTTGTGTGTGTTGGAACCTTTGAGTTAGTATACTTTTAGGATTCTTGGACTATAGAGATTTGTGCTATATGGATAGCCTGCTTGGGACTTGAGATTATCTCCTCAGCACGGTGGGAGTGGACCACCTAGGTACCACATGGTTAGGTGGTAGTGTATTTTTCACTCTTATCATTTGAGATTCATTGAGACATCGTGGCTGATGCATCCTTCGTGATGGTGGATATGTATCCTTTCATTGATGATTAACATATGTTAGATGATGTAACCTTATGCTTTACTTTGCATATTAGTAGGATGTTTTTAGGAGTGACATTCCTACTATGTTAATAGCCGATGATCTCTTCGGTGCTTTGGAATGTTATGCATGGAGGGATGGCTAGGATCCACGATGGTCTAATGATGCTATTAACGGTTGGGAGGAACTGTGCATTTAGTTTATTTTGTTTGATCTTTATGATAGATTTATATGTCTTCTATGATGATGTATCATGTGATTATCTTTACTTTGATTTATCATGGATTAGAATAGGATGATGTACCTTATTCTACATATGTATATTCTTTGAGCTTGTCATACCCCGTGACATGTACAGAGGATGAATGAGCATTTGAAATGTAATATTTAAACATTGGACTTATCATTATTATTTCATGTGGATGTTGTACTAGATGGATTCAGGTATGTAATTCAACGTTAAGAGATCTTTAAAGAATGTAATCGGTTATGTATGTTATGTTTACTTTTAGATGGACATTGCTATTGCTTCTGTTATTAAGTACAAGTTATATGTGGTATTTACTTTCATGTTATTTAAAAAAAAAAAATGTTACCAAATTTAGTGAAATTCTAGGTTAATTCTTTGGATCCCTTGGCAGGGAATTACATTAGCAGTTGGGGCTCTAACAGGGTCAACATGCTCAATTGTAATGGCAGATTGTCCATGATCTCCAAGTCCTCCAAAGTGTAGTTTCATCAAACTTATCCATGTAGGAAATTTATCTCTATTGAGCTTGGGTACATCTCTTTTTGACATCTTGATTTTTGTGCTTCTAGTACCTTCAAACTAGTCCTCTTTAAAAAAATGGCTTTGATACCAATTTTTGGAATGCTTTAGAATAACTAAGTGGGGGGGAATTAGTTATCCAAAGTCTAGATGTATAAACAAAACTTTTCACAGCTTAGTAAACCCATAAAGCATTTATCTTCACCATGTATGCATCCATAAGATTATGTAATAACTTAAAACTTGTAGGTTACTGTCAAATCAACTTGTAGAAATGTAAGCATGAAACATCACAAATTCATCAACACACTTGACATAATGATTTATGTGGAAATCCAATTTGGTACAAACCTACATTAACATTCTACTCTTTTTCACTCTTCTAAAGTGATGCTCTATGATAGGCCAACCATGTTAAAAGTTATAATACACACTATTAAATGTGACCCTCTTAAAGGATTTTAATCACCCTATTAGGAGTGAGACTTGTTAGAGGACTTTAGACCATTCACTTGGAATATCACCTAGTTAAAGGATTTACAAATGACTGTTGAGTCAACCTTAATCCAAAGGATTTACCCTAGACTGATACAATTGTTAGAGGGTAACAATAAGACTTGATATGATACAATTTACAACTTCATTTGTAGATTATAGATCGCTATTTAGTCTACAATTTTGCTTGGCCTTGATACTTTGTAGCTCTGACAGCTTCTTCACCCTTTAAACATTCATCTCCTTAAGCCTTCTTTCTTAACATGCCAATGTAGACTCTTCTCTTAGGTCACTTGATGAAGCAAAAACCTTGACTCCTTGTCTTCCTTAGGTTCTTGCATATGACAACTTTGCCTCATGACTAACCATTCCTATAAATAGAAAATTAAGATATTTTTTTGCTCATTCTTCATCGTCTAATTTAGGGTTAGGATGGATTAGGTAGGATACAATATATCTATCCCACATTCCATATCTCTTCTAGAAACTTCTCCTAGAATCCACTTTGAATTTTCCTTAAAATGGTTTACCTTGAATTCTATGCCACCAGCTCATCAATCTTATCTTCCACCTGGTTCACAAATTTCAAGAAAACAAACTTGTTAGCTTAGATCAATCAAATTCATGATATTTTAAATAATGCAATAGCTCGACACTATCTAGCTTTTGATGCTCGACACATACTATGTTGCTTTATATCCTCTGTGAAATCACTCAACACAAACTAAAGTTTATTGGCTCTCAGAATCAACTAAACTTTACTTAGCATCCATGGTTCTACTCGTTATACACTAAAATGACCTTTTACTTGGTTCCAATTGATTTTTTACTTGGATCGCACTAACTTTTCTCAACACCTACTACCCACTTGGTCAAGCTTGGCAGTCAAACTTTGTGTAACTTGTTCTTCTAAACTTTCTTAGTGTAACCAACCTTTGTATCTTTAAGCAGATTACCAATACATCATGTCATCGCTATCTTAACTAATTCTTGTACTTCATTATATAACCATAACTCAACCTTTCCTCTAGGTGCTATTGTTACATCTTTTGATCAAATACTCTTCATTAATCATCTAAGTGATAGTACTTAAATCTTATAAGCAATTATCTTACCAACAAATAGTAGGTTTGACATATAAGAACAAAACAATAATTGAAGCATATTGGTCATACTTGTATGTTCTCAAAAATATCCCTCTTTGATTAGCTTTTTCAGTCCATTCTCAACAATGATAACATTGGTAAGTTTGATTGTAGAAGTGATGAAGGTATATTTCTTGATTTTTCATTAAAAACAAAAGCTTATAGATGTTATAATCTAAGAACTAAGACTATTATAGAAAGTGAAAATGTAAGAGTTGATGAGAAATTCAGAATACAAGATAGAGTAGTTGATTATAATTTAGATGATGACATTGTCAATAAATGAAGGAATAATGAAGCATTCCTTGAGACTAACAATGATTTGTAGAATGAAGGAAAGCTAAGGAAAGAACAAAGCTCAAAACCTTCAACAGAGTTAAGAGTTGAGATAACAACTCCTACTTTGGGTAAGAATATGACAAATAATCATATACACAAGAAAATCATTGGAAGTAGAGATAAAGGTGTGATGACAAGAAGCATAATCAATGAAGAACTATATTTGATATCTCAAGTTGAATCTAAGAATGTATATGAAGCATGTAAAGATGACTATTGGAAGCAAGCTATGAAAGACGAATTGGACCATATAGTAAAGAATGAGGCATGGGAATTGGTCCCCAAACCAAAAAATAAGAATGTGATAGGAACTAAATGGGTATTCAAGAACAAGATGAATGAACAAGGAGAAGTTGTAAGGAACAGGGCAAGATTAGTATGTAAAGGTTACTCACACCAAGAAGGAATAGACTATGATGAAACCTATGCTCTTGTGGGAAGAATAGAAGTAGTAAGGTTATTCTTAGCACATGCAACATATAAGAAATTAAAATTATATCAAATGGATGTCAAGTCAAAATTTTTGAATGGAGAACTTGAAGAAGAGGTGTACATAGAATAACCATAAGATTGTCATTTAAATGATGACAATGACATAGTATGTAGATTGAAGAAAGTATTGTATGGCTTGAAGCAAGCACACAAAACTTGATATGCAAGGTTAGACAAGAATTTGACAAAGCTTGGATATAACAAAGGTATGGTAGATAATAATCTCTATTGGAAAGAAATCAATGATATATTAATGATTTTGGTAATATTTGTTGATGATATCATATTTGGAGGAAATGATGATGAAAGTGACAAGTTTTCAAAAGAAATGAAGAAGGAATTTGAAATGAGTATTAATGGAGAAATGAAATATTTCCTAGGATTACAAGTTGTGTAGGACAAAAAAGAAATCTTTATTTCTAAGTCTAAGTATATGAAATATTTACTAAAAAGGTTTGGTTTGGAAACATGTAAACTCATTGGAGCACCTATGGTAATTGGACACAAGTTATCTACAAAGGATGACACGCCTACTTTTGAGCAAAAAAAGTATAGATTTATGATTAGAGGATTGCAATATCTAACTTACACAATGCTAGATATAGTAAATGTGGTTGGAATTATTGCTAGATTCCAAGTTGATCCCAGAGAAGCACATTATGTAGCAGTCAAAAGGATGTTTAGATACTTGAAAGGAACACCTGAGTCTAGATTGTGGTATAATAAATCTAATGATTTCACTCTATATAATTATATTGATGTTGATTAGATAGACAATATGGATGACATAAAGAGTAATAGTGTTGGAGCCTTCTTTCTTGGAGGAAGGTTGGTTTCTTGGCTAAGAAAATAGTAGGACTATACCTCAAAAAGTATAGAAAAAGTAGAAGATGTTGTAGTAGCAAACAATCGTAATCAAGTTGTTTGGATGAAGTAGATGCTAAAGGATATAAGGATAGAATTCAATGAAACTATTGTCATACATTGTGACAAAACAAGAACAATAAATATGTCTAAGAATCTAGCGTTGCATTCCAAGACCAATCAAATTTCTATTAACTATCACATGTTGAGAGAGAAAGTTGCAAAAAAGGAAATTAGATTGAAGTATGTGAGCACTAAAGAGCAGATTGCAGATATTTTCACTAAGCCTCTTCCCAAAGAGATTTTTGAGCATTTGTGAGGTATGCTAGGGGTTATTCCCCTTCCTACATTAGAGTAGAATATGGAAGAGTGCATTAGTCTAGTATAACTGAGTATTATTATTTGTTTGGACTGAATGCTGATGTTTCCTATATGGTGGAGTATCTGTGATGGACAAAGCCATCTAGGACTCTTATTGGATGTTTTTTAACAATGTCTTTGGACACTTGAGCTAGTCAGAAATAGTTGTTGCAGAGTTTGATGGTTGCTAAAACCTTTGACATTGATGTCAATGGGGGAGAAGTATAGCATGAAAAATAAGTAACATTAAATAGAAGTATAACTTGTTCAAAAAAGTATAACAGGAGTAGTATGTTATAAACAATAGTCCACCAAGATAATTGAGAGGGGGGGAGGGTGAATTAGTTATACAACAATTCAAACATTTATCTTCTTAAAAGAAACTTAACCATTAAACCAAAGTAAACAAAAACCATAATAAGATGTACATAAATAGTTACATTAGATATGTTAATTAGGAAAACCTTTGATGTGAGGGAAAACCCTGATGGGAATGATGCCCACAAGATGATGTACTAATATAAATATTCCTTGTTAGAGGATGGACACTGTTAGGAGTCTATTACAATGTTACAATACATATGAGTCCATGTTAGGAGGTTTTGAATCCCTATTAGCAGATCCCAACCTTGTTAGGAGTTGTAACACCCCTGTTAGGAGTTGTAGTACAATGTATGCAAGAAGAGCCCATTGTCCAAACATGCAATTTCAACTACAAGAAGAGCTCACTCCTCAAACATGCAATTTACTATTATGTTCTTCTTTCCTTTTTTTTTTCCCAAACAAACCAATCATTATTAGATCTTGTAAACTAGGTCACAAACCTTGGATCCAAATATAAAATCTTAGATCACTTAGCAAAACCTTGGAAATGAAGTTTCCTTCACTTCCACTATGCTCTGCTCAAATTTGTATTTTGATCTCTTTGCTACTTACAATTACTTCTTTTTAATTTGCATGATAAAGGAAAATGTACTTCCTTTATATCAAGTCCATAAATTTTTTTTGGAGCCAACTGTTAGGCCTTCTCACTTAATCATTATAGGACCACACTAAGAACACATCACACTTAGCAATACCATTAATCTTCGGCCTTGAAAATTTAATAAATTTTTGTACACATAATATTATGATGAGAAAGCTTAGCCACATCATCCCCAACATGTCTTCTTGACATCCTCAACCTTGATTCTCAAAATAACAATTCTACTAAGAGATATAACAAGTTTACTAGAACATGCCTTTCTAGACTCTATCTCAAAATAGACATCACAAAAACTTACATAACTTATTCTAGACTTATCATTTATTCATTCGATGTTGAATGCATATATAGGATACTTAGAATTATCTCCCATAATCCTAGATAGTGGGAATACTCATCTAGCCATCTATACCAACTTGATCAATGACATCAATGAAAACCTTTTGAGTATTCCATTACATGATTATCAATGGTATTATATAAAATTTCTATTTTGACATCAATGAAAAACTTAATCATGAATGTAACATATCATCATAGTAGCATATCTACAATACTCCCTCATAGGAATACCATCAACATTCATGCTTCCATCAATCTCCCCTTTGGCATTGATGACAACATAGATGAAAAACATCTAGTTCCAAGAATAGAAACAAAAGACTATTGACTGTTGATCTTTCTTTTCAAATTCTCTTCATCAATTATTCTTTCCCATTGATATACCTCAATGTTCTTTTTGTCAAACTATCATTCCATGCTATACTCCTTCTTGCTTGTCTTTGCTTTCTCCCCATGATGTTCTTCCTTAAGATCTTCTCATGATGTTTTTCATGTCGAACTTCTCCCCCATTGACATTAATTTCAAAGGTTTCAACAATCATCAAACTCTAAAATAGTTGATTCTTACTAGCTCGTGTCCAAAGACATTGTTCAAAACAACATCCAACAAAAGTCCTAGATGACTCTATCCATCACGAATACTCTCCCATACATGAAGCATCAACATTCAGTCTAGACAAACAATGGTCTCTATTATTCTAGACTAATGCACTCTTGCATCATCTACTCTAACATAGGAAGGGACATAACCCCTAGCATACCTCACAAATACTCAAAAGTCTCTTTGGGAAGAGGCTTAGTGATTATATCTGCAATCTATTCTTTAGTACTCACATACTCCACTCTAATTTCCTTTTCTATAAATTTCTCTCTCAACATGTGATGCTTAATAGAAATGTGCTTAGCGCTCAAATGAAACATTATATTCTTAGACATATTTACCATGCTACAATGTATGACAACAGGTTCACTAATTTCTATCCTAATATCCTTCAGCATCTACTTTATCCAAACAACTTGATTACAATTTTTTGCTGCTGCAACATATTCTACTTCTGCTATACTTTGTGATGTACAATCCTACTTCTTGCTTAACCAAGAAATCAATTTTCCTCCAAGAAAGAAGGCTACACCACATATGCTCTTTTTATCATCCATAATACTTGCCCAATCAACATCAGTATAGGCACATGAAGTAAAATCATTAGATCTATCATACCACAATCCAAACTCAGATGTTCCTTTTAGATATCTAAATATCCTTTTGACTATTACATAATGTGCTTCTCTAGGATCAACTTGAAATTTCACAATAATTCCAACTACATTTGCTATATCCAACCTTATGTGAGTTAGATATTGTAATCCTTTGATCATAGATCTATAATTTTTCTACTCAATAGTAGGTGTCTCATCCTTTGTAGATAACTTGTGTCCAGTTACATTAGGTGTTCCAATGGGTTTACATGTTTCAGAACCAAGCCTTTTTAGTAAAACCTTCAAAAACTTAGTCTGAGAAATAAAGATTCCTTCTTTATTTTGTACAATCTGTAATCCTAGAAAATATTTCATTTCTCCTATCCTACTCATCTCAAATTCCTTTTTCATTTCTTCTACAAACTTGTCACTTTCTTCATCATTTCCTCCAAATATGATATCATCAAAAAAATTACCAAAATTCTTGTCCAACCTTGCATACTAGGTTCTAGGTGCTTGCTTCAACCCATACAATGCTTTCTTTAATCTACATACTATATCCTTGTCATCTGTCAAAGGACAACCTTCGGTCTATTCTATGTACACCTCTTCCTTAAATTTTCTATTTAGAAATGCTAATTTGACATCCATCTGATATACTTTGAATTTCTTTTGTGCTACATGAGCTAATACTAATTTTACTACTTCTATTCTAGCCATAGGAGTATAGGTCTCATTGTAATCTATTTCTTCTTGCTGTGAGTAACCTTTATATACCAATCTTTCCTTATTCCTTACAACTTCACCTTACTCATTCATCTTGTTCCTAAATACCCATTTAGCTCCTATCACATTCTCATCTATTGGTCTAGGGACCAATTCCCATGTCTCATTCTTTACCATCTAATCCAATTCCTCTTTCATAGCTTGTTTCCAATAATCAACTTTACATGCTTCATTTGCATTCTTAGGTTCAACTTGAGATATCAAACATAGTTCTTCATTGACTCTACTTCTTTTCATCACACCTTTATCTTTTCTTCTGATGATATGCTTAGATATGTGATTCTTTATCATATTCTTTTCCGAAGTAGGAGTTGCTATCTCAGCTCTTAGTTCTACTAAAGGTTTTGAGCTTTGTTCCTTCCTTAGCTCTACTTTATTCTACAAATCATTGTTAGTCTCAATAAATATCTCATCATTCCTTGGCTTAGTAACAACATCATCATCTAAATTGTAATAAACTATTCTCTCTTATATCCTAAATTTCTAATCAATCCTCACATTTTCACTCTCCATAATAGTTTTAGTTCTTATGCTATAGAATCTATAAGCCTTTCTTTTCAATAAATAACCAAGAAACATACTTTCATTACTTCTAGAATTAAACTTACCAATATCATCATCTCTTTTGATATAACGCTTACTACCAAAAATTCTAAAATACTTAATTATAGGTGCATGACCAAACCATAGTTCATAAGGTGTCTTGTTTGTCTCTTTCTTGACTTGTACTCTATTCATAGTGTAGACTATTGTATTTATATATTCTCTCCAAAAAATATTGGATACATCATTCTTAGCCAACGTAGCTCTTGCTATTTTTGTAACTGACTTGTTCCTTCTCTCTGCAATGTCATTCTATTCAAGGCTTTTTGGAGTTGATAACTATCTCTTGATTCCATTTTCTTCAAAAAACATGTTAAACTCATTTGAAGTAAATTATCCTCCTATATCTAATGTTAACCATTTTATATTCATACTAGATTCATTCTCAACTCTATTCTTGAATATTTTGAACTTATCAAATGCCTCAGATTTCTATTTAAGAAATGCAACTCACATCATTCTAGAAAAGTCATTAACTAGAATCATAAAATACCTTTCACCATAGAATCCTTTAGTCTTCATAGGAACACTGAGATATGTGTGTGCAATTTCCAATTTAGTTGTAGTAGTAAACTTCTTGCTAGGAAAAGAAGTTTTGTTATGCTTTGCCAAAACACACTCTTTGCAAATTGTGTAGGTTTTAGAATCTTAGGAAAATGACTAACTTCAAACATGTTACTAGTTTTTATAGCACTATCAAAGTTTATATTACAAAATCTCTTATGCCATAACCAATTGTCATTTACCATTGCAACCAAACATGTCATTTTAGTAGGATTCAATTGAAATAAATTACCTCTAGATCTAGTTCCTATTCTAATTACTTTTCCATTTTTATCTATGATCATGCATGTCTTATTTGTGAAGTGTAACTAATAACATTTTTCCACTACTTATCCAACACTCAAAATATTGTACTTCAAACCATCAAAAAAATATACATCCTCAGTGTTATTTTTACAATCAAGAGTTATAGATCCAATACTTTTAACTTGGCATGCTACATTGTTTCCAACTTTGAAAATGCCTCCATCCTGACTTTTGAAGTCAACAAATTTGTTCTTATCACTAGTCATATGATGTGAACAACCATTGTTAATTATCTAATTAGATTTATTTTCAACCTATGACACCAAAGCTACTTTCTCTGGGATTTCTTCTTTAATTGCCACATATCCAATTTCATCATCATTGTACTTACTACTTGTTCATTAGAATCTTTATGCTTTATGCTTTATTCTATTTATCTCTTTTAGGACACTTAGGTGCATAATGAACATATTCATCACAAGTCCAACATTTAAAGATTTTCTTACCACCTTTTTCTCTTCTTACCTAAAGGGCTACTCCTTCAATTTTTTTGTCCTCCTTAGATCTGCTACCGCTAGCAAAATCTCCTCTAGTACTTGTGCTTCTTGATAAAATAGGTTGAATATTAGAGGCACTAAAATTTTTCTCTATTTTGGTCAATTTTCTAGATTGGCTAAGCTCATTCTCAACTACTTCAAGTCTTCCAAACAATGTCTCCTTTTTGAAATCATTGGTATAAGATATTAACAACTGTATCATTTGAATTGCTGACTTAAATGATGGTGTTAGATTCTTCAATATCTTCCATATAACCTCATCATCTTCTTTAGTTTATCCTTGAGATTTAATACCTACAGTAATTTCTAATATTCTACCTACATATGTTCTTACAGATTCATCTTCCATCATTTTAACATCTTGAAATGTACAAATCCAACTTTGTAGCCTCAACTTCTTAGAATGTGCATCACCTTGAAAACTAGTTTCCAAAGCTTTCCAAATCAAATGTGAAGTAACAAGTGATTTTACCTAATTGTATTCAATTTCAAGAAATGTAGTTAGTAGTACTTCTCTAGCTCTTATGTTGCACATAAAAAGATCTCTTTCATCCTTAGTATAATTTCCCAAATCCTTTTCAACAATGATTGTATTCACTAATTTTGTCAAGATCCAATAACCTGGACCCATATAGAGTAGATGTGTCTTCATCTTTTCCTTCCATCGATCATAATTTGTTTCATTAAACTTTGAACTATCTTTCCTGAACATGCTCACCATGGATCTCCCAAAGTTGTTAAACTTTATCTTCAAGGACCTAATGCTCTAATACTAATTGTTAGAAATAATAGTCTACCAAGATAATTAAGAGTAGAGGGGGGGTTAGTTATCCAATGATTAAAACATTTATCTTCTTTAAATAACCTTAACCATTCAATCAAAGTAAACAATGTTAAAAATAGGGATTACTGAGAGGGGGGAGTGAATCAGTAATCTACAAACTTTAGTTGCCAACTGGATATTATTACTTACTTTAAACCATGCATAACAAAGCAATAAAGTAATGTTGAATAGTAATAGTAACAATGCATGGAAAGCTGGAATGGGAGACAAAATCCTTTTTTGGCAAGACAACTAACATTTTTAGGAACCTCTCAATAACCATCCTTCATTTGGCAGGTGGACTGATCAGGCTATAGGCAGATATGGTATATTGGTTAGGAACTACAGAAATGGTAATGAATGGCATAATCTGGCAGAGCTTTTGCAGGATCTCGAGCCTTTGATGGCCTCTTTGAATGCTATCAACATCAACCAGATAGGCGACGCCTTCGTCTGGGGAGACTCTTCTGGAGGCCATTATACTGTTGCCTTAGGCTATCTTTCCCTTGTGGGTACAAGGGAGAAACCTATTTGGGCCAAGGCTTGGACCCCTGGATTAACGCCCAAAATCAACATTTTCTTTTGGATCCTCTTGCAAGAAAAAATCCTTACCCTAGATAATTTAGCCAAGGGAGGCCAAATTATTCCTAGTAGATGTTGCCTCTGTAAGCATGACCTGGAAACGGTTAATCACATTTTCATTCACTGCCCCTTTTCCTCTAGAGTGTGGAGTCTTCTGACTTCCAATATGAACTTCTACTGGTGCCCGCCAACCAGTATCTAGGATTTCTTCATACAGTGGAGTAGCAACCACAAAGGCCTAGAATCCCAAATTTTGAGTTCCTGGATTATCCCACACTTTTGCTGGGGAATCTGGAAGGAGCGCAATAATAGGATATTCAGAGACAGAGAAGCTCCTGAGGGTATTATAGCAGAGAAAATTGATGGCCTCATGAAAGAGAACTATTCCACAACTAGAGATGGAAACATAAAGGACGGAGGGAAAATTAAGACTAGGAAAGAAGACAGGATCAAAAGAAGACATCAAGCTACTTGGTCCTTCCCCACCAAAAATTGGCATAAAGCCAATTTTGATGGAGCGGCTAAGGGGAACCCTAGTCCCATCGGATGAGGTGGAATCATAAGAAACATCTTGGGAGGGGGAATTGCTACTATCTCCTCCCCTATTGGTCACCAAACCAACCATTTGGTTGAAGCCAGTGCGGCTAGACTCACTGTTAAGCTAGCCCTGGACTCAGGGATCGAACAACTGTGGCTTGAAGGAGACTCCCTAAATATAATAAATTGTATTTTAGGAGTAACCAAACCATCATGGACTATTGAAAGCATAATTGAGGACCTAAAAATTGATTTGAGAAAATTTAAAAATTACCATGTCAGCCATGTCTACCATGAAGCTAACGTGGTTGCTGATTGGTTTGCAAACGCAGTAGTCACTTTCAATTCGGTGATGACGTGGAGAAATAATAATCATTTTTTGGCTGCGGCTATGGAGCTCATCCGAAAGGAAAAAATTCAAGGTACCAACTCAAAATCTTTTTATGATGATAACACATGCTAAATCATGTTTTAAAAAAGGGATCACTTGGAGTTATGCGGAAACCCCCACCGTTTCATAATAACGTGTACGGATTAAATGAGAAGAAGAAAGCCAAAGTTAAACCCAATAACACGCACATTAAAGCTCTCATCCTTAGCAATTTTTTCATCTTTGAGCTCTACAATTCTATTAAGGGTTTAGGGTTAGAGAGGCATAATATCACAATTGTGGGAGAAAGGATTAGAAGAGAGCTATGGGGAGAAACAGAGAGCTGGAAAGAAAAAGGGAAGGTTTGGAAAAAACTCCAGAAGCGTGGCATAACCAGCTTCATGGAGAGGCTCCATGGTTTTGATGCGGGGATTACCAAGATTATGGTTGAAACCTGGCACAACGAAAAGGTCAAAATTGATGGTGTCTCCCACCAAATCATAGAGGGTCTCATTGTGGAGGTGACAGGCTTCTCCCAGGAAGGCATGTGCTTCTTCAGGGATAAGAAGATGTTCGCCAATGCTATCAATGCTTTCGTTAAGAATGACAAGGAGAAAAGAAAACTGGTAAAGATTGACACCTACTATGACATTGAGTCCATCAAAAAGTTTTGGGGGCTTGTTCTAAGGATCATCATAGAATATGTCACTTTGGAGCCCAAGTTTGATAGAGTCAGGACCCATCATTTTGTTTTGCTTAATCATTTTAGACATAAAGTGAAAATCTCCTTTCCTTTCTATATTTTTACTTCTATGACTAAGAATATAGAGAGTTACAAGAAATGTCCTATCAAGAACCCCACCCTTCACGAAGGTCTTCTGCTCCTCATTTTTGAGTTTCTGAAAACCTAGACAAGAGTCAAGTCCATTGGGGTTTCAGGTGGCTCCTCGGAGGACACTGCCAGCTCTGACTTAGGGGAAGTGCGCGTTGTGAAATATGTCAAGTCTGAAACACCAAAAGCCAATCCCTCTCCCTGCTTCCCTAGTAGGAAGAGCCCCAGGTAACCTCCCCCTAACCCCCCTAACCCCCCTACCCCTCATCCTAAGGAGTCTAGTGATGAGTCAGATACGAAGTCGGAGGAGGTGGATTTGGTGGCAGAGAAGGAAAGTGAGTTGGAAGAGGACAAGGAGAAAGATAATGACAAGAAGGAGGAGACCCCCTTGGTAACCCAGGATAACCCCAATAAAATAAAATTGGACCAGACTCCAACCCATGATCATCTCAGTGACCACGCTGATTTTCCCCCCAGCCCTACTGCGCCCACCTCCCCCCTGAAGGTCCCCATTTCGCCCCTAGAAGAGATGATAGAAATCATGGTTGAAAAGGGGGGGGAGGCCATCAGGAAAAATAAGAGAAGAGCTTGGAGAAATTTCAATATGGATAGTGTCAGTATGGGCATTGTTAGAGAACTTGCTAAAATCTAGGTGTTGGGAGATCTCGACAGTAGCACCCACTATGATGAGCTCCTTGACCTGACTCTTCTAGTTCTCTCTGACAATGTCCGTGAAACAAGTTTCAACCTTCTCAACAATGCAAAGAACAGCCTGATTGACAATTTTCACTCCATTAAGTGGTTGTTTCAAGAAATTGAGACTCTGAAGGACAGGTCCAACTAGACCAACAATAGGGGGATGTCAAGGATCATGAGGCCAGAGGTAGCAAAGACCAGGTGGGCAACCTAGAAAATGACAGAAGCCAGGACCCCAGAGACAATCAAGAGGACAAAATCACCTAGCTCGAGCAGAAGGTCCAAAGGTTGGATTCTGTCCACCTGTCCACCAGGTTGTGACTAAATAGATTATGGATACCCTCCATACCTTGAATGAAAACATTGTTAATCTGGAGGACTATCTCACCAATGCCGGTCTTGTGGGGAACATGGAGCAGAGTATAGAGCAAGGAACCGACCGGGAAGATCCTCAGAAAGAGACTAGAATCCAGGAAAGTCAGGGGGACTAGATGCATTTCCTCCCCATGATCCAGGAGGAAGAGGCCAACCAAAAGGAAAGTGACGCTGTAGAAACCCTATAGATGATGGAAAAGAAGGGACACTAGTCTGCCCGCCAAACTCTGTTCCTGGCCTTTGTTTCTTAGGCTTTGGGCCTTTTTGTTTCTGGCCTTTTGAGGCAGCTTTTTTTTGTCTTTTTTTCTTTATGGTATTTTTTGCTATAAAACTTTTGGGTTTTAGGATCCCTGTAAAACCTATTTTCGTAATAAAAAAAAATGCATAGAGATAACTCATGACACCATATTAAAAATGTTAAAGATTTAGGTTATACTAAAGAGATGGCAAGCATGAGTAGAGGTAGGGGAGGGATTCAAAATTTGAATTCAGAGAAGGGCGAGATTCCTTTGGACTTTCAAAATCAAAACCTTGGTTTGGAGCATGGGTCAAAAAAGGGGGACGATCAGTGGGCTTGTATAGGGGATCAGTTGAAGAATGCTAATGGGGACCTAGATGCCCCCCCCATGGAAGTGGTCAAGATTCCTTTAATTCCTAAAGTGGGTTAGTCAGCCAAATGGTCATCTCTTTTTGGGGTCAAGCCCTCAGGTAAGTCATCTTTCCCACTTGTTAAGATTCTCCTTGAGATAGAGAAAGGTTCTTGCACCATTTCCATCCAAAATGAAATCATGGATCATAGCATTTGATCCATGGCTTCTACCTTGATTGGTAAATTATTGGGGCCTAGACCTAATATAGATGATGTGAGGTCTTTTATTAAGAAGAAATGGGCTCTTAAAGGCTAAGTTTTGGTCATGGCCATGGCTAAGGGTTTTTTTTCATTTGAATTCACTTACATGGAAGAACTCTCTAACATTCTCTGTGAAGGTCAGTGGGCTATTGGTCATTCCACTCTGGTCCTCCAGAAGTGGTCTTCTAAGTTGAACCTGAATGACTCATTTTTTGTTCAAGCCCTTAGATTGCTCGAACTACCATTAGAATTTTGGAATGAAGATGTTTTTGTGGGGCAAGCTAGATCTTTTGGAGAATTTTTTTCTATTGATCCAATCATAGTCCCTAAAATATGTGTCAACTATGCTTGCATCTGCATAGGGGTTAGGGAAGGCACAACCATGCTAGAAACTATGGTGTTTCACTCCAAACTTGAAGTTCATGTTCAAAAACTCATCTATGAAACAATGCCTTTTTCCTGTTTCCTTTGTCTAAAGGCCAGTCACAAGGAAAATCATTGCCAAGGGCTGTGAAGCAAAAAACTAAGGCTCCTATTACCTCTACCAAAGCAAAGAATAAATCCAAGCCCACTAGCACTTCTATCAAGGGAAAGAAGAAATTGATCTAGAAATGCAAACCTGTCATGTTCAAAAACTCATCTATGAAACAATGCCTTTTGCCTGTTTCCTTTGTCTAAAAGCTAGTCAAAAAGCAAATCAGTGCCCAAGGGCTATGAAGCAAAAAATTAAGGCTCCTATTACCTCTACCAAAGCAAAGAAGTAATCCAAGCCCACTAGCACTTCTGTCAAGGGAAAGAAGAAATTGATTTGGAAATGCAAACCTGCTAAGTAGCTTGAGAACCAGGATGGTAGGGGGTTAAGAAGAATGTCATCAGGTAGGATGGATTTCAAGGTGATGAAAGTGGTAATGGTCCTACGCACTCTGACTCAGAAAAGTAGGACAAAGTCTATAGTAGTGATTTAGTGCCAAAGGAGCCTATAGTGGAGGGCCCAACTGTTGATGCCATAGATGTGGTAGGAGACAATGTGCTAATTGAGAAAGAGTAGACTGTAGCAAGGCAAGAGATCCCTTGATTGAAGATTACAAGGATCTCTGACCCAAAACCCCCGAATAATGGTGTTTTTGATCTCCCGAGGGTGGAGGATCATAATCAAAGTGATGGATTCATTGGTGATGGGTCTAGTCACATGGGAAGCCTTGTTGCTCCTCTGATGAATTTTCCAGCATTTAAAGGTCTAGGGACAAAGATCTTAGAGCTTATTAATAGTTCTTCTCTAGATCAGATCTCACAATGGGAAGATTGGATTGACAACTGCTCTTGAGATAGTATAAATGGCTGGAGTTTGATTAAAAAAGAGAGGAAGAATCATGACCACCCTCCACTATCACCATCAATAACTAGAAGTAGGGTTAAAGCTGATGGTAGGGTTAAACCGAAGACTCCAGGAAGGAAAAATCTGAATCAATTATTGCAAGAAGAGACTAGAAAAAACTTGGCAGATGGGAGCCAGAGAACCATCAAGGAATACTCTGGAAGTAAGAAATGAAGATCATATCTTGGAATATAAGGGGCCTAAATGAGGCTCACAAATAGGAGATAGTTAGGAATATGATCAGAGATCAAAGACTAGATTTTTTATTGATTCAAGAAACCAAAATGAGAAAGGATGTGGTAGGAAAGCTCTCTTTCAACAAAAGCATGAGTAGCAAGGCCATAGACTTAGAGGGAGTTTCAGGAGGGGTGTTGATTCTCTATAATAATAAGGCTTATTAGATATCTATTATCTATAATGTAGGTAATGCCATCGTTTGCAAGGTGTCCCATATTTATAGTGATGATTCTTGGTTTATCTTAAATCTTTATGCTCCCAATTCTAAAAGGGAGAGAAAGGTCTTCTAGGCTAAGATTCTAGAGATTATTAGCATTAATAACATAAATAAAGGGATTATAATGGGGGATTTAAATTCACCCCTCTTTGATGATGATAAATGTGGAGGGCTTGCCCTAGACTAGGAAAGTAAGTTAGACCTTTCAAACTTCATTAACAATTTGGCTTTTGTGGATGTTGATCTCCTGGGGGGCAGATTCACTTGGTCTAATAGGAGAGTTGGGGGGGAATGCATCCAAGTTTGTCTTGACAGAGCCCTTATTTCCCCAAGTTGGTTGCAAACCCACTCTCACAAACTCTCCCTTCTCCCTAGAGTGGGATTGGACCACTCCCCCATATCACTCTCTATTAGCTCTATAATGATCAAAAGGACTTTCGCTTTTTGGTTTGAGAAAATGTGGATTTCCCACCCAGCTTCGGAAACCAAGATTTCTTCATGGTGGAATATTAAAGTGGAAGGTACTACAATGTTAAGGGTAGCCCAAAAATTGAAGAATGTGAAAAGAAATATTAAAGTCTAGAAAAAATCAGACTTTGGCCACATTTTCCTAGAAAAGGATGAGAAGACTGATTAGCTCTGTATAGTTTAGGAAGAGATTCAACAAGATGGATTTAATGATCAGAATTGGCTAGAGGAAAGGTCTATTCTCTCTAACCTCCACAACATCATCTCTAGGGAAGAACATTTTTGGAAACACAGATCAAGAGTTAATTGGCTTAAAGAAGGAGACCATAACACTAGGTTGTTCCACTTATCTACTTTAAAACATCAATCCAATAACAAGATTTCTAGCATCAAGAAAGGAAATACTTTGTTATCTAAGGATGATGAGATAGCGGATGAAGTGGTGTAGTTTTTCTCTTCTCTTCTCACTAATGATCCTTCTCTCTCAATTCTTGATCAAGAGGAAATTTTGTCTGTTATTCCTTCACTACTACAAGCTCACCACAACTCTATGTTGAAAGCTATCCCATCCCCAAAGGAAATTATTCAAGCTCTAAATTCCCTTTCGGTGATAAGGCCCCTAGCCTAGATGGTTTCCTGACTTTCTTTTTCTAGGTCTACTAGGAGGTGGTCAAAGGGGATGTTGTGAAGGCTGTGCAATAATTCTTTGGGGCCATAAACCTTTTGAAAGAACTTAATGCCACTTTTCTAGTTCTCATACTAAAAATCTTGGGGGTAGATTCAATGGATAAATTCAGGCCAATCAATCTTTGCAACTCTTTCTACAAAATCATATCCAAAGTCCTAACCTCTAGGCTCCTCAGTGTTCTTCACTTGATTATCTCCCCAAAACAAACTAGTTTTGTCCCTGGGAGATAGATTCTAGACTCTATTATCATAGTGCATTAGGTGATTCACTCTCTTGAAGCTGCTAAGAAGGAAGGTTTTCTACTCAAGCTAGATATGTCTAAAGCTTATGACAGGGTGGATTGAAATTTCTTGATGGCTATCCTCCAAGCTTTTGGTTTTGATAACCAAGTTTGTAAAATTATCCTTCAGCTTGTCTCTTCCTATTCTTTGTCTGTTTTGGTTAATGTTTCCCCCTCCAATTTCTTTTTCCCTTCGAGAGGGCTGAGATAGGGTGACCCCCTATCCCCTATCCTCTTCATCATTTTGGCTGAATGTTTGGGAAGGCTAATTATGAGAAAAAGATAGGACTGGAGTTTGGAAGGTCTCAAGCCTTCGTCTAGTCATTTTTCTTTCACCCACAAACAATTTGTGGATGATACTATCTTGGGGAGAGATGGTCTAGTCTAGGAGGCTAGAGTGTTTAAAGGTTTGTTGAATACTTACACTAGGGGTTCTAGCAAAGCTATTAATTGGGATAAGAGCTTGGTCTACTTCATCAATACTCCACTAGAGAGAGAAAAAAATTACTAGTATCCTAGGAAGTGGTATTGGGACCCTTCTAGCAAGTTATCTTGGTATGCCTTTGGGGTCCAAACCCCTAGAATCTTTTTAGAATAGCATCATTGATAGATTCAACAAAAAATTAGCTGGCTAGAAAGGTGCTACCCTTAGCCAGGTAGGCAAATGTACTTTGGTGAAATCAATTTTCCAAAATCTCCTCACTTATGCCTTAAGTCTCTTTGGGATTCTAGCTAAGAAAGCTAACAGAATGGAGAAGATTCAGAGGAACTTTCTCTGGATAGGGGTTAAAGAGCACAAGAGATATCATCTTGTTGCTTGGGACTAGGTTTTCCTTCCCAAATGTTATGGGGGCCTTGGTATTAGAAAAATTAGACACCTCAATAATGCCCTTTTAGCCAAACAGATCTGGCACATTTTTTAGAACACCAGAGAATGGAGAGAAATCATGATTGAGAAATACCTGTGAAGGTAGTCTCTCATACTTTTGCTTCATGAGATCAAAATTCCTCAAGGATCTTATATATGGAACGAGATCCTAAAGGAAAAATTCCTGGCTAAGTCCAAGGCTAAATGGAAAGTTGGCAAAGGTGAAAATATCTTATTTTGGCAAGACAACTGGATGAGCTAGGGACCTCTTATTGATCACCCTAATTATGGAAGATGGGCAAAGGCATGCATAAAAAGATATGTCTAAAATTCAATAATTATAGAACTGGTAATGGATGCTAAGACCTATCTATGATATCCCTAAACCTTAAGTCTTTGATGATTAGCCTGAATGCTATATTCATTAATAACAAGAGGGATGAAGTCATTTGGGGAGATAACTTGAATGGGAAATACTCTATCGCCTCTGTGTATTTTTCATTGTAGGATAGAATGGAGAAACACATCTGGGCTAAGGCCTAGACTCTTGGCCTTACCCCAAAAATTAACATCTTCTTCTAGCTTATGCTAAAAGACAAAATCCTTACTTTGGATAATTTAGCTAAGAGAGGTTAGATTATTCCCAACAAGTGTAGTTTATGTAAGCATGACTTCGAGACAGTCAATCACTTATTTATTTATTGCCCCTATTCCTCCAAAGTTTGGAAACTTTTGACCAAGGACTTTGGGGTCAGTTGGTGTCCTCTGGCTAACATCCAAGAATTCTTTAGCCAATGGAAGAGTTCACATTTTGGTATGATAATCCAGTTAATTTTCTCCTGGTCCCTTCCACACTTTTGCCAGGGAATTTTGAAACAACGAAACAACCGAGTTCTTAGAGACAAGGAATCCTTTGAGTTTGTTATTGTAGAGAAAATTGAAGGATTAATGAAGGAGAACTTTGCCATCACAAAGGAAGGAAATGTTGAAGAAGGTGGGAATATTAGAGAAAGGAAAAAGGACAGGGACAGGAAAAGATAGGGGGCAAGGTGGTTTTTCCCCCTTGAAAATTGGTACAAAGCCAATTTTAACAGGGTTTCCAAAGGGAACCCTAGCCCTACTAGTAGTGGAGGCATCATCAAAAAAAAATATGGAGGAGGTGTTGTGGCTTTTTCCTACCCTCTTGGACATCAGATGAATCATTTCGTAGAAGCTAGTGCAACTAGTCACATTGTTAAACTAGCCCTGGCTTTTGGGATTGAAAACCTTTGGCTGGAAGAGGATTCTTTAAATATCATAAATTGTCTAAATGGTCACTCTATGCCTTTTTGGACCATTTTGAATTTAATTGAGGAGTTAAAGTCCAACATAGGTAAATTCAACAAGACCCATATTAGCCATGTATACAGGGAGGCCAATTAAGCTATTGACTAGTTTGCAAATGAAGTGGTCGCCAAAAATTCGGCGATGATGTGACATGTCAACGACAACTTTTTGGTGACAATGAATGATTTAATTCTATTGGACTACATCCAAGGAAGTACTAAAACAATCCAAAATTAATAATGGGAAGATTTTCTAGACTGCACGTCAGACTGGGAGTTAATTAAAATCATGTGAAGCTCTTTTCAAACCATGATAGTGTGTACATATGGCATGCTTTATGGGTTGTCTTGTATACAACCATTAAAACTGATAAATTCAAAAACATTTTTGAGTTTTGCATTTTGAAGGAGGCTGAAGTCTGTAAGAGAGCTATGAGTAGGTGGGGGCTTATTGGATTTAAGAAAACCATGTTAGGGGAGAGAAGTAGGAGGGAGCCATTGGGGGAGGCAGAGAACTGGAAGAAGAAATTGAAGGTTTGGCATAAGTTGTAAAAGGGAAGTATTACAAGATTCTTGAGAAGCTCCATGGATTTGATGTGAGGATCACTAAGATTATGGTGGATTCTTGGAAAAATGGGAGAGTCAAAATCAATGGGGTCACCCACCATGTCAATGTGGATTTGATAGCCTAGGTTACAAAGATCCCTTTGGAAGGGAGTAGCTTCTTCAGAGACAAGAAAATGTCAACTAATGTTGTCAAAGTTTTTGTGAAGGATGAATATGTGAGGAACAAACTTGTCAAGGTAGAGATGTATTACAAGATGTAGTCAATTAAAAAGCTTTGGAGGTATGTCTTAGGGTTATCACTGAATATATTTCTCTAGATCCTAGATTTGATAGGATAAGAACTCATCATTTTGTTTTGCTTAATCACTTTAGGCATGGAATGAAAATATCTTTTCACTTCCATGAGCAAGGATATCGAAGGTTTTAAGAGGAAACCTATTTCTAACCCAACCCTTCATGATGGATTACTCCTCTTGGACTATGAGTATTTGAAGACTCAACCTAGGGGAAAATCCCTTGGTGATACTAGGTGTGCACATGAGGAAATTGGGAGTTCAGATTTAAAGGATGTGGATAGCATAAAATTGGAAGAAGAGGAAAATGCCTCCTCTAAAGGTAAAACCCCTAAGGAGAAAAGAAAGTCACTCCTTCTACTCACATTCCCTGCTAAAAGAGCCCTAGAGGCTTACCCCCCATTCCCCCTAAGTCTAAGCTTTAGGAGGAGGAGGAGGATAATGATGAAGAGGATACTAAATTAGAGGAAGAGAAGAAGGGGGAGGATTATGAGAAGGAGGAGGAGAAGGGGAGGGAAAGTGAAAAGGAGGAGGAGGATTTAGCAGACATGTCGGGGAATTCCAAGAAAAGGAAAGCAGATGAGGCTTTGTTGTTGGAAACCAATGACTAGAGTCTTGAGACTCCAAGCCCTGGCCCCTCTATTTCTCTATCTGAGGGGAAGATAGAAATTATGGGGAAAGAGAGTGGGAAGGTGATAACAAAAAATAAGAGGAGGTCTTGGAGGAATTTTAACATGAACACCACAAAATTGGGGATAGTCAGGGAGCTGGCGAATCTCCAAGTGATGGAAGACGATAGTAAAGCCCACTTTGATGAAATCATTGACCTCGCACTGGTCATTATCTCTAATAATGTGATGGAAACTAGGATTAATCATTTGAACAATGCTAAGAACAAAATGATAGACAATTTTCGGTCTAACAAATGGTTGTTCCATGAAATTGAAGACCTTAAGGGGAAAAGAAGCAAGGAAGGAAGCCAGAGAAACAACAATGACCAAGGGCATAATGAAGAGAAGAGAAGCTAGGATGGAAGCCAATGACACTGCAACGTCTAGGGACACAATGCTGACTAGGAGGAAAAAATCACCAAGGTTGAACAAAGAGTCCAAAGGATGGGGTTCTCCCAATCAGAACCTAGTTAATCAAGTGATTGCTACATTGGACACCTTGAATGAGAATATTAACAGTCTGGGGGAATCAATACAAGTGCTAGATTTGGTAGGGAAAAGATGGAGAAGGCCATCTTGGACATTGGGTAGGCTGAGGATGATTTGAAAGAAACCAAGGATCTAACGGATGATTAGAACTAAGACTAGGAGGACACAAACAACCGGAAGAACAATGAAGCTGCAAAGACCCTGCAAGTTCTTGATAGGGAGAACTAATAGTTAGTGCTTTCTTTTTCTCTCATCTTTTTGTAGTGTAGCTAGTTTTTCTTTTTCTAGTGTTGCTGGTATTTTGTATCCTAGCCACAGGCCTATCATTTTGGTTTGGCTTTTGATAAGTAGATGCATTGTAGCTGGACTTTACTTAATATTTCTATTTCCTATATGTTATAAATTTTTTTGGGTTTCAAGATCCCTGTAAAACCTATTTTACTTGATCAAACACTCATGACACCATATTTTGTTAACTAAGGAAACCCTGGCTAAGGGAAAACCTTAGTGGGGATGATACCCACTAGATAATATACCGATATATAAGTTTCTTGTTAGAGGATGGAACTTGTTAGGAGTCAATGAGAAAATTCAATATAATAGTCCTTGTTAGGAGACTTTGAATCCTTGTTAGGAGATTCTAACCTTGTTAGGAGTTGTAGTGTAATGTATGCAAGATGAGCTCACTGTCTAAACATGCAATTTTAACTACAAGAAGAGCTCACTACTCAAACAAGTAATCTACTATTATTTGCCTTGTCTGACCTCTGATCTTTAGATTGATCTCATATCATCAAATAGTTAATACAAAAATTCACATATGTCACTTACAAAAGTTCATTCACTTCTGAATCTTACTTGATAGTATTTTACAATCACACTTCTTATCAGAAGAAGTCCTTTACATAAATACCATGCCTTTTGACAAAATACTTCTGGGTCAGCTAAGACCACAATTCACTTTTCCAAGTTAGAGTAAACATCTAGGATGTTGGCCCTAATTGAACAAGTAAATGTTTTGCAACCAAAACAATTATTTCCTTCAATTCTGCTGTCTTGCTTCATCAAAACATGATTAACTCTATTTTTTATAGTCCGTACAAACTTCTAAGGTTATACACATCATCATCAGCATGTATACTATCTCCATATAACTTCACT
Source organism: Cupressus sempervirens (assembly GCA_028749045.1). Taxonomy (NCBI): domain Eukaryota; kingdom Viridiplantae; phylum Streptophyta; class Pinopsida; order Cupressales; family Cupressaceae; genus Cupressus; species Cupressus sempervirens. The sequence continues at coordinate 409,259,448 of CM053790.1, forward strand.
TACCATAATATGACATCTGCAGCATGTTATAAACAAAACAACACTACTGTAAACCAAATTCTATACTTGGACAATTTTATGATAACCAAACACTAAGTATCTTTATTTTTGAGGTTTCCTATCAATATGTACATCATGTATTTCTATTAATGATAACAATTACATATCACAATTAGCCAATTGTCAACAAACAACAACCAGAATAAGATGCTCATAGATAGTCACATTAGATATGTTAACTAGGGAAACCCTTGATCAGAGGGAAAACCTCAGTGGGAATGATGCCCACATGATGATGTACTAATATAAATATTCCTGGTTAGAGGATGGACCCTAGTAGGAGTCTATTACAACATTCAGTACATATGAGTCTCTATTAGGAGACTTTGAATTGTTGTTAGGAGATTCCAACCCTGTTAGGAGTTGTGCCAACCCTGTTAGGAGTTGTAGTACAATGTATGCAAGATGAGCCCACTGCCCAAACATGAAATTTCAACTACAAGAAGAGCTCATTGCTCAAATACACAATTTACTATTGTCTTATTTCCTTTATTCTATCAATCAAACCAATCACTATCAAACCTTATAGACTAGGTCATGAACCTCGAATCCAAATATCAAACCTCAAATCACTTAGCAAAACCTTGGCAATGAACTTTCCTTCACTTTCACTCTTCTCTGTTCAACTTCACATTTCACTCTCTGTTACTTACAATTACTTCTTCTCAATCCACATGATAAAGGAAAATGTCCTTCCTTTATATCAAGTCCGTAAAAAATTCCTGAGTTAGCTATCAAACTTTCTTAATTAATCATTGTAGGACCACATTAAGAACATGTTACACTTAGTGATAACATTAATCTTCCTCCTTGCAACTTGAATAACTTTCTGTACACATAATATTATGATGAGTGAGCTTAGCCACATCTTCACCAATATGTCTTCTTCACATCCTCAACCTCAATTCTCAAAATAAAAATTCTTCTAAGAGATATAGCAAGTTTACTAGAGCATGCTTCTGTAAACTCTATCTCAGAACTATCATGGCCAAAATTTAATAGGGAAAAACACAACTAATTTTTTTTTGAAAGGTAACTTATGAGGTCATATATATATATATATATATATATATATATATATATGTTTATGCATATTACAAATAATCTATCAAACTACAAGGTGTTTTGTAATATATCTGCTCATGATTCTTGAGTTACAATTATGTACATTAGGTTATCACATACTTTGATCATTGAGTTGAAGGTGATCCTTTAAGTTGGTTGATTTAGCATAAAGTAAAATAGTTCCAAACTTCTAGGGAGCATTAATATTTCAACCAGGTCTAAGGTATTACGGGTAAAATAATAGTATTCCATGAACTAGCTGATTGGGTATATAATTCTAGTTGGTGACACTATAGGAGGGTTCTTTATATTTTAGAACTCTAGTGTACAAGGCCAAGGAAGATCTATCTTTCATAAGATTTCACAATTCTTACCTTTTTTAACATTTTAGCTAAATATAAGAACTATATGACATTACCATTATGATTCCACATCCCAATTTTGTGAGTAGACGTTATGAAAGTAAATGTGAAGCATCAATTCTCTATCAGCATAGCTTCAAGAACTTAATAATTGAAGTGCATATTCTTTTCTAAATACTTTCATTAAAATTCATCTTACAATATGTATTTCTTAGCATTTACAAAGTAACCTTAACTCATTTCATTACCATGCCAATTCTATTTTATTCTAATTTATCCTTATGTAGGTATACTTTTTAACAAATTATTACACCATATTATTTAAATTAAACCCTAACCATATTTATAACCTACTAACCATGTACTATAAGCTAGATTTGGAATTATTTACTAATTATTTTGATTCTAACTACTAACACAATTTAAATATTATCCACTAAAATTTAATAACTTAAATACTAAAATTTAATAAACTTAAATACTAACTCTAACCATCACTATTCTCTATCTACTAATTAGCACATATGCACACCACCTAACTTTTAACTACTAACCCACCCTTGGTTTCATCCCATATCTAATTACTAATTACATCTTCTTCTTGATAACCACTATTTATAATATACGTACCCCTTTAATAGCAATAACTAACTAATGCCTAAATAAATAAATAAATTCACATCACCCAAAATTAAATACTAACTTAACAACTTATTAATTTATTACCACTAACCTAAAATCTCTTCCTAATTCCTAAGTCCATTCATTTGTAAATCCCTTATCCCATGACGCCTAGGCCATGTCGCCACCCTCCCTACCTACGTTCATGAGAAGTGGGTCCAACTTTGGCATACATGCACAACTATTAACAAGTGACATGTAGTCCAAGGCACAAGGTGGGGATATACATCACCTTGGTAGCTGGATGCTCCACTCACAAGCTCATTGGCCAAATTACATGCACTCAATCCAAGGCATCTAGTGATGGGGTCAATGTATTATAAATTCAAACTCAAGTCAAAAAGGTGTGACATGAAGTGGAGGGACATGGGAATATATATATATATATATATATATATATATATATGATTGTATCCCAAGTCCTTCATTTCTACCACAAGACCATATTCAAAATAATATATATACTTAAATGAAGACCCTCATTTAAAAAACATTACAAAGAAAGAACAACAAATGGAAAAATTTTCCCATACAAATACAATGCTAAATGACATGGAGGAAGATCTCTCCTTCCAAATGCATTACATAATGACATATCCTTTTCTTGCTACTACACTATCATATATTTCTACAACATGAATAAGGTGGGAAAAGATCCTCCAATACATGTAAGATGCACATTGATAATTTTCTCATTCAAGAAACATCTACAAGATGTTAATCCTAAGCATTCTTTTCATAACTCCCTTGAGCACAAAAACTGCAACATGACACAACAAATAACAAGAACCATGGAGGCTCACCTCCCATCCTAGGCTTCTAAGAAGTCACCCACCGAGCAAGGGAAATAAGACTCGAATGGGTTACACTCAATCAAGCATCACAAACAAGAACCAAAATGAATACAATATTTTCACAACTCATTTACAACCCCAACCAAGGTTTGTACAATGATTCACAGATGGAATCATAAACATTGGGTGAAAGTGGGCTCTCCAAATTAGAGGAGAATGCCATATCCTTATGGATTAACAGATCTTGCAATTGCATTATTCCCAACAAGGCTTCCAAGAAACATATGCCATCCAAGGCTTTTCAATATTTACATGCCTCAATTAGGTTATCCATACTTGCTCCTTTCACATATCCTCACTTATTCCTCCCATAGAACAATAGAAAGGCATATGGCTTTCAGTGGAGCCCATACTCCATGAAAACTATCCTCTCACCAAGAGAAGGATTTCTCAACTTCAATGTAAGCCAAACCAACCCCTTCACCCCAATGATTCTCTTCCCTCCCAAGGGTGAGTGAAGCCTTCACACCTAATACAACATTCAATCTAAAACAACAATTCAAGAAAACAAACCAAATGCAAATGGATTCAACATGCATACTCACATACCCAGATATTTACAACCTACACCATATACAATACGCAAATCCTTCAAGAAAGCACTTACAATTTCCATCTTTCAGCCATCATGATATGAGAGAAAACATGGCATGAAGCACTAACCTCCTTCCAAGCTATGGTTATGTAATGGTGATGAAGATCTTTCCTTCTTTGGCTTCGAAGCTTCTTCTTCCAAAACCCTATCTGTCTCTAAAATTAGAGAGTGGGTGAAAAATGACTAAGTTTGGCACAAGCTCCCTAAAAAGACCTCCACTTCCATCCTCACCTACCCCTCTTACACCCTTGTACCGTTCTACCAATAGGAACTTACCCAAGTGTCGGGATGAGGAAAAAAGTCATGTGACACTCTGATTTTCAAATTGGCTTGAAAATGTCTAGTTTAGAGGGTCTCCTAAGTGCCCTAGGCCAACTTATGGTTATATGATGCAGGAGCATCTTGCATGGGAAAATTATTGAAAAAAAAAAAAAAATTGAAAAAAAAAAATTGAAAAAAATAAAAAAATAAAATAAAAATAAAAATTTGTGGAGGAGAGAGAAAGTGATGAAAATTAGAGGAGAAATAATTTTAAAAAAATAATAAAAAAGGGGAAAAAGGAGAAAAGAAAGGAACAGAGGATTTTTATTTTCGAGGTGCATAGGTGGCATAATAGAAAAATAAAAAATAAATGGTTGTCATTCCATTTATCGAGGTGTGTGGCAAGAATTCTAGAAAGTTATGAATATTGTAGAAAGTTTTGGAAGTTGTAGAAGGTTGTGGAAGATGTAGAAGGTTGTGGAAGTTGTAGAAGGTTGTGGAGGAATTCTAGAAAGTTGTGGATAAGTCATGCATGGGGTGGTAAGTGCCTATTTAAGCAAGGCATATGAGCATTTCTAAATCAAGCTCAAGGGGAAGCTTGAGGAGTAGAAGCTCGAGAAGAAGGTGAAAGCACAAGGAGAAGCTTAAGAAGGAGTATCTTGGGAAGTAGAAGTTTTGGAAGGAAAGCTTGGAAAGGTGAATGTTGTGGAAGGTAAAGCTTGGAAAGCTTGGAAGGCTTCAAGGTGTGAAAGAGGAGGAAGTGAAGAGTGAGTTCTCCTAAGTCTATGGACAGAGTGCCAAATGTGAGGAAGTTTACGGCAGGATTGTGATGGAGTTATGAGTGTGTAGACAGAGCACCGAATGTGAGGCAGTTTACACTTGAATCTTGGATTAGGTTTGTGAGAAGAGCTAGTGACTGTGGTTTAGAAACAAGGAGGTTGCTTGGTGGCTTGCGAGCACAAGTTGAGATTTTAGAGGTTTCTACTAGAGTGTGGATCTGGACTAGCTTGGGTTTGGATTGGATCTTGAGAGATCTTGTTGCATTCTTTGTCATGAGTTGGTAAGGGTGGTGTGGCCCTTCGTCAGTAGTATCAGAGTGGTTCTTCATTAGTGGTATTAGAGCAGGAGTTCTTGAGTGTACAAGTAGATTGCCGAAGTGTGAGGCAATTTGTACCAGGACCTTGGTTGGGTGAAGTTTATCAGAGCAGGAGTTCTTGAGCATGTAAACAGATCACCGAAGCTAAGGCAGTTTGTACTAGGACCTTGGGAGGACATGCAGATTGATCGATTGATGCAGAGATGGAAGACTGAACTTGTTGAGGCATGATTGTGCAGAGCTGGTGGATTGAAAATCCATTGTCCTAGACTTGTGATGTGGTTCCTGATTGTTCGTGCGAGGTGGCAGGTTGCAATCCGACTTGCAAACAATTTGGTTGTCACAAGGAGTGTGGGAAGGATTTGTTGCAGAGGTTTTATGAAGATCTTGGAAGATGGCTCCAAGAGGATTGGACCCTAAGATGACTGCCAAAATCCATGATATAGTGGAGAGGAATTTTTCTAAGATGTTTTCTTGGTTGGATGCTAGATTGGCTGATCAAGCTAAGAAGGTCAAGGTGGAAGAGGTTGGTTTTGCTAATTAGTTTGTGGAGCTTGATGCAAAACCTGCAGAGCAACTAGAGGTTGTTGCTGAAGATATTCTTAACATTGTTGATGTTGGCATAGAGGTTGGTTTTCATGATCAAATGGTTGAGAATGACATGGAGATTGTGGAGCACTTGGTCGTGGATGATCTAGTTGATGTTGGTGGTGACTTGTATGTTGCAGAGCACTTGGTTGTGGATGATCCGATTGTTGGAGGTGAGTTATGCATTGCAAAGCATCTTGTTGTGAGTAATGAGATGGTTGGTGTTGAGAGTTTGGCATGTGTTGATGGATATCTACATGTTGGTGCTAATATGGAGTTTGTTGTTGCTGATGCAAGGTTTGTTGCTATTGGTGTAGATTCACTAGTTGCTGGTGTGAATGAGGGTTTGTTGATGAAGAATTATGTTCAATTTGTTCTTGGGAGTGAGCATGTTGATTGGATGGTTGAGATTTTGGTGTTCGATAGAGTAATGTAGATGTGAAAGATTTGCATGGTGGTTTTGTTGTCTCTATTGAGGTGGAAACCTTTGGTGAAGATGAAGATGGTTGTAGACCTTTCTTTTTGGCATCAAAGTGTGGGACACACTTTTCTATCTACTGGGGGAGTCTGATGCAGGAGCATCTTGCATGGGAAAATTATTGAAAAAAAAAAAAATTTGAAAAAAATAAATAAAATAAAATAAAAATAAAAATTTGTGGAGGAGAGAGAAAGTGATGAAAATTAGAGGAGAAATAATTTTAAAAAAATAATAAAAAAGGGGAAAAAGGAGAAAAGAAAGGAAAAGAGGATTTTTATTTTCGAGGTGCATAGGTGGCATAATAGAAAAATAAAAAATAAATGGTTGTCATTCCATTTATCGAGGTGTGTGGGAAGAATTCTAGAAAGTTATGAATATTGTCAAAAGTTTTGGAAGTTGTAGAAGGTTGTGGAAGTTGTAGAAGGTTGTGGAGGAATTCTAGAAGGTTGTGGATAAGTCATGCATGGGGTGGTAAGTTCCTATTTAAGCAAGGCATATGAGAATTTCTAAATCAAGCTCAAGGGGAAGCTCGAGGAGTAGAAGCTCAAGGAGAAGCTTGAGGAGTAGAAGCTCGAGAAGAAGGTGAAAGCTCAAGGAGAAGCTTAAGAAGGAGTAGCTTGGGAAGTAGAAGCTTTGGAAGGAAAGCTTGGAAAGGTGAATGTTGTGGAAGGTGAAGCTTGGAAAGCTTGGAAGGCTTCAAGGTGTGAAAGAGAAGGAGGAAGTGAAGAGTGAGTTCTCCTGAGTCTGTGGACAGAGCGCCGAATGTGAGGCAGTTTATAGCAGGATTGTGATGGAGTTTTGAGTGTGTAGACAGAGTGCCGAATGTGAGGTAGTTTACACTTGGATCTTGGATTAGGTTTGTGAGAAGAGCTAGTGACTATGGTTTAGAAACAAGGAGGTTGCTTGGTGGCTTGCGAGCACAAGTTGAGATCTTAGAGGTTTCTACCAAAGTGTGGATCTGGACTAGCTTGGGTTTGGATTGGATCTTGAGTGATCTTGTTGCATTCTTTGTCATGAGTTGGTAAGGGTGGTGTGGCCCTTCATTAGTGGTATCAGAGTGGTCCTACATTATTATATTTAGACCCCCAACCTATACTACTACCATGTGGGTGACTTATTTTCACCAAAATAACACTTGGGAACCACTTTTAGGCTCTCTAAAGTTCCTATCAAATTTAATTTGAATTCCATCATGAAGGTGACTCATCCTAACACTCTCCAAGGTGGGTTAACTTAATTTCATAATTGGATTTAGTTTAGGTTAAGTGACTTCATGCCCAAAAATCCTATATGACATATCATTTACACATAGACAACACAAGTGTCAAATGACACACACACATTAAATACTTTACACATCATGATGACATGTTGCTAATTAATCATAATCTTTAAACTTATAACACCCATGCATAATCACATTACGAAAAATAACACAATACATCAAGTTTTTGAATCTTCCAAAGATTCACCTTGGCTTTACCGTGTTCACATAGGTTTGAACCTTGTTTCCTTGAATAATTTTCATTGTTCAAGTTTCTTGCACACTCAACTTAAACATCAGTAGTCCAATGGAATAACACATAAATACATGCAGAATAATCCATTATCACATTAACACACACAATTGAATCCCCTTTCTAATCATTTCCATAAAATATTCAAAACATTGCAATATAAACATATGGGTATCAAAATTTATCTTTCTTATCATAGAAAAATTACCATTCTAAACACTATCACCATACTTATAATCATGAAGCACTGAAGTCATATCTACTAAATCATTAAAACATATAAAATGGATCTTAATATATATGTCCTAAGTGAAAATCACTAATATGTAGACTTGTTATCTAGTATCCTTTCAATCAACCTAAACATAGTGACATTTCTAGCAGTATCCCTTTATCACATTATGAGGGGTTTGTATGTGAGTTTCTAGGGTAAATTCCTCAGACTGTTAGAATGTTTCCATAATTATGTCATCATAATTTAAAACCAATTTCCAAATGTAACCATATGTCTTGTTGTCATTATAACCCACATTCATTTTTGTTCTCACTAGAGTGAATGTTAATTTATCTTTCCTAATTGCCTTGTAGATCATACCTTAAATCTTGTGAACAGGTTCTTAGCTTGAACATATTAAGTCTTGTTTTCATGTGGTCTGATCTTATCAACCTAATGTTATTGGATAGGGTATCAACCTTATAATAATCAAAATCTATATCAGTCTCTATTAGGATCTCATAATTTTTAATAATGAAAATGTTGATCATGACCTAATTAACTCCTAATCATATTCATTCTTTATAGTTTATTATAAGGTACAAGTGTGGGCCTTACAAGAACATAGATTACCAAAACTTACATAACTTCTTCCAGACTTATCATTTCTTCATCTGACATTGACTGTATATACTAGATACTTAGAAGTATCTCCCATAACCTCAAATATTGGGAATACTCAACTATCCATCTCTACCAACTTGATCTTTCCATTGTTCCTTTCTCATATACCATAGAAGACTGCTATGTTGACATCAATGACAAACATAGTAATGAATGTAACATATCATAATAGTAGCATATCTATAATACTCCCTCATAGGAATATCATTAACATTCATGCTTCCAAAAAAGTACAACATGGAAAGTTAGTTTGATGTACAGAACATTGAGGTATATCAATGAGAGAATGATTGTTGAAGAGGTTTTGAAAAGAAAGGTTAACAATCTTTTGTAGTTGGTATTCTTGGAACTAGATGTTTTTCATCTATGCTTCCATTAATACCAAAGGGGGAGATTTTTGGAAGCATGAATGCTGATTATATTCCTATACGGGAGTATTATAAAAATATGATTAGATCATTATCATGATGATATGTTACATTCATGACTGTGTTTGTCATTGATGTCAATATAGTAATTTTCTATGGTATCTGATAGAAGAACATCAGTAAAAATCAAGTTGGTATGGATAGATCATTGAGTAATTTTAGTAGTAAGGTTAAAGGAGATTATATTATGTGCCTAGTATATACAACTAACCTCAGAAGCATAAGATATTAAGTCTGGAAAAAGTTATGCAAGTTTCGATGAAGATTGTTCTGAGATAGAGTTTATAGAAGCATGTTTTGGTAAACTTGTTATATCTCTTAGTAGATTTGTTATTCTGAGAAGCCAAAGTTAAAGATGTGAAGAAGACATATTGGTGATGACATGGCTAAGATCTCTCATCATAATGTTACATGTACAAAAAGTTATTCAAGTTTCAAGGCAAAATATTAATGTTATCGCTAAGTGTAACGTGTTCTTAACGTGGTCCTATAATAATTAATTGAGAAGGTGTAATAGCTTACTCAGAGAATTGTTTTATGAACTCAATATAAAGGAAGGACATTTTTCTTTATCATGTAGAAGGATGTATGAAGGAAAGCAAATGATTGTAAGCAAGACAAAGAGCATAATGTGAAGTTAAGTAGAGTAGAGTGGAAGAGAAGCAAACTTCATTGTCAAGGTTTTATTGTGTAACCTGAAGTTTGATACTTGGAGTTGAGGTTCATGACCTAGTCTATAAGGTCTAATAGTGATTTTTTTGGTTGATAGGATAGATGAAAAAGTTAAAGTACAATGCATACCATTATTTTGCAAGGAATAGTTGAGAGATTAGTTGAACAATGAGTTCAATGCTCTTACCCTAGAAAGTGTTTAGATAGTGGGTCCTTCTATCTTCTACAACTCCTGGTAGGATTGGCACAACCCCTAACAAGGTTGGAATCTTCTAACAAGGATTCAAAGTCCCCTAATAGGTACTTATATGTACTAAATATTGTAATAGACTCCTAATAGGCTTCATCCTCTAAACAGGAATATTTATATTAGTACACCATCTTGTGGGCATCATTCCCACCATGGTTTTCCCTCTGACTAAGGGTTTCCCTAGTTAACATATTTGATGTAATTGTCTATGTGCATATTGTTATGGTTGCTATTTACTTTGGTTGAATGGATATAATTGTTTAAGGTTGATAAATGTTTTAATTATTGGATAACTGATTCACCCCCACCCCCCCCTCAAATATCTTGGTGGACTATTATTTCTAACTTTTTAGATGTCAATAGGGAATTTTGATTTTTTTTTTTTGGGGGTTGGGGGGGGGGGAGCCGGGGTTGGCCCAAAAGAGTTTCCACCTTCATGTGGTTGGCCCTAATTAGTAGATAATATTAAAATATTCTTGAAACCAAGTGAAGCTCAATATTAACCTATAATTGCATGATAACTAACTGTGTGAATCTCTTGGTTTCAGACAATGCAAAAGGACACCATAGTCAAAATTCTTTATTTATGAAATTTAGTTGTAATGTATGAAGTATTTGGAAGAGTGACTTACTATGGGATTGCCTCAAATTATTCCTCTCTAAGATTTTCTATTGTTCCTATTTATCTTCAATCATGTTTAATTATATTTGATAACTTTAGTTGTAAATTGGGAGACATGAAGAAGAATTTGAACAGTGGCAAGAAATGATATTAGATAATTCTAAAGTATACATTGATTCATGAACTATTATCATTATTTCTTTTGAGTGTGGTGACATGTTGAATAATATTACAAGGAGGATAGAGAGGATCCTAAAGCATATTCATTGTCTCAAGAAAGAGCATAAACTCTTGAGATAGCCGAGCTTGTATGGACAAAAATCAATAAACATTATTTCAAACTCCATAGAACCTACCATCATAGAAGAGGTATGTCTCTGAATAAATATGATATTTATCTTAACTAGGCTCTGATACCATGTTAAAGATCCCATGTAAGGTCAAAGTTTTGATTATTCATCAAGTCTGAAATCACCAAACACCAAATAATAAACAAAGAGTGGTGCTTTTCCTACTATTTTTCCATACATATATATGTATAATCTTGAATAAGAGATTCCCAACATTGTACTTGTGCCCTTTCCATATGATAATTTAGACATTTTTAGTCCTTGGGATACCGGTTTCTCCATTGGCTAAGCACTGAAATAAGACTACTACATTATGATATTTAGTCATTGTGTTGGCCTCTGATATTTCTAGAAATAATAATTCTTTGGTGATTAACAAATACCAAACTTATCAAAACAATAATGGGTTTGATACCAATATGATACATAGGGGATTATGGTTTAACTAACCAAACTATTTTTTTCTTAACAAGGTCTTAATTTTTTCTCCTACAAATCCTAAATGACCCCCAATTTAAATTGCCTATTTAGGAACTCTTTTCAGGGTATGAAATAGTATCAAAGAATGAGAATTTAGTTTTTTTCTCCTAACTCCCTTCACCTAAATTGAGCAAGATTAGGCCTGATTTGTAAATTTTGGGCCAACTCATTTTATAAGTTACTATTGAAAATATTCACTGGACATCTCTATTACTAAGGACAAAATCCTATACCCTTGGTGTTATGATTTTTATATGTTTTCATTGTTGGTCAAAACCTTTATATTATGTTGTATGACATAAGGAGAAGTGTTACTGATATACTTATAATCTTGTCCAATTGCCATTAACTTCTGATATAAATAGATCACTAGATTCTTCATCTTGTATTTACATTCTCATTGGGACTTATTTTTAGTTTTCTATTGATTGTTCACTGTTGTCTTTTCTAATTTTCTTCCAGTGTTTTTACATCATTCTTTCTTTATTTCTACTCAATTGTATATTTTTTCTCATCTCAAGTGCATCCTTTTGGTATAGGGTGAAATCATTTGTTAGACAAAGGATTTGTATTTTGTGGAGTAATATGTTTACAAGAACAAGAAATAACTCCTTGTGTTGTTGCCATTGCAAGTAAAAATTGCATATTTGATCTCACACAAACCTTCATTCATTATTTCCTTTTATCCCCCAAGTTTTTGAGATGAGGAGGATGGTAAGGGACAATAATTAAAATAAGGAAATTGATAGAAGCATAGAAAAATTATTTTTTAATTCCAAATAAAATAATTATTCACTTTTTTTACCTAAGTTATTAATGGATTCATATAGATGTAAAAATTTAATGAATGTGATCATTACTATATTCAAATATTATATAGATAGTAATAATAAATTATAAAGAGAGAGAATTATAGTATGCATATTAAAGTCACTCTTAAACAAATTTTAAAATAGTTGTTAATGTCTTGTTAGATCTAACATTGACAATAATTACTACTTGTTTGTTAATTTAAACCAAGATCTCATGATGAATCATGTTTAATCAATTAATTTCCCACACTTAAAGTGATTGTCTGCATGAATATACATTCATCACCTTCTCTTTAATTTAAACCCCTCAATTTGATTACAAGACATCCTTGCATTGCAACAAGCATATCATGCCATCTTAGGGTTTTTTTAGCACTAGGTATTTTTCTCTTTGTGTTGCTAGGCTTCCTATTTCATTATCTTCTTAAGCTCCAATGAGTTTGCTTCACATTTCTTCTTAAACTCTATTTTTTTATCATCTGCATTTTTTGTTGTTTCAATTGGTTTGAAAATGTATTACAACAATTTTTGAATTTAATTGTGTAAAGAATTGTTTTGTTATTGGAATGCAATAGAGCTAAGGAGTTTTAAAAAAACTTCCTTCATCCAAGCACTAAAATTACGATCAACAAGTAGCAAACAAATTTTAATATAAAAGCATTCATTTTTTGGCCTAAATGCAATAGGAAAATTTAGTTTATTCAATCATTACTTTGATGTACTTATTTTTCTTCTAGTTCTGATTTATTTACATGTAATTACAAGAAGGGAAAGATTTTTTGTTTTGTTGATTTTAGAATTAGATTGGGTAGTTGCAATATACTTTGATGTACTTATTTTTCTTCTACCTCTTCAATTTTGGGAAATTGCAATATACACGAGATCGTGGTTTTGAGGACACTGACCATACATATATGGTTTGCTGGAATATGTTGGATAAGCATAATAAGAAATATTTAGATCCTTCAAGGGCACTTGCAAAATATGGAATCCCAATATTAACTATCATTGTTTGTATTTTTTGAAGAGAACCATTCATTGTAGAAGGGCATTGCAATGATTTGAAGCATGAATTGTACTTGCTTTAGATCATTGCAATGCCTCATGCTTGTTTGTTACATGGGACAAATAAAATTTCCCCAAGATAAACACACTTATCATGATGTTATTTTTTTGGTAGACATGTCTCCATAATCTCTGATGATCTTATGGATGTGCTCATTAGAGATCATGGAGACATGTCTGCCAAAAAATAACATCATGATAAGTGTGTTTATCTTGGGAAAATTTTATTTATCCCATGAAACATACAAGTATGAGGCATTGCAATGATCTGAAGCAAGTACAAGTTATGCTTTACATCATTTCAATGCCCTTATACAACGAATAATTCTCTTCAACAAATACAAAAAATGATATTTAAGATTGAGATTCTATATTTTTCAATTACTCTTGAAGGATCTAAATAGTACTTATTGTTCTTATCCAACATATTCTAGCAAACCATATATGTATGGTCAATGTCCTCACAACCACAATCTCACATATGTTGCAATTTTATAGAACCAAAGAGCTAGAAGAAAAATAAGTACATCAAAGTATATTGCAATTGTCCATCTTCATTCCTATAAAATTTTTTTATAGATATTCAGTAGGCCATTGTAATTGCGATGACCTAGCTTGATGAAATGTTGTTGGAGCAACAACAATATTGTTGGATGCCCATTGCACTTGCAATAGAATAATTCGATGGATTCTCGTCACATCAATGGCATGGCTATCTCACAAGAACAACTCTCCATTTTGTGCTTCCTCATTCTTATGTGGATGGAATCAATTTTTCACACTTCTCCCCCATCGATATAACTCAATGATCATCTTCTTTTAGTAAAATTCTCCCCCATCGCACACTCTCCCCATTCATAGGAGATATTTTTAATGCAATTTCTCCCCCATTAACATCAATGACAAATGCATCATTATGTCAATCAACTACTCAAAGTCTTCAACCAATTTAAGTTTCTTAAGACACTATTTTGTATCAGCTACCAAGATTCCTTAGTGACGCTTCTCAACAATAGATACTCCCTAATACAAGAAGCAACAACATTTAGTCCAAATAAACAATAGTGCTATGTACCCAAAATATCAAGTGAAAAAATGCAACAATAATTGCTTTGGAACAATAGATTGTCTCTGTATATCAGTCCCTAGTAGTGGTATAGGTAGTTATACCTCCCAACCACATGAAACCCATAGGTCCACTCTTGTCATGCTGATGGAGATAATGATCTAACCATAAGCACACACAAAGAAAACATCCATGGTTAACACTCATGCCAAATAGTAATGATGACTAAAACCAAGATCATGAGACAATGCAAGTACTATAGGTCTTGGTTAGACACTTAATGGATTACTATGTAGGGGTTGACATCATGCCAAGCTTGGAACTGTATGGACTCAATTTTCCAATGAAAGGTTCTCACATTGAAGTATTTTATTATCTTAAGTTTTATTACCACCCAAAATTTAATTAAGTAATCACTTAAAGCTTCCTCTGCCAACCCTCCAAGCAATGGTCACTAGGTTACAAGATAAAAGCCCCCTCCATATGCTACCCTACCCTACCCATGCTCATCCAATGATGAGTGCCCATAGGCATGCATATTCCCAACCCAAACCCAAATAATCAAAACTCCACTAAAATACAAATGGGAGATCAGGCCTCGCAACTCACCCGAAAATGTATGCACATATACTCATGTGTGGTGCACCACCATCATGAAGATCATAACAAAAGGATTGGATGAGAACACAAGTAAAATATGACTCAATTGAAAACAAGCTTAGGGGGATAGATGCAACACACATCTTTATGAAACAAAAAAATATAATAATGATCTAATTGGCATCCCAATAAATCATCCAATTCCAAAACCAATATCATGCAAAGAAAACCCAAGAAAGCTGGACAATACATAATATGAGGTAAAAACCCCCAAACTTGAAAACTTCAAAATTAAAACCCATTTGGTCTTAGGGTAAAAAAGCCTAAAAAATTCAATAAAAATCAGGTTTGGACACCATATGTAAAAATGACTAGCATAATAATGTGAAACCCCAAACCTTCATCCCAAAAATTGGGAAAAAATTCTTACCTGACCAATCAAACAAAACTAGCAAATAGAAATAGAGGGGAAGACTAGTTCTTAGTCTCATAACAAACATCTACTAGAAACATAACTAGAAACATAGTTGAAAAATAAAAAATGGGAGAGCCCTACCTAACAACAAAAGGGAAAAAAAAAAGAATCAACATAATAAAATAAATAACCTGTAGAAGCTATCATAAATCATGATAAAGAAAGGTCTCCCCAAGCTAGATCCAATGAGATTGATCTTGCAAAAATCCCACACCTATAGCTCTCACAACAAACAAAAATACAATCCTCTAGAAGAGGATTTTGGAAAAAGCTCTCAAATTTTCAATTTCCAAAAGTGAGAAGTGAGGAATTGATTTCCTCTTTCAATACTTATTCACTTTTGAGTGAATAATCGATTAGGGTAAATAACTAGCCAATCTAGTTAAACCCCGAATCAACCCAAACAAAAATAGGCTATTCCAAGTAATTGGAATTCATCTATGGCAAAGCTACTAGAAATTAAAAATCAATTAAACAAAGCCCCAAAACCCAAAATCATAGAAATTTCCTCAACAACTTTGCAATAATGCGAAACTCTAAATGCACAGACACATTCGTTGGTCTAGTCACATAATGCAGATGAGTCTAGATTTATTAAATCACTTAAAGGTTTAATTTAAAGATTTAAATAAGATATGTGAACCATACATGGACAATATTGCTAAAATATGAATCGTTGAATCACTAACTCCATGTGCCATTGCCAGGGATATAAATCTTGCACACTAAAACATACGATCAAGTGCAATTGCATAATATAACATAGCTGAAGTAATAAATGAATTAAATACCCAATTTAACCATTTATTCAATTCTTTTGAAGTAAACCATTTACATCGCTCATATTCACATAAATCATAAAGAAGAAAGAATGAAGTAAATAGCCATAGCATTAAATCCATCACATAACATAATCAGAGATATCTCCAAATATTAGATAACTAGATATCATCATAAAACATACTGTCATCTCAAAATAACATCAACATGCAAATATGATCAACTGCACAACATACTAGTATAACATCTATGATACCAAAATCAAAGTATAACATCTGACCCTTAGGTCATCTCAATGCAAAAATAACATGAGTACAAGTATCTCTCAAATCAAAATATGACAAGGTACAAACTGCAAACATGAGAGGCACTACAAGCTATATTTTCTATATTTGTTCTTGTGTGAGTTAGATATTGCAAACCTCCAATCATGGATATGTACTTCTTCTGATCAACTATCTGTGCCTCATCTTTGCTAGATAAGTTGTGACTAGTTATCATAGGTGTACCAACATACTTATAACTTTCCAAGACAAATCTCTTCAACAAGTCTTTCAAATACTTAGTCTATGATAGAAAAATACTATCACTATTCTACACAATCTATAAACCTAAGAAATATTTCATCTCACCAATCATACTCATCCTAAATTCATTCTTCATTTCTTTAGATTTTTTTTCACTTTCTTCATCATTACCTTCAAAGATTATGTCATCTACAAATATCATAATAATCAACAAGCCATTCTCTATTTCTTTCAAATATTAGTTACTATCTATAGTAACTTTAGCAAATCCCAACTTTATCAAATACTTGTCTAACCTTGTATACTAGGTTCTAGGTGCTTGCTTTAGTCCATATAACACTTTCTTGAACTTGCATACCATGTCTACTTCTTTTGTCAAAGGAAATCCTTCAAGATGCTCAATGTAGACTTCTTCTTCAAGTTCTCCATTCAAAAATGTTGACTTCAAATCCGTCTAACACACTTTGAACTTCTTACTTGCTGTATAAGTCAAGAACATCCTTACTACTTCAATTCTAGCAATAAGTGTAAATATCTCTTCATAGTCTACACCTTGTCGTGAATATCCCTTATATACCAATCTTTCTTTGTTTCTCACAACTTCACCTTTTTCATTCATCTTGTTTCTAAGAACCCATTTAGTTCCTATAACTTTCTTATCTAATTTGGGTCTAGGAGCCAATTCCCATGTCTCATTCTTCATAATTTGATCTAATTATTCCTTCATTGCTTGAATCCAATGAGCATCCTTACATATTTCATTTATACTCTTTGGTTCAACTTTAGAAATCAAACATAATTTTTCATGTACTATATTTCTTGTCATAACTCTTTTTTCTTTGCTTCCAATAATTTGATTAGTAGGGTGATTCTTTGTCACATTCCCATTAGGTGTTATTGTCTATATTCTTACTTCTTCTCTAGGTCTAGATCTTGGTTCTTCTCTTTGTTCCACAACTTGAATTTCATTCTTCAAACCATTGTTAGTCTCAAAGAAAGTTTCAAAATTTTCTTGAATAAGCTTAGGATTAGCTTCTTCATTATTAGAATTATAATCAAGAATTTTCTCTTTAACTCCAAACTTTCCATACACTTTCATATTAGCACTCTTGACAATAGTCTTAGTTCTCTGATTAAAACATCTATAAGCTTTTATTTTCAATAAATAACCAAGGAACATACCTCATCACTTCTTGCATCAAACTTACCAATGCCATCATCTCTCTTGATATAACATTTACTTCCAAAAATTATGAAATATTTCACTAATGGAGTATGTCAAAACCATAGTTCATAATTTATCTTGTTCATACCTTTCTTGATCCATACTTTGTTCATTATATATACTACTACATTTATTTATTCTCTCCAAAATGTCTTTGATACATAATTCTTAAACATCATAGCTCTAGGTGCTTTGTTATAGACCTATTTCTTTTGTCCACAATTTGATTCCACTCAAGAGTCTCAGGTGTTGATAATTGCCTCTTAATTCCATTCACTTCACAAAAGGTGTTAAACTCATTTGAGCTAAATTATCCACCTCTATCATATCTTAAACATGTAATCTTCAATCTAGACTCATTCTAAACTCTATTCTTAAACATCTTACACTTCTCAAATGCTTTAGACTTTTCTTTAAGGAATGATACCCATATCATTATAGTAAAGTCATCAAGTATAATCATGAAGTACCTTTCACCATACAATCCTCATCGTAGTAGGACCATTCAAATCTATATGAGCAATCTCTAATATTTTTGTTTTAGAAAACTTCTTTCTAGGAAATGAACTTTTCTTTTGCTTAGCGATGACACATTACTTACACACAACATTAGTAGGATTCACAATTTCTAGTAAATCTCTAACAAAAAATGTACTACTTACCTATAAAGACATTAATAAAAAACCTCCTATGCTAAAACCAACTATTATCAACTTTTGCAACCAAACATGTCATCTATGTAGGGTTCAACTGAAAAACATTACCTCTAGATCTTGCACCAATGCCAATCAACTTACCATCTTTGTACTTAATAATGCATGTCTCTTTTTGTGAATTATAACTGATATCCCTTATTAACTAATTGTCCAACACTCAATAGGTTATGCTTTAATCCATCAAAAAAGTATACATCAATTGTGTTAATTTTCCCATCAAGAGTAATAGATCATATTCCCTTGATATGACAAGCCACATTTTAACCAATTTAGACAATACCTTTATCATGACTATTAAACTAAATAAATTTATTAATGTCACCAATCATATGATGTGAACAACCACTATCTATTATCCAATCAACTTTCTTCTCAATCTATGAAACTAGGGCTTTCTCATCATCAATTTCACTTTGAGCTCTCTCATCAAACTCATCATCTTCATTTGCATACAATAAATATCTAGGCTTTCTAGACTTTAAATTATTCTTAGAATTTTTCACTCTTTTAGGACACTTAGAAGCATAATGACCAAATTCATTACAAGTTCAACATTTAAAGATTTTCTTACCATCTGGTCTCTCCTTACAAGCAAGGCAATTCCTTCTTCAATATTTTTGTCTTCCTCAGATCTGGATCTATCACTACTAGCATAATCTCCACTAGTGCTTTCACTTCTTGACAAGGAAGGGTGAACAATTAATGTACTAAAAGAAATTTACATTCTAGGAAAATCTCCAACCTATTTCAAGCTTACTTATGTTGCTTCTAGTCTTCCAAGAAGAGTCTCTCTGGTGAATGTCTTAGTACAAGGTATCTCTTGCTCAATCATATGTGTTGTCTTCTTGAATGACTATGTCAAGGTTTTCAAGATATTCCTCTCATCTTCATCTTTAGATCCATTAAAAGACTTAACTCCATCAACAATTTTTGATATTCTAGCAATATAACTTCTTACAGATTCATCTTCCACATCTTAGTCACTTGAAACAAGCATATCTAGTTTTTTAATCTCATTCTCTTAGCATGCTTATCAACTTCAAAAGTAGATTCCAAAGCTTTCCAAATTTTATGAGATAAATCTAAGGATTCTACCTGACTATATTCATTTTTAGAAGAGCTGACAAAAGTGCTTCTCTAGCAAGAATGTTACACATAAATAAATATCTTTCAACTTTACTACGTTCTTCAAGTTTGATTTCTTCCATAATATATTTCTATTTTTTGTCATTAGCCAATATCCTAGACCCATTCATACCAGATGTGTCTTCATCTTCTCTTTGAAGTTTTCACAATAAACTCCATCAAACTTAGGACTTTCTTCTCTGAAATGACCCATCATTGATCTCCTTAAGTTGCTAATATTTTCCTTCAAGGACCTAACACTTTGATACTAATTGTTAGAAAGTAAATTCCACCAAGATAATCGAGGAGGGAAGGAGGGGGGTGAATCAATTATTAGACCAATATAAATTTTATCAACCTTATTAAACCTTAAGCATGTGAATAGTATAATTAATAACCCTAAGAAGATACACATGCACAAAAACACCATATATGTTAACTAGGGAAGCCCTTGGTTAGAGGGAAAACTTGGGTGGGGATGGTACCCACAAAGTGATGTCCTAATATAAAATTTCCTTGGAAGAGGATGAAATCTATTAGGAGCCAGTTAAATACATTTAGTATATATAAGTATTTGTTAGGAGACTTTAAATACCTACTAGGAGATTCCAACACTGTTAGGAGTTGTGTCTACCATGTTAGGAGTTGTAGAAGGCATATAGGCTTACTATCCAAACAACTTCAGGGGCAAGACTACTGAACTCATTGTCCAACTAGTTTCTGTATTATTCCTTTTTGAATAATAGAAATGAAACTTAACTCTATAACTCAAACTCTTTATCTATCCTCTTACAATGCCAATACCATACCAAATACCTTCTCATTCCTCAATACAAGATCTTCAAGTTCACATCACACTAACCCTTTGATTTCTTATATGCATTTACCAATTTTGTATATCACTTCCACAATTTAAGGAAAATAACCTTTGTTTGTACCATGTCCTCAAAATAATTTACTAAGTCAGCCTTGAGGCTTTCCAAATTTATTATAATAAGACCTTATTAAGATACTACAATTCATTACATATTTTAACAAATTACAAAACACTACCAGTTCATAGTAATTATAGTTTCTCACATGTGAAATCTTGGACCTCGCACACTCTCTGACATCATCATCAAGTTATCTACTATCATTGTCTAACTTCACTAATAATGATTCTATCCCTATTAAGAGATAAAATCCAAATACCAAAACCACTTTTTAGGTACTCTGCCTGCACACTATCTTCTGTAAATCACAAATAACTTTCACATGTCTCTGAATTTTTGCACTGCACTTTTCCACTTTATTAAGACACAATATAGAACATATCCTCAATCATTCTTGACCTAATCATCAATACATAGTCCATACAACCTTTCTCTCTATCTTCTAGTATGCTAGTCCTTATAGAAACAATACTATGTTAACATCAATGAAAAAAACAATCATGAATGCAACATGTCAATCATGCTAACAATCTCTTCAACTATTCTACCAATTCTTATGATACTTCCCCAAAGGAATATCATCAAATTTAATGCTAACATCTTTTCCATGTCCCATTTCCCTGCCACATCTATGATTAGATCTACTTAGACATATGTAGAATGTAGCATGTTTTATGGTTACACCAAATACCTCCGTCCTTTTGTATTGTATTAAGACTCATGTACATTACAGGGTTGGGAATTCTATGTGTTAGGTTCAATCTCAAGGAATTTTAAGGCTTCATGGTTGGGCAAGAAAAAAAACTCAGCCATGTTTTTATGTCTTTTGTTTATCTTCTAGTAATCATACAACCCATCTAGTGCTTCTTCCTACATTATATAGATAAAACTATGGATGCTTATTTATGTTAAGATATGAAATTTGTTTGACTTAAATTTCTTTTTAAATATTGTGGTTACAAGATGGGTATGAGGGCCTAGGTCACGTAAATGGAAAAAGTGGATCCTGTAATCTTTTACAGGTGATTGATGAGCACACCTAAATAACTCGAGCACCACATATTTGATGATATGTATGATTCATTATTTTGAATTTTGATCAAAATGTGGTTAAAGATGATTTGAGTTAGTAGGGTCACACATAACAATATAGTTTGTAACCTTTAGTAGGGTTGACTCTTAACCAAGCTCACTTAAAAAGAGTGAAAAGTGGTAGCATGTTACTTGGTGGGTTTTCACAAATTGGGTTTTCATGTAATATCCTTGTGTCATACATGTGTGAATGTTGTTTTCATGTTTAATACTATTTAATATTATTAATTTATGTTATTCAACATATACTAAACATAGAGCTAAGTGATGAGATGAATAAGTTGAATTACTGATGAATCGCTATATTAATAACGTGGATTTATGAGTTTGATTAAGTTGTTTGAAGTTGCTAAAAGTTGAATTGGTATATTTGGACCTGAGGATAATTGATTCACCCCCCTCTTAGTTATTCTAATCATCCTAACAATATTAGGTATCATATTCTTAATGAAGATATCAATTAGTTTTTGTTTAGGTAGCTTCCAAGACATTCAATTATAAAGGCATCATTGCCTTTGTAAGAAGCTCACAAAAGTCTCCAAATTCTTTTGTTTAGTGTTACAAAATCCACTAATGGATGCTTAATGTTCAATGTTATAAGAGTATTATGTATTAAATTTCTCAATAGGATTAGAAAATGATAAGAGAAACCTTTGAGTGAGATTTATCAACCATTCAAGGATATGGCTTCCAATAATTTGAGTGAAGAGCCATTTAAGTTAGTCCCATTATAGGAGACTTTATAACATGCAACATACAATTCATTGAGATGTTGAATAGGATATGTATTTCCTTATATTTTTCAAATCTAGAGATCTCAGAGTTTGTCAAGAATGGTATCATATTGATGGATTTTTTGTAGGGATATGTCCATATCTTGCTAAAGGAGAAGTACCTCTTTCCTCCATTTTTAATAGTTTGGAGATGAATTTTAAGTTCATTTCTTTGTCGTAATAACTTATAAACATTATTAGAATTTTATGGTGTTCCAAAGTATTGTCCTCCTAGAGGTTTTAATGTCAAATGTATTGATGATATACATGTTCCATTATAGGAGGAACAAATTTATGTGTTTCTAAATATGGTACATGTGGTATTTTCATAGCAATGAATGAGACCATGAAATAGGAGGGGGTAAATTTAAATTTCACTAATTTTTGAGAAATAAAAGGTTTGCTTGGTTGAGGAATGAGTGTTTTTTTATTTTTCCAAATTTTGGTATCCAGGCCAAATCATAGAGCCATAGTGCCATGTGTACTAATATGGAAAGTAATTGAAGGTATAATGCTCAATAATTGTTGATTAGTCAAAGTATATGTTTGAGGTAGAGAACTTGGTGAACTAGGTTATGATTATGACCCAATGAGTGATGTTGATATTATGAGATCAAATTGACTTAAATTATCATAGGAATAGATTATAGTGGTCCATTAGAAAAAAAAATATTTTGGTCTTGAGATGAAGTAGTTTCTAAAGATGATCTAGAAGGAACAAAATTCTTGGTTACTCTTTGCATAAGCAAATATTTCTTAAATTTCAAAAGTGATTGTGATTCCATCCTCAATGAGGTTCATCGAAATTTCTTCTTTGTTATGTCTAATGACCTTTTCTATCATTTTTAATTTGTGTAGACCATTAAAGAAATATTCAACTCATGAAGAATTAGGATCACCCTCAAGGTGATCCACATAGTCATTTTCATTGGGGTCAATAGTGATGTCAATAGAAGGTACTTCATTCATCATAAGAGAAGAAAAAGTATTCTCAATCTCTCTATGAAATAATGAATGAGATACATCTCCTATTGTAGACTTACCAAAATGAGCTAAGACTATACAAGTGAAACTAAAGGATGAAAAGATAAAAAGAGGATGAAAGGATTTTATTAAGAAACTAGGAGAAAATTGGACTTAGGATTGATTGGATATTGAGTTTAATTTGATTGAGATGTTTTGGATTGATTGATTGAGTGGAGCAAGACTAAGAGAAGAAAGTTTCAAAATTGGATTAGGATTGATGAAGGTTTTAAGATAAAACTTAGGGAAATAGGATCTATTTAAGCATAAAAAATAGGGATAAATTAATTAATATATGTCCCAAACATAGAATAATAATATTAAAAAGGATTGGATAGGATTAAGCCACTCAAGATAGACTAATGTTCTCAAGTAACCAAATTGGACCAATTTCTATAGATAAGGATCCTTAAAACACTTTGATAAAACTTTGTACCTTGGATGAGAGGATGGAAAGATGAGGATTAATTTTGGATAAGATAGGATAGGATAAGTCCAAAAGGATGATGGTTCTCTAGGTTACAAAGATTTGAAGACGATGGTGAAAGATGAAAGAATTAGAGGGAAAATGATTGATGAATATGTCTAATTACAAGTTTTCTAATTACAAGTTTTCAAATAGTTTTCACAAGAAGGATTGAGGCATATCATCTAATGTGTACTTAGATATGGTAATCCTAGATGTATGATTGAGACCTCTCATCCTTATGTATACCAAAGCATAATATAGACTGGAAATAGCTATGCTTTCCAAGAATTTAATATCAAGGATATTTTTAATTATAGTGGGTTGGAAGGGTTGGGTTTTCCTATTCCAACTTGGGTCATTCCTGCAAGATTTTATCCTCAATAATAGGCCCTCTAAAGTTAAATGAAAATGGATGAAAATTAAGTTTTGATATTTCTAGTTGTTCTTAGAGGAAAAGGGAATTCTCTCCTACTCTATTGCTTCTCCTAAACATTGCAATGATATGTTCATTTACCAAGATCCCTTTGCAAGTGATGAATCAAGTAGGTTTAGGTCTTTTATTACCTCTAAAGAGGTAAGAGCATACTTCCCACTACCCAACAAAATACTACAAATGAACTTTCCTACTTAAGCTAGATGCCTATAATAATTACTAAAGAAGAAAATGTGTACTTGAATCTCCAAGGCTACCTATGAAACCAATGATGTAAGTAGTTTTAGATTTTTAAGTATTTAACAATGCCGTACCAAATAAATGGATTAGTAGCATTAACATTTTCATCTTGGCCAAATATTTTGCAAAACATTTGTTAGCAGGCAAAAAATATTAAGACATGTAATAGAAACCCTATTGCCAACCCTAGAAGTGAGAAATTAATGTAAGAGCATCTTGGGTGTAAGGGCAGTCTTATCACCCAAAAATATTTCTATTTCCATTTTTGTGTTTTCAATAAGGGTTAGTCCAATGTAGAGTTGTTATTTGTGGAAGGTTTCTAATTTCAGTAAGTTGGTCTGATGAGCTTAGATTGTTCTAATTTCATATGTGAAGGTTTATCTTAGATATATCATCTTGTCAAAGGAGTTTCATTTCCATATCATATGTATTAGTGCAGTTATTACAGATTTTTGATGTGAATTTTGGCTATCCTAACTTTAGGCTCAGTGATGAAGGCCTAAATAGATTTGAAATGAGGTCAAACCTTGGTTGATGGTGCTAATAGCCAATTAGGTCAATAGCTTGTTAGTTATGGTCTCCAAAAGTGGGCCATCCAAAAATGTAATTTGTAAATTGTCTTGATTCAATTCTATGTAATAAAATAATAAAATATGAGGTTGTTTAGACTCAAGAGTCAGAGTTAAGTGTCTAGAACCTTCCCAAGTAGTGAAAAATGTCTATATATGGAAGGTCCATAGGTTGTCTAGGGTAGTTTTTGGTGATAGTGACATCTTTTTCTTGCAAATTGTAGTAAGGAAGGCGCCCATGTGGGTTTTTCATATTGCAACTTTGAATTCTATAATTCCACACTTGTGGAGATAATAAGAAGCCCATATTTTGTTCTCTCAAATTGATTTTGTTTCTATATTTCTATTGTGATTTGGTGGTATTAAGGGAAGCACCATTCATAAAGAATGGAAGAAAATAACACTCAAAATGGGGATACATGTCTGTAATGGTAGATGCACAATTTGGAACAAAGACCCAAAATGACAAAAAATAGAACTAATAAATTAAGCCTACAAGTGGAGACTCTAAACATAGAGAAGATGAACTAATGCAAAGATTTTTCTCCACAAGCATACATGCCAATTTAAACTAGAACATAACTGAAGACCTAGGGCTTAAAATTTTAACACTTAACAACATGTAATCTCCTAAAATGTTATCTACTATAAAAAATACTAGAAAGGAAGAAACTTAAAAAACCCTATAAAATGTAAATGAAACCCTAAAATAAAGATGTTAGATGCAAACACAACATTCTAGTCATATATGCCAATGTATAGATGTAAATATGAAGGTAGAGATATAAATGTAGGCCAAAAATAAAATAGACAACTAGGGTTTGCAAAATTGGAAATCTAATCAATATAAAAGTCCTCAAATAACATCTACTATCAAAAAGTAACAAGTAACAACCCTAAGAATCACAAAAAATATAGATTAAGAGACCTAAACTAATGATGTAAAATGAAAAACTCTTCTAGTTGGAGAAACTTATGCATGGATGTTGATATGCACAAACATAGATGCACATACACCTTTGTATATGTGAAGAAATTAATTTTGAAATTTGACTAAAAAATGCAAAATAAAAAGAGAATGAACCTAAATCACGACTTGGGTACCACTTGGTGTGCCAAAATGTATAAGGTAGAAATCCAACCTGTGTGTTGTAAGCCAAAAAAATACAAGATTAGGAAAAATAAATATTTAACCTAAGATATAAATTATATTAAAAATAAACATGCAATATCATAATAAATCTTCACTAGAACCTTTTATGAGTTAAAACAAGGAACCCGATCAACCTTGTTTAATTTGCTCCTGTAGAATTTTGTGGGTTTTCTCTCTTAATGCAATACAAGAATCCCACTAAAGATTGCTTGCAAATGAAAAACTAGGATGAGATCTAAAATTCAAGCTAAAGGGGGAGTGAAAGGATTAGAGAATTTTTTTAAAGAACTTTCCCCAAATCTTCACAAAAAGATAATGTAAATGCAAAATATATTTCTTAAGAATGCAAATGTGAGAGACTAGAAGCTAGATTCGAATGAAAACTAGACTAAAATGACAATGAAATGATTCAAGCTAAGATAAGGAAATCAAATCTAAGCTACATCAAAGAAATGGACTCTAAGATATGATAATAATGCAACAAGCTATCAAACTAAAATGATAAGAATGGAAAAGTGCTCAAGATTACACAACAAACATAAGATGCAAATGAGAGGTAAGGCCTCCTTTTTATAGAAATTTTAAGTGGAAAAAGAAATTGTTAGGTTGGGTTTTCAAGGTTCAAGAAGGAGTGAGGTAGCATCCACATAAGAGCCTCATAAGAGACACACATGACAAGAGGTAAAACATAGTCAACCTTTAGTTTTATTGGGAAGATAGAGAAATTTGAATTGATTGGAGGAGACAAAAGGTTGAATGGTGGTCACCTTGGGAAAGGTGATTGCACATATCATTAGAGGAAATCCACCTTTTAATCCAAATTAGACTAATATTAGCAAGAAAACAAGAGTAAGAAAATAGAAAAGTGGACTAAATTAAAATAATTTTAGTTTAATCTAGGTTTAAAAGAACTTTAGGCAAGGAGAAGAGTAAAATATATAAAGTTAATTTTAAAAGGGTGAATGGAGGTATAATATATTAAAAATAAATTTAATATATTATGGTATTTAAATAAAATTTTGATACAAAGGGAAAACATTATTTCTTGGTTAGATTTAATTTAATTAAATAAATAGAAGAATATAACAATATAGCCAATTAATAAAATCAACTATAATGTCAAGGAAAAATATTTAAAATAAATTAATATTAGAGTGAAAAGGATAATTTTAAGTGTCTAAAATTACTTTATAGAAGAATACATGACAAGGATTAATTAGACATTCAATAATTAAATAATTGATTAAAATTACTTAATTATGAGATTTGGAGGAACAATGAATTCAAATTTAGAATGTAGTTGATAGAATCAAACTAATTAAATAATAAATATTGTTTAATAATTTAAGATGAGTGTTAGTTAAAAAAGATTAGAGATCTTTAGTTGAAGTCACACATAATAACCAATAATCACACAACACAGAATCTAGAAAAGTATTGTCCAACTTAATATAATAGTTAATCGAATCATAAAAATATTACCACATGGTAAGGATTAATAGATGGGTGGACACTAAATCACCAAACATAATATCAAAATACATTCTATAATGAAGGCATGGGTTGGAGTGTAATAGTCTGAGCATGATAATGTGAGCATGTTAACAAAAACTCTTACTTTTTAACTGAAATCTGAGAACTATTTACATTTCAAACAAGGTTGCAAAGAAAAAAAGTTCCTCTAGAGAGAAATCTAATTAAAATGCAATATGTGATGCACTAGTCTATAATCAAACAATTCAATTTGATAAAATTTTGTGCAATTTTGTGTACAATTAAGTACTTAGATAATACAAAATGTGTCAAATGGTGTTAAGTTGTTTGTAGCCGAGTTGAAGCACTCTCTATTTCCATATGACCAAACAAATCCAAATTATTTTTAATGTGTAATTAACCAAAGCCATATTACCATTACATTTTTCCTTGAACATTTTAGCATTAGAAATTTGAAAAGTTGTTGCAGTAATGGTTACTTTAAACATTTGTGATGATAAAATTCTCGTCAATGACAATAAGAGTACTGCAAGACTAAAAGATGAACACTAATAAAAAATAGCTTTTAGAAGGCTGTCAAGCAAGATGAGATTAACATATTTTTAGCACTTTTTATTAGAAGTATTTAAATTCATGATATCACAATTGTTGACAATGAGTAGATTGTGAAAAGTAAATATGAAGAATAAATAGACATACAAGAGCATATTCCCAATTAGATATTTGACAATATAAAACCACTAGTAGTCATCATTCAGAAGGACTGACTACAATTTGAAGACCAAAATATTTGGTAAAGCCTTGTTGGAAATAGTGAGGACAGTAATAGGCTATAATATCACCCTCTAAGTATGTATTTTAATAACTTTATCAAGAACACTAACATCATCATAGTTACATATTTCTATAAAGAGATTCTATAAGAAACAAATCTTAATATTGTTATTATCTGTTTAAATTAGTTTTTAAAACAAAAATAATTCAAAAATAATATCTTTTTTAGTTATTAATATTTTAAGAGATAAATATAATATTTTAATATTTTAATTACATAAAAATTAATTCTAATATCTTTTAGTCTTTAAGACATTTAAAAAAAATGTTGTCAATTTCTAATTTTATCTTGATTTTCACTAGTTAAAAGAAAGTAGAAAAAGTAAAAGAAGACATGAAGTAAAAATTAATTATACCCATTTCCTCCCTAGCTTCATCATAGTATAACAATGAATAAATACAAATATAAAAATCAACCTATAAAGTTAATAACTTTTATATATGAAAGATGACCCAACATGTTTTTTTATAGTTCAACCAAACTTCTCACAATATAGATAAGAACTTAAAAAATATGAACAATATTGTTCATTTGATCATTCTCATCACAAATTTTTCCCATCTTACATCAAAAACATACCTAGGATTGGCACTTGTTAAAATTTTGAGTTATAATAAGCATGTTGTGTAGAAAAGGAAACAACTATGTAGCCAACAAATTCTATCTAATTTGACAATTTGATAACATTTATAAATTTAATAAAAAACCATATAGAAAATATCACATGATTTTCAATTTAATTAACAAATGAGTACAAGTAAACTAAAATTGACAACCATACAACAATAAAATTCTAAGTTAGAAAAAAATCATTATTATTAGTAGGATCTTTGCATTTATAGACCATTTCACAACCTCAATGGTCTTTAATTATATAAAGTATTTAAACCATGGTCATGAATATCTTTTGGATGAAGGATTGCATCACACATCTCATTTATGTAGAAAATATTTATCTATAATATAATACCAACATGAAATAAAAATAGACTAGCCATTTAACGATATAGGGTGATGATGTGTAGGAACCCTATTGAAGTATTATGGATCAAGCCCTAGAAGATTTAGACCACTTAAAAATAGGGAGGCAATAATCTATAGAAACTCTAACAAACAATAAGCTCACCAATGGCTACAGGGGAGCCTCCTTCATATATTTATGACACTTTTTCATGTTTGCAATGCTAGAATCTTGTCTCTTATGAATAGGTTTTTAGAGATTTTTTCTTGAAGAGGGCCCCAATATCTATTTTTAAAGATTTAAATTGAGAAAAACTCACATTATATTATAATAATAACTCAAAAATAAACAAAAAATGAATATGATGAATCGTGTTCCTAAGATCATAAACCATTGATATTAAAATATGAGGTTTGTATTATTTCTCCTTACTCAAAAAATTGCATACAAGTATCACAACATAGTTCTTGAAATATTGATTTGCTCATTTTAAATAAATATCTTACCTTGAAATTAAATTTTGAGAGTGGAAAATTATTATATGACAGTGGACTTTAAATGAGAATCATAGTTAAACTTGAATTGAATTAACTCTTTGAAATCTAAGAAAGTGGTATGAAATCCATCTTGGACAAAAGTAATGCATGATAAGAAGAGGAGTTTTTTTATTAAAGATAAAACAAGGAGGGGGTGAGTAACACGAGGCTTGTAAAGAAAGCAGAGAGAAAAGCTAGGCAAGTGGAGTAGATTGAATGGTTGAAGGGCTCGAAGGAAGAGAACAAAGGTTGGATGAACGGATTCTTCATATCATATTCAATTAATAGGTTACAACTTCAATCTTTATTTTCAAATCTCAAGAAACTATTTCTTGTTCATTATAATAACCTATGATTACTGAGCACAAATTTGTTTTACAATTGATCTTGAAAAAAGGGTTATTTCTTTATCAAATGTGAATATTATTAGAAAAATTAATTTTGTTTTCTAGATTATTCTTTAACAAAAAGGATACATTTTTGTGTTTGAATGCTGCTTTTGATAATATAGTCCATGATTTTACTACAAAATATTTTTAATATCCATTTGTGAATCTATAATTATTACTTATGAAGTTGATGTTATAAATGCCATGAAGTTGAAACTATGTTATCTTCTATTATTTTCATACATAGAATATGATAAAGTTATAATGCTTGTCCTTTTTGTAATATGTTTGGAAAAACTATTTTAGCTCTTGTTGTAGGCAACCATCCATGAACCTTAACTGAGAAGCTTTTCCTTGGATCCTAAACATCTAAATCTGATTTTATTTTTGTTTTGTGTAAGAGGTAGAATTCTCAAATTTGGTTCATATGTACCTGAGTGGTGAAGCTCGTTACTCGGTAATGGAATCCGTTTAAAATTCTATATGTAATTTATTTCCTAATTGGAGAAGGCTTGATTTTATTGTCATTAATTTATGAGATTGTTTATGCTTAACATTTCTAGCAAGGTCTTTGGGTGGTTTTGGAAGTTCATGTAAAAGTGTTTATGCATGTTGTTGGGACTGAAAATTGCATGGTCCATTTTCACTCACATTTTGAAAATTGAGCCCTATAAATGCTTTTCAGTGCATATGTACCCAGATGTAGTTCTGAGGCCTACGAGGTGTTTAATGCTTCTAGCACCTTTCATTCAGTATGCCTACTTGTTTCATGAAGTTAAACTGACGTTTCAAACCATTTCGTGAAGTCTTGTTTTGAGCATTTGCCAAATCTGCATTTTCACCTAAGTGTCAAATAGCGACAAGAGGCCTTGTTTGCAATTGAATATCTTGCACCCAAAAATGTTTTATGACCTGCCACTTTGGGAGTGTCTAGTATCCACACTCGAGAACCTATGTTTCAGATTTTGAGTCATTTTGAGTCTGTTTGACTAGGTTTTGAATCCCTCAAAGTTGGTCAGTTATCAATGTCATGCTGATATGAAATGTTCAAAATTCTGGGAAGCCCTGTTTGATGAGTTATAACTTTGACCCAATTGACCAAAATGCTAAAATTTCTTTTTCGTTGCATTGTGGATGTTAAAGACTTGTTATGTTTCAAGTTTCAACTCATGATGAATCTGTTTGATCAGTTTTCAAACACGATTCCAAATGCAACTTGTAACTTTTTACTGGTGTCAGCATTTGCAGACTTGTCAGAACCCCTGTTCGTGATGTCATAACCTGAAATCCATGATAGGTGAGATCGAATGGATTTTACCACTGTGTTTTCCTCTAAAAGTACTTTAAGTGTGTTGCTTTTCAAATCTTAACGAATCCATTTGCACACTTTTCCAAGTCAATTCCATTTGCAAAAATTGCTTTTCTGTCAATGTTTCCAGTTTGCAAAATCCAAGAAGCCTAATTTGACTAATCGCCATTTGTGCCTAGTTATTCATCATAAGCCCAAATCCTAGATTTATATTCACCTTATGACAGATAACCAATGCCCCAAGTTTCATTTTTCCAAGTGTTAGTTTACCGAGTTTCTGAAGCTGATTCTAAACCCAATTTATTGTTCTCTGACATGTTTGCTTGCAGGTAGTTCTGAGAGGTCAAATTTGAAGGTCAATATCTTTTGACCTCAAATTTGTGATGAGATGAGATTTGACAGGATGCAAGAATGCAAAACAGAGATTCAGTGTGCCAGATTTCAAAGCCCGATTAGGTGTTTTGGTCAATTTTTAAGGCCAGTCAAAGGACCTTCTGGCAGTAAAATGATAGTGGCCAGTAAGGGGTAAAAATGTATTTTAAAGAGTTAATTCAACGCTCAATTTTGATTCCAGTCAGTTTGAAGATATCAGTGGATGAATATGAATTTTCACTCGTTTGGAAATGAATTTTTTTTAGTCGGACCCACTTTGGGGCCCAACTAAAATTCATCAGATTTATGACATTTGTGAGGATTAATGATGTTTCAAAACAAATGATTATAATGATATTGACTTTATAAGGTCTTGATGAATGCAAATTGTCATGTAGAGTCAGATGAATAGTGAAGAAAAGTGAAACCTTCTTCATCTTCCTAGATTCAATTAAAGAGTGTAATGAGGGCCTACTATTTGAATATATCATTAAGCCAAAATAGGGTATCTGATGAAATTAAGGGGAGAGAGATTCATTATTCATTTCCCATGATACTATTCTAGTCTACTACTGTCCATCTGATCATCTTTGCGTCTATGCACATCCTCATGATTCAAAGTATTATCTTCTTGTATTCCCTAAAAATCATAAAAAAGGAAAAATGCATATTTATTAGTCATGATGATGAGCAATATGGATTCAGAATTCAAGATATTGTCTTCAATGAGAAACACAAACAATATTACAAGAAGACTTTGTGCTTATCTCTGTAATTTGTGAGCAATGCATTCTACAAATTTATGCTCATCCTCCTCTATTTTGGTTCCTCCATCAAACTAAACAATCGGAATAGAATATAACCTGAATAAGTTATGCAATTAAAATACTTTGGATAATGAATGTAGGAAAACCTCATCACACCATATAAAAGTTGGGAATAATATGGAGAAGCCACAAATAATTCATAAAATTCTATAGTGGAATGAGTGGAATCATGATGGAGGCCTTCAAAAATTTAAAAAAAGAAGAAGTTGAAGGTAAAATGGAGTCAATGGCATCAAATTTTTGAGAAGCATAGAGAAAGAGCGGCTTAGGAAAGGGGAAGGAAGCTACAGTTTAAAAGGGCAACAACAAAGTAAAGCAATGAGAAGCAACACCAATCAACAAGTTGAAGCAAGCTAAAGGAGGCGGATTTGGAGGTAGGTCATAAAGAGATGTAGGCTATAAAAGAAATGTGCAAAAAACAAAGAAAGAAGTTGTGAGAAGACAATGAATAAACAAAGGATTCATGCCTGATGAAGAGCAGGAAAATCCAAGCATTGGAGAGATGCCATATGATAAAGAGAAGACACCAAAGTATAAAGAAAAGTCATAGGAAAGCAAGAACTCTGAGTACAAGGGAGCCATTTTAAAGAACTCATGTGTAGAAGCATAAGCCGTAGGGTATGTTAAAGAAAGAGACCCTGCACTAAGCATAGCTAGAGCCCCACACAAGGTAAAAAAAAAAAAAAAAAAACTTGCAGTTTTAAAAGGAGCTGCCAAAGGTAGTGGCATTAAAAAGAAGAATACACCAAAAAAAGCCCATACATAAATAGAGCAAAGCCATCCCATCTAGAGTGTCCATGTAGTAAGCTGCCAGTTTGAAAGAGGAGGCAACAGGTAGGAAAGATAGCAGGGAGAGTGCCATATACATATAACAAGGAGAGGTAAAAGGAGTAGCAATCTGTAGTAGACAAGGAAGCACCCACAAAGAAGCTCTACACTATGAGGAGAGGCATGAGAAAACTCACGGCCAGAGGTTAAATGCCATAAGAGTCTATATCCCACATTTGTGAGGGGAAGGTTTTCTAAAACCTTTAAATACTCAAACACTCACTTTGCATAGTGTCTTAAAGACACTACCTTTTTAAAAGGCAACACCCATATGGTGGGGTCGTGGATGACATCAACCAGAGGGAATAAATGAAAAATTTTGAATAAAGACGCTGATGGAGTGATGACATCATCAATGATGTGGTGAGCTCAGCAACTAGGTGACAAGATGCTGATGTGGCACGATGAACACGTGTCACATAGGTGCATTCCTACATGCATAGCCAGTACCTTGCTGACTATAATGCGGGAAAGCCCCTAATTGACATGTGTCAGTGAGCCCCACTCCGAAGTGACATGGCATACCTTCGACAGAGAGATGAAGTGGACCCAGTAGTGAATCTTGAAATGACATGTGGCATCTGTCGGGTGAGTCATGAAGTGACAAGTGGTAGTGTGGAGATCTGCAGGACCCTAAGATGGAGCTGTCAAGTTTCACCACGTGGCGAGATTCGATGGTTGGTGTTTTCCCACAAAATGAAGTTGCAAGGTTGTTAAATAATGCAGGCAAGTGGGGAAGCACCACGTGGCAACAGGCTCGGGCCAGCTGTGATGTGGCAATGAAGCGGGCAAATCACAAAGTGCCACGTGACATTAGTCAATAGAGGTTTGACTTTGAAATCAGAGGATAGGAGAAAATTGGAAAATGACAAAAAATGTTATTTTTTTATTATTTCTTCAAAATGGGTGACATGCAGATTTTTTAATTCAAAGAAGGATTAATTCTAAAGTTCAAACTTAAGGAAATTTTAAATTTTTGCAAAATTAAAAAAATGCAGACCTAAGTTTCTAGCAGAGGGCTGATTTTCAAACAATGATTCTAGAGGTTTTTGAGAGACTAGTATAGTGATGTTATATATCGCTGAAATTGGGAGAAGACAAACTTTTCGATTCTAAGGTCAATTTTTGCACAGAATGCCATCGGTTCATGCTACAAAATGTTTTCTCTCAGAGATTGAATGGCATGTTTTATCAGATGTTTCAAGTCACCAGTTGTAGAATTCAGTGGAAAAATATCATGAAAGTATTCAGTGACTATTGTATCAGATTATTTTGAGTTTTTGTGATGTTTTGGCAAAAATTTGGTCAATTGGCACATATTCAGGTTTAGTTAGTAGATATTTGTCTTTTGCTGAGATATTTTGCATATGGAAAGGCAAAGAAAAGAAGAAGATATGATTAGCAATTGATGGGAGAAGGTAGAGAGAGGTTATTCAGTTGTAGGGGATTGAATTTTGAGTGGACACATCATTTTGAGATAAGATCCGAGAATTCTTTCTCTCCTATATCATTCTTTCTCTCATTCTTTGTAGAGGTTCCAATTTTTTCTACTGTGAGACCATTGTTGGTTGGAAATATTTAGTCCTTCTATGAGACTACTTTGTTGGATCTAGATCTATGATTCCACCTTCATTCTTTAGCAATTCTCTCTTGTATGAACACCAATAGGAAGGATAATACAGACAGTTCATATCTGTTAGGTGTTTTTTGTGTTTTCATTTCATGCATATGACTGTATAATTTCAAGGAAATAATACAAAGAGCAGAGGAATTTCATTAGTTTCATTTTGATTCTTGTCTCTAGTCTCAGTGAATTTTCAATGTTTTATGATCTTTGAACAAAGAGCTTAGGTCATAGTTGCAGTCCCTTAAGGCTGTATGTTGTTTTATTGTTGCTTATGACTCAAGGAGTTATGCAAATGCTTTAGGGAATCAATAGGGTTGCAAGTTTATTGAGAAGGATATCACGTAAGAATGAGATTCAGATTGAACATGGATGTCTATTTACAAGGTGAATGGATAGATCATATATCTGAAGATACAAATATGTCTTAGATATCCATATGTGTGTTTTTGATTCATAGATTTGCCCAATGGTTAAGTCACTGATCAATTTATAGGATCATTAGGTCTTACTGCTACATATATGAGGTTTTTCTAAATTCAACATTATTAATCAAACGTTCTTTCCCTTTCATGTTGAAGGATTTAAAGGATTAACCCTCACTCAACCTATGTGATTCACAGATTTGCATTTAGCTATTGTATATCTCTGTTATTGCATGAGTTATTAGGAGATATAAGGGGTTTTCATCTGCAGTAAATAGATCTAGGGATATGTTTTGCACTGGTACTATATCAATTGAATCTGAGGTCCACCCACCTAGGTCTTGTAGAGCCTAAAGTAGAAGAAGGGTCTAGCCTTATAGTTGGCCCAAGATTGCAGTCAGGTGTATCTTTCATAGGAAGTTGCTAGCCTTAGATGCATTTGTCTAGTTTCTTGGTCATTTTCAAAACTATTAAATCAGGATCCAACACATGTGTGAGCCAATTCTTTTTGTGAAATATCCCCATCTTTTTTTTTACAACACATACATTCAAGTTTCCATATTTTTATACTCAATGATTGGATGATACAAATAAAATTTGCAATGTGAAGGCTAGTTCATTATATTCATAGCTAAATATTTAGTGTGGACTTCTCAAGTTTAGACATGACTTTGGGAGGTCAAATTTTGTTTAAATAATTAAAATGTTATTCACTCTATTCATATTTTTATAGAGTAAGAAATAAAATAAAGGATTTGAAATTTATTTATTTTATTTATTGCCTATGCATAATATTTTTGGACATCATTTCTTTGTTTGTATAAAGATTTAGATCACTAATTAGGAAGTCAAACTTTTTGCACCACTTTGAGTAGAACTCAAATTCCCACATTGATATCATTCTATTCAACTTCTTAAGCAAGTTATTTGACTATAGATATTGAATGCATAACATCTATTGCAATGTTATAAACTATATTCATATTTAAACCCTTAGAAAGTATATAGTTTGTCTAGTATATGAGATTTAATTTGCATTTTCAGCATGAATTAGTTGGAAAGTAATTTGTTGAGTCATTGGATAACCCTTTGGTTTAATATCTACCTTTATCTATAAGCATCACAAAATGAATAAAATAAAAGCACCACATAAGAAAATGTCTTTTCCTAATTTTGTTTCTATCTGAAAAATACACTAGAGCCCACAATAAATTGATCACATCTCATGTTAGTCACGGGAAAATATTTTTCATAAAGAAAAATATATATAAAAACCCTTTCAACTATCAATGTATAACATATGGACTCATTTTTTATTTTTTGATAACTACCATGACATTTATGTTGAATCTATTATTTATTTTATATGCTTTTGAACTTGAGTCTCTATTTTTTATTACAAGGGGTCTTGTATTTAATTATCTTAATAGAAGGAATTTTCTTATTGTTTTTCATTTTTTATAACTTTACCAGACTTTTCACATTATGGGATAAAAGGTTACTCATTTGTTTTTGAATATATCTCAAGGATAAATACTTTTTTGTAGTGGGGTCTATGTAGAATATCTTATTTGAATCCAATATTAAGTTTATGAATAGTTATACTTGAATTGAATTGATGTTGTTATATGCATCTGCTAAAGGGTGTCATTTGTGATATCAATTAATGTCTATTTATGTTTTGTTTTTATTTATTTATTTTTGATTAATAAGAGACTAAAGTCATGATTAATTATTATTATGTGTTTTAATTTATTACTGTTATTAATATTTATTAATATCGAGTAGACTCAAACCCAAGACCTCCTAGATAAGAGGCTCACAATTTACCGTTGTGTTGTAGACTCTTGTATATATATGTTTGGACTTTTTTTTGTACTTAGAAATACTTATATGTGCCTAGATTTCTTTATATGTCATTGATGCATTTATGGTTCCTATTGAGAAAGACGTTGATGGAATATTAGTTTAGGATTGTGTTAATACTGGAACTATATGTATATTCTTAAATATTGGCCAGATATGCAAGTTGGCGATGTATTTTTATGATTTAATTTCATGATAGGTTAATTTTGAGTGAATGTTTATTTTCCTAACTAGAATGATTCATAAGAATTTGAAGATGATATTTACATAGTTTAAAAAGGGATGGTGCTTATGTTAACATACTTATGACATGTTCGTACTCTGTGTTCATGATTTTACTATTGTACAAATTCCATTACTTCTTAGTTTTAATTTGTTAGATTATTTCTTGATAGGTTGGGTATTTTTGAGCTATCATTTTACACGATGCTAAATGACAGGAATTCTTGCGAGCTCCTCTCTTGAAAAGCTAATTTTGTGAATCGACTCCAAGGTTTTGAGTGATCTTGTGACCTACTAGAACCCACTTAGTTGAAGATAAATGTGAATGTTCATGAGGAGGTCTTTATTGGTTTGTTTTGATTTCGGATGGAATGTAGAATCTGCACACTATTTCAAAATAACACTAAAAAAAGAACTATGTTTTTGTATTTTTATGTTTTTATGAATGCAATCTAACCATGCAACTAGTATGAAGTCCTATTCCAACAAAGGGGTTAATAAAGAAAATAAAAAGAACTTAAAGCAAATAATATGAAATTGAAAGCAAAGAACATGAAATTGAAATCCTAACGGACATAAAATAAAGAAAACAACACACTGTGAGTTAAGCTTTCAAAGAAATCGGTAGATAACCAATGAAAGTAGAAGCAACGCTTCCTAGATTCCATTGATGCAATCGTTGATGGGAAATTTCAATAACTAAATGATGTTTCACTCTTCATCAAATTGCAAGGCCATGAAAAGTGTGCTCATTGCTAGACAAAGAGTTATGTAGGCACAATTTGGTGATTTCTTCTCGAGCTTGATACTTCAGCGAAATTCAAAAATCTATAGCAAACAATAGAACTAAAAGATCGCACAACTAGAAACAATGCAATAAACCTTTGGCTCAATCAAAATCTCATTAAAAAAATTCACAAAATAATGACACATTCAGGCAAGAATGACTTCACTCCAAATGTTGGCACCAAAAGCATAATTTTATTGCATAGTAATGACAACCCTTGTTACATATTATAATGGAGTATTTATAAGAAATCATCTCCTCAATTTGTGTTGAGAGTGAGAGATATATTCATGCAATAAAATACTTTTAAACAATAAAATAAACTAATTATATACAAACTAACAATCTAACTAGTGCTAAACAAGACTTCATCCATATTTTATTCATTAATTGGATGCATGAGCCTTTACATGTTGAAAAATAAAGAATTATGAGAGAAGAAAGAATGAGAAATCTCTGAGTCGAAGTGGAAGTGACTAGAAGTGCCAAGATTGGAAGCTGATCCTTCATAGGGTGCTTGTAGGAGTTAAACTACCATCAGAATGCATTTCTAATGCATGTAAAGCTCTATTTTTGGAACTGACAGTTAACTGCCGGTGGAAATTTTTCAAAATTGTGCACTTGTAGAGTTGTAGACCTACACACCTAAAAAATGCACACCTCCAAAATGTGCACTTGTAGACCTATGCACCTGTGCACTTGGAAGGTCCTAAAATGCAAAATTTTACTTAGTGCCAAAAATGAAATTCTGACTTCTAGGTTTTGTTCCCCTTCATACCAGAGATATGTTTGGATGTTTGCCGTTGAATTTCTCAATAACCTCAGTGACCTTCATCACATCCAATAAATCCAAGGCATTATATTTATCTTTGACCTTTTTCCTATAATTATCCACCTCTATATAGGTGTTAGCAAAATCTCCAAGCTAGGCATCGAGTTCTAACAAGGCTTCTTCAGTCCTGAAATTCCAAGGCACCTATGTTGAATCTTGTCATTAATAATTGCATAAGATGAGGAACTTGTTTTGGTTTATGTGTCCAACCTCTGTATTTTTGATCTTTTCTTCTCTCCAACTGCCCTATCCTTCCCGATGAGAGACCGAGTGATCCAGATTACCTAGAAGGATCAAATGTTTGAAACTTTTTCACAAGGTTTTCTAGGCATTTTTAAATGGCTTTTTCAAAGGTCTTCTACTCAAAATTTCAAGTTGAAACTTTCACTAGTCCCTATAATTGGGTAGCCGAAGGCTCACTATTTTAGGGACTAAAATTGGATTTTTAGTTCTTCTTTCCAACGGTGTAAATGGTTTTGAATCCTGAGCTCCAAGTCAAAAGTTATGACCTTGACAAGTTAGGGATGCCCCTTTT
This sequence comes from Cupressus sempervirens, assembly GCA_028749045.1. Lineage (NCBI taxonomy): Eukaryota > Viridiplantae > Streptophyta > Pinopsida > Cupressales > Cupressaceae > Cupressus > Cupressus sempervirens. Next base: position 409,299,625 of record CM053790.1, read on the forward strand.
ATCTACACAAAGAAAAGGTGTTCATTAGTTCATCATAATAAGGTTTATTAATACCCAAAAACATCCAATTACTCTTTAACAAAAAAATAAAAATGAAAATAAGGTGCATTTATTTATTTATTTTATTTTTAAATAATTTTTATATTTATCTTTTAGGTTTTTGGTGTGGAGGTGTAGTGCACGTGGGTGAAGTTTGAGGCACGTGTGACATGAGTTTGTAGTGGCAACGCACGGTGGCAGAATGGCATAGTGGTAGATGCATGTGATGTGTGCAACATGAGTGGTGCGTGCAACATAGGCGCCTAACACAATTTTGTGCATGAAGGAAAAATGGCACATCGGTAGGGTTTCATGTACGGAGGGTATGGTGGGGGTGCATGCAGATGAGCAGTGTATGTGCACAGTGTGAGGTTTGGACATGCATGCGGGTGGTGTGCACTACATGGTGGTAGAAGTGTGCATGTGAAGTTAAAGTGCATTGCATTGGTGTTGCGCAGTGTGGTGTTTGTGCATGGAACAGAACATGGGAAGGGTGCATGTCACAAAATGGTAGAGATGCACGATGCATGGTTTCATGGTGTGCACATGGTGTGAAGTAGCAGAGGGGCGTGTGATAGATGAATGGCACGTGGCATGGATGAATTTGTCCTGTGTAAGGATTGCAATGCAGGCAGTGTGAGGGGTTTGATGCATGCACGTTTGAGATGCACAATGTGTATTTTTTTTTTTAATTGCCTTTTCAATTTTTTGAATTTTTTGAACTTTCAATTTTTTTTTCCCAGTTCTCGAATTGTGAGTCTGGGGATCTGAAAAAAGTAAAGGGGTCCCCATTCCTAGTGGAGAATGGGGCATGCATTGTGGAACCACAAAAGGTATCCATCATGCTATTAAGGATTGCGTGGAAGCACTAATGCTTTGTATTAGGGTGGTAACACAATTCCACAATATTCTCACCCTAAATGACTTTTGTGGATAGGTGTTCAAATATTCCTTTGGGGAGTATTTTTTTTTATAGTTCTATATGTGTCTATGTATCCAATAGGGTGGTATTTGGTAAGTTTTGATGTTTAATTTTATCTTTAGGCATAGTTTTCTATGCTTAGTTGCAACCCTCAGTTACACAAATAGTGAACCAACTAATGCTTATTCTATGAATGTAAGTGTAGACTCTAGGTTGATTATAGTGTCTTGCAGTTACAATTATAGTTACTCCTTATTGGAAAGGAAAAAAATATTTCTTTTTTGAATTATGGAAGAGGGATATAGACAATTATAGGATAATACCTCTCATGTGTGTAAAATTTCTTGAATTTCGTGTTTTCTTTTAAAACTATGAAAGATTGAAATATTTCTTTGAGATTGAAAAATTGTCTACTTCTATTAGGTGTTATTTTTTTTCATAGATTGAGTTATAGTACACCGTCACTAGTACATTTTGACTCATTTTAAAAATGAAAATTGGTCAAATTTTCTACTCATGTTGGTCAATTTTTCAACAAACTATTTTGTCTCTATTTTTGTCATCAAAACTTTGACCAATTCTTGTCAGTGACAATTTTTTTTCCATGGATTTGGTCAAAAATGGCCTCCCTTGTTAATAAGACCATTGGTCAAAATTTTGACCAAACCATCGACTAGGATGCCAAACCCATGATGACATCTTGGTCGAAGCTTTGGTCAAAATTTCAACCAATGCTGGCCCTAATCAACCAAGATGCCAAACCCACAATGACATCCTATTCAATGACTTATAGAGATACAACATCTCTATCGCTCATCTCTCTAATAATTATATTTGTTTTCTGTTTGCCAATGATCGCTATATGTTATAGAGATAAGCCTCCTTTATCGCTCATCGCTATATTTTTTTTTTAGTTTCTTCCCATTGTGATAAAAGGGATCACTATATGTCATAGTGATATACTTTCCTCATCACTCATCACTATGTCAAGATTAGGCCTTCTCCATATAGCGATAGAAGAGTTCGCTATATTCTATAGTGATATAGTACCCAAAATCTCTTTTGACCATACTACGATCACTATAGTGTATCTCGACTCATGAAACCATATGAAACATCGAATGAAGAAACAACATTTCTATCGATTGAGGTTTCTATCATGCTTGTGGAAAAAAAATATCATTAACATTTAAACGAAATGCCAAATGATAGATTCCAATGATTATTCAATGGTTTGAGTGAGGTAGGGTGTCGAAGAAATAGACAGAGAAGTCAAGGTAGGGTTTAGATGAAACTATTGTGCATATAAATGTATCAGATTACATAATAAAAATATGGATGAAACTATTATGCATTTTTGATATCTACTCCTTTTTTATCACTAAAAATACTTATTGCTATGACTTATAGCGATACAACATCACTATTACTCATCATTGCAATGATTATATTTATTTTCATTTTGCCAATGATCACTATATGTTATAGCAATAAGCCTCCTTTATCACTCATCGCTATATATATTTTTAGTTTCTTCACATAGAAATAAAAGGGATCGCTATATCAGATCTATAAGATTTCCACAATCCATTAACATGAGTTAAAATTTATGGATTTGATTGTGTGAAGTTTTTTACCATCAACATTTCAGATCATACTACATGATCCATCATCAGGATGTAAGTGGAAGAGAACATGAAGAACAAAAAATAATAAGTTGTAGATTTAGCAAACCCCTAAAAAAGGTGACAAGAAAGGAGGGGATGGGTGAGGAGAGAGAAAAAGGTACCGAGGTGACATGACAAGACTTT